>BLKR01000376.1:0-557806 GCA_011170035.1 Teleogryllus occipitalis
TTCGCTTGACCTTCCTAACTTCACGAAGCGTAATAAACGAATTCGGCTAGCGGCGCATGCAATTTATTTTAATTTCTGCATATTTGATCCAGGCAGTTTGAATACTCTGCGGCCGAAGTATGCGAAATTTCGGAAAAAAACCTTTGTGAATATCGATAAACAGATCATTTCGGATATCATCCGAAAACGTTGGCATTAACTACGGAGCCCTGGTTAAGAAATGTTCAAATTGGCGTCTTGTGTGCTCGCCAGAAGTATTTTGGCATCAAACGTGTTGAAAATTATGGGTTGCTCAGACTCAGGGTTGTTGCTTGTAAATTCCGAAGGTCAGAGTCTCTTCGCCCCAACTCCGAAACGCCTAGAGAAGTGTCACCTGAGTGAGAAACACAATGAGGTTGGGTTGGGATTGGTAGAATCATGTAAATAGAAACTGACGGCTGACACGGTGAAACACGAAACAGCCCAGCTTATCTTTCTCTAACCTATTTTCCACATCCAGTCTGATACGTGTTTATCACACAGTATCTGCAATTCCTTGTCACCGACACTGTGTTGACTAATGTCCATTTGATGGAAGCTATTCCCACTTCGCACTTTGTCCAGCGCCTTTTGATAATGTAAATATTAACCGGCTAATTCGCGAATTATCTAAATTCGGACATTAGCCTAACATATTCAAGAGCTGTGGGAATTCTGATGTGGTGTTGTTGACGTTCTTATGAGAAGAAATAAAAGAGGTCATCTTGGTCAACATATTATTTTTATTAAGATAGCCGGCTTTCGACGGCTTTGCCGTCATCGTCAGTCTCGCTGCATTCGGCAAAAGTCTGTAGACCGACACACAAACACAATCATACACTCAGATGTTTACATGTCTACGATTGTTTTAATCCGTGCCAGGTTACCCTACATCCAGAGTGCTCACAACGCTAAATACTTCACAGATTTTTCAGATTATTTACTACTTGTCAGTCAAACGGTCAGCTGTCAAAAACTTCCATTAGATATGGGACATATTCAGTCCACCACGTACTTCAGTCCATGCTCTGTTTTTCTCTTTCCTTTTTCTCAATCTGCTTTACAGATTGTTCAGATTATTCACTATTTGACATCACACGGTCAGTTCTCACACACTTCCCCTAGAAATTGGACATACAGTCGTCCACGTACTTCAATCCACGCGCAGTCTTTCTCACTCGTCCGAACGCCTTGAGGCTCTCCCCGTGTGGAGCTCAGATTAGAGCGCGGCTGGCGGCTGGTGAGGGCGAGGCGGGGAGTGACGGGGAAGGGGCGGGGCCCACCAGGAGGAGGTCGAGGGGAGAGGGGCAGTTCGTCGAGGCGCAAGGGCCGGCGGCCGCCGGAGGTCGGGGTCAGATTAATAATGCAGCGCCCCGGGGCACTGTTAAGCGCCCCCTTGCCCCCGCCAGTGCCCCCAGCGCTTAATTCCGTCATTTTGTTTGCGGCGGAGATGGCTCGGTGCCTCCGGACGCTCACGAAAGTTCCGTGGAACTTCGTTAAACAAGATTAGGAGCTCGTCTCTCAATCGACGCGTGATCAAAGGACAGGCCGCGTCGCAGGCGTTGGTCCCCCTGTTTATTACCTATCATGGACGTTCAGGAAACGCGAATGTAAAGTTAATTCATTAGATTAGATTTTATTAAAATTTTGCTTTGTGCTAATACTCGGGGAAACCCCTAATATAGAGTAATAATGAAAGCAATAATAGAAGATCCAGTTTAATCGAAACAAATATCTGCATTGAATTTCTCACATCTTGAATTTGACTAGATTTGAAGGAAATTCCTTTATTACCTTTATAGGTTGTTTCTTTCAATTTAATGTAGTATTATTCATAAAGGAGAACTCATCTACATTAATCCTATGATTTCTGTATCGTATTTGTAAAGAATGGTGTACTCTACGTGCGCATTACAGATTTTGTAGTACATCTCCTCACACTGCATCCCATTTGCATGCCTTTGTACGTACACATATTTCCGCTGGTGATTACAAACTTTTCCACCTTTGATCAATGGCCGGTGCTGATGGACCAAAGAATTTTGGAACTAACCTAGCCCTCTTTGTGCTCCTCTTCAATAAATGAGAATCTGAGTCAAGGTAGATGAGAGTTCGTGTTCCGCTGCTGGTCGTTTTAGCTGCCCGTAAGTGTTCTTTATAAATGAGATAGTGGCGGTGGGGCGAGCCTTTTTCGCTTTCCCCCTACAGCTGGGCATCCTCCGCCCCTTTGGCCACAGCTGCTTTATAGCTTTGAGTGGCCCAAACATCGCTAAATCTCTACGCATCCTTGGCTGATAGTATCAGATTCATATTCGTGTTTCCTAACAGATTCTAAACTGATACAAATTATTGAATTCCGTTATTCCTAGGGCGACATTTTCTATCTGAATTACTTAGAACTGTCGAAATGAGAAGAAGATATCGCAAAGATCCGGAGAAGTCAGTTTGTAAGTGTGAACGAATTATACCACAAGTAAGTCCCGACAAAATCAGGCATTCGCATCCAACTCATTTTTCACATTGGGTATGAAAATGTAGCTTTCGGGACACGAAGTCACGTCCATTCCTATACAGAAGCATCAGCAGCGCCAAACTCAAGGCTCATGCGTCACGAACTCTTACATACCTCGTAATTCTCAAATTACCCCCTAATGCCATCACGTTGATGGATTCCGTTTCCCAGCTCGGAGAAGTTGCTTCACATTCCTCTCCAATTTCCTGCAATAATCCTCATGTAGTTAAGTGGTCACAAGTGCCACTCTTGCGAATAGCCAATTACTTACCTTTTATTGAGAAAAGTATGTGAGACATTTGTGGGGCAAATTGCGTTACCCACGTATGCTCCTGGAAAGAAAAACGAGCATTTTACGAGTTCAGGAACAAAGTTACACCCATTGCTTCTATCTAGGTTATTTTTAACTGTTTCCAGCACTTTACAGTCTTTATAGGATGTGATGATAAGGGGTGAAAGGACGAACACAAATACAACCATGCCCTAGACAGGACTCGAACCCGCGACCTTTCGGGCTGAGATCGCTACGGCGCTACTGCCTTACCGATTTCGTTTCATCTTCATAGTTACCATAACACCAATAGTAGTGGCTAATGTCCTAGAAGTTGATGCGACCTTAAATAAAGGAAAGGAAAAAAGAAAACGCCGACCTGGATGGCCGAGGTGGCTAAGAGCGAGTACCGACTCAGCGCTTCGGTCCGAAGGGTCGCGGGTTCGAGTCCCGCCTTGGGCATGGCTGTTTGTCCCTTGACTTTGTATGTGTGTTGTCGCGGAGGGCCTCGCGTTCTGCTGACCCCAGATCAGAGGAGCCCGCAAGTGTGTTGGTGTCTAGTGTATGGTCGAATATGCGTCCCATCGGGGCGTAAAGGGTAACCGGCTGTCGGCTGGATAAAAGCCCTAGATAAAAAAATTTAAAAAAACAATTGTGCGTCTTTAATAGTTGCGAGTCCGGCATTGTAGTGGCTTTGCGGGGAGCGACGCGAGGGTGGCTGGTGTGCGAGCGGTGCGCCTCCTCTGCGGCGGAGGGAAACCTGTGGCTCCTCGCAGGAACAGGGCCACGGAAGGCGCCTCGCGTCGTGGGAAGTGGCGCTGCGAAAGCCCCGCGGGGGCGGAGAACAGACGAGGGGCGAATCGCCGAAAGCTCCCCAGAGGCTGAGAGCCCCCGCTTTTTTTTTACCCGGACTTTCTCGTTAAGCTCTTCATTGTGCCTCAAAGGGCGTCCAGATGAAGTAATTAGATCTGAAGGCAGCGCAGTGGTTCAGGAAAAATAAAAAAGGAGCTTTCATTCAATAACTTTGGTAACGTGCTCTCTTAATAAGATTTCACGGTGTATTAATAGGTTTTTGGGTTGCTGAATGCGCGTATATTTTGAAGAAGTGAAAATTAAAAAACAGTGAATTCTTTAGAATACGAACAAGGAATCGAAACTCATTATTTTTTATGTAAATAATGTTACGAGAGGTGTCACTTGAATCAAGTTTGTTTCGGGATATTTCCAAACGTAACGGTATTATAAATAAACTTTAATAACTGTGAGTCTTTTGTGATGTTATTCTGATCACTAAAGCAATATTGTATTGAAGTAAATCGTTATGAATAACAATAAGCACTCTTCATCTTCAGAAAAGTATCTAAAACTTCCAGCAACTTTTCCGTTGTTGGAATGAACATTTTTTACTAAAACAGAGAAAATATTAGCTTGAACTGATAGAGTGTGCAGGTTAATATTAAACGTCCTGTGATAAAGAAACTGAATACCTGTTTGGGCTGTTTTTCACCAACTGCCTACAAGTAGCATGCAGGAATCTCTTGATTGCAAACAAGATTTCTTCTCAATGGAGATCAGAGCAAACTATCAGAGCAGATATAAATGAGATCTGCTCAGCACCTGAACCTCTGGTCAGGTCAAACCTCTGATCAGCACCTGAACCTCTGGTCAAACCTCTGATCTGCTCAGCACCTGGCCTAGCGTCGAATGCGAATAGATTGATTGATATATTATGTCGTGTTTCCGGGTGTGACAACTGTCATTAGTCCCGTCAATGTAGTGCATGTGTTTTCATCGGTAGGTGGCGATGATCTTTCTCCGCTGGAAGGTGAGATCTGGCACCAACCTACAAAAAGGCTTGCGGGATTTTCCCCAACCAGGTATCTCCCACAGCGGAGCCCCCGGCCGGGACAAGCTCTCGCTGGACTCCCGACATGTGTGGTAGTAGTGCATTAAAATGTACGTGTAAGCAAGGGGTGAGGAAAACACAGAGAAGAGGATGGAAAGATCGCACGGTCCGTGGCCCTTTTAGGGTACTGTTCCGGCATTCGCCTGGTGTTGTTTGGAGAAAACCAAGAAATCTACAGATTAGAGCAGTCGACCGATAGAATTCTGCTCCAGTCAGTAGCTGAATTCAAGCTAGCTATATAGCTAAAGTCGAAAATCGTGCCTCTGTCAGGACTCGAACCCAAGGATCCTGGTCAGAGGCACTGAGTGTCATCAGGTGATGCCTTCAGCCACCTAAGCCGGTGCGAGTGCGAATGGAGCATGGAAGCCCTCGCGCTCACCGGCTTCTCCCCAACCGACCCTTCACCGCGCGGCCTCTGTTCTTTCTCTCGTGCCTTTTCGATGCTCGCCTTGGGGCTATGCCAGTCTTTCCGGACCCGCCGTACCTCTCATCCTGCTGCTTCCTCCCGCCTACAATCCCATGATCGTTTCGCTGTTATTTTCTTGCCTCGCCACCAAGCGCTCGCTACGCCGCCATTCGGCCGACTTCGCAGCTTCACCAACCCCATCACTGGCTTCTCCCCCTTTCGTGTCAGCCTCTTGCACGTGGCCGTCGTCGCCTCAAACCTGTGCATCATCCTCGTCATCATCCACGTTTTGCCTTCTCCTCCATAATGTAAGACTCTTGCACCGGGCCCTCCCCCTCTCTTCACCTCCGCTGTGTCTTCACCATACCGCCACATCCTTTGTCGCCCTCCCCGCCCTTTCGTACCATCCGTTAACGCCGCTTCTTTCCGTACCCACAACACCTCTCATCTTAGTGCTTCGTCCCCCCTGCAATCCCAATGCCCTCTAGCCGTTTCGCTGACACTTCCCTGCCTCGCCACCAAGGGCTCGCTACCCCGCCATTCCACCGACCTTGTTGCTTCACCAACCCTCCTCTGCTTTCCCTCTCCTTTGTGTCGCTTCTTTCTGGTGGCCGCCTTCGCCTCATCCCCTTTCACCTTACTCGCCGCCATCACCTACACCTTGCCATCTCCCCCGCCGTCTCAGTCCCTCGCACAAGGGCCCTCCCCGCTCGCTTCCCCCTCCCCCTCGCACCCGGGCCCTCGCCGCTCGCTTCCGCTTCCCCCTCCACCTCGCTCCCCCCGCTTCCCCGCCATTGCACCGACCTCGCAGCTTCACCATCCTCATCTCTGCCTTCTCCCCCTTTCTTGTTAGCTTCTTTCTGGAAGCCGTCATCGCCTCAGCCCCTTTCACCTTCCTCGCCGCCAACATCCACGCTTTGCCATCTCGACCCCCGTCTCAGCCCCTCGCACCCGGGCCGTCCCCGCTCGCTGCGCGGGAGACGCGCGCTCCGCTGCGTTCACGCGCGGTCGCCTCCGGGCGGCGGGGACGGGCGGGCGGGCGGGCGGAGGAGCTCGCAGAGGGAGCGAACCCCCTGCGCGGCGTCTAGTCGATTGCGCACCGCCTCCAGCGCTGCGGCTATTTCGGTCGACGCGACGCCACGCCAGGCGAGGCGGCGCGGGGGTGTGCGTTTGCGGCGCGAGCGGCGGCGGAGGCCGGAAGCAGGACCTTGCGCGGAGAAGGCGGCCTCGGAGCCCTTCGCGATGCGAAACCTCTCAAACACTTTGCTCGGCGGAAGCGCTTAGTCATTGCTAGAGCTTCTGCTGCCGATGGGGCACGCCAAAGATTGCGGAGTCGAAAAGTCATCCAAGTATTTTCGTTGGGCGGATTATTCGAATCTTGCACGATTTTTTTTTTCGAATGTTAGAGGAAACTTAACGTGTTTTGTGTAGTAAAGACCTCTCTGAAACACCACCCATTTTAAACGACCACTACTCTCACAGATCGATTTTTCTTGGTACGGACACTGAACCCGATAATGAGGGGTTTCGTGAAAAAGAATTCTTTCAGAGGGGTGATGGCTTAATAGGAGGAATTATGTTTTTCTTAAACTGGGCTATTTTTATTAACCAAAGATGTTTTGGAAAGTGCCTATTATATAGTATTTATAAAAAGTTTTAGAATATTATCACGAATTATGAAAAATGAAACATTTTGTAATATCTACATGACGTAAATGGCTTTTCAAAATAATTTACTATCTTTTTAATACATTATTCTTTTTTAATCTCTCCTTCACTTGAAGAACGAAACTCAATAATTCATTTGGATATACCTGACACATTCCTTGCCTTAGGAGCGCAAACTCTAGTTTTTCCTCGTCCTTCCTTACATAGAAACAGAGTTTTTGCGGCCGTCTGTCTGGCCATCCGTCACTCACGGTTACACCACTTTCGGTCCATCAATAGACTCAAATGAGCTGTCATTCGACACGTCTGTCTCTTGACTGGAAACTGATAATTTTTACTCGGATCAATCCTGAAGATTTAAGAAATATATATATATATATATATATATATATATATATATATATATATATATATATATATACACACACACATATACACGCAACTAAAAAGCGTTTTGAGTGACTTACGGCACCTCCAGAAGTAATTTATTGTTCATTCGACTTGTCTCATCAGTACAAATTGACCGACACAATTCTTATCCTTCTTAGCCTTCCCTCTAGGATATTATGGAAGAATTCTACAAAAACACACGTATTTCATGAGGTGAATTATTATGCACACGTAAGGTGACCAGATCTTAAAAACCGAAAAACGAGAGATTGTATATTTTTCTGGGCTAAAAAACGGAACACATGCACATAACAAAAATCAACATTACTTGCTGTAGTAAACTACACTTTTTTTAATTTAGTGGAAATGAATAGCACGAATAAAAACAAAAGATGTCCGCAATTTTAAATTTATGAAGTATTTGTTTCTAAAAATTACTTTTTTGTAAAAGTGGAACATTATTTGCAACGTAATCTTCGATTTATTTCATTTGTACTTTTATTTATTATAAAGTTGACTCGTATAAATAGCTTGCTAAGTAGCACAGAAACTCACAGAAGCAGATGATTCGATTTATTGAATTTCTCGGTACCGATAGCCATAGCGATAAAGCATATACAAGTTCAAATGACGCGATAGCTCATTTTCCCTTCCTAGAACCACCACTGAATCTCTCCCGATTCGATTTCAATAGTCGGTGAAACACACTTATTACGTGGTACATGAGCGCATGATCTACTAGTGCTTGCTTTTCTTATAAACCAACGAAAACACTACGGAATACATGATGATAAATTTAAAATTGTTAACAGTTGTTGTCGACTGGTTATGCCGATTAGTCATTGTCACAAAAATGGACATCTTGACGTCCCGTTTTCTTAAAAAAAATACGTGGCAGGGACTGAGAAAAAAGGGACTGTTTCGGATAATTCTGGACGTCTGCTCACTTTATGCACACGACATGTTTGAGGCGTTTTTTATAGCGTTCGTCAATAGGATTTTGGCTTCCTGGCAAGAAAATACGAGAAGAAAGGCTAGGAAAGAAGTTTGTGTTCTTTGCGCGGTAGAGTGAAGCGATCGGCCGCTGAGTTCAGCCGCGTTGAGCAACGACCGTTGCGTGACTCCCTACCGCCGCCGCTCACCGCTCACTATCCATGATCCTTACACGAGCCATCTCTCGCATTGAGCTTCGCCCTAGGTTGCGCATAACAATGAAAGTAGCCAAGAGTAACCAAGAAGAAACAAGCAAATGAATGAACATAACTTAGTATTAAGAAACAAAATGTTCAAGTTAGGTATTCCAAAGTGCTACATAATAATTGCTAAATTAGGTTTAAGCAAAAATTAAGTTAGCTTTAGTTAGTATTAAGAAAAGTCCCCCCTCTAGTTGCTTAAGCCGTAAAAGCCGGCAATAGCTCCATGTAGAAGTTTAAAGAAGGATACTGTGGAGGGAACATTGAGAGGTCGCGCTTTACTTCTCATGCCTTCGACAGTTCGCGCCCATTTTCTCACGGTGCGTTTCATTTCTGCCAATGCGTTTCAGCTTCGCCAGCGGAGCTTCTTTCTTGATTATTACGGCAGTTCTTAAGCCTCATAGTAGCTGAGTGGTCGAGACTTACAATGGATGGATGATTTGCGAATGGTGGTGGGGCAATGGTAGAATGAGAGGCAACGGAAACGGGTGGCTTCACTCAGTCCACCATGAATGGATTGGGATTTAAAGTCCCGCACCCACAGGTGAAGGGCGACAGCACTACACTTTAAACATAGTCAGTTGACGTAAATCAGCTGTTGCAGTGTCACCCAAACGGTCACTACAGTAGTGGCGTTTTAGCTCCAGATTGGATGACACCGTAACAGCTGATTAAACGTCAACAAACTCCATGATTAAATCGAAGAATATGGTCTGTATGATTAAATCGAAGAATTGGTCTGTCTATGTATCTTGGTCTGTCTATTTTTCTTGGTCTATGTATCTGGTCTGTCTGTCTATGTCTTTACACGTGTATGTTAGTATGTATATTTGTGTACTATGTAAGTTTGTTTATCTAAATGTTAGTATATGTGTATTTTCATTTGTAGTATAGAAATGTAAATGCCATCTGCATATCTAGGAAATGACAAAGACAATTTGTTTTTTATATTGATGTCTTATACATTATTATTTTATTTATAATTGTAACTGTACTTTCGTATTTCTGCATTCTGCCACCTGGCATCATCTGCCCAATTATAGAATAAATTTCTATCTATCTATACATCGCGGGTCGCCTCTCGCCAGTGAAGTTGGCGCCATTGCCGTTCGCACACTCCAATCCGCGCCTTCAGCCTGCAGTCGACCGCTGGCTGCTCCCATCGCCGCATTCGGTCGGAGGCAACTGTCCTCACCCCACCCCCCACCCGCGTGGGCGTTGGAGGAATGCAGAAGAGTCCCCCCTCCCTTCCCCCGACCGCCCACTTCCCGGGCATCGTAAAGTAGCCGAACGCACTGAACTTGTTTACTTAAGGATTTTTCTAGTATGACCCGATTACACGCTTCCTTTTGACGAACAATTTCGCGAATTTTAGCGAAAAAGCGCGCATGCGCACAAAGGCTTCTAGGACGACAGGACTGCCATGCGCATGCACGCGTTTGTTAAATCTCCCGAAATTGTTCGCCAAAAGGAAACGTGTAAATCGGATCTAAAAGTAAAAAGGGCAATGGTTACTGTGTTCCCGGTACCTCCTGTTCCAATTGTTTTTGCATTAGGAATGTCAGTATAGATGCTGATCAATCGACAACATTCTGGTGGCGATACTACTACTACAGAATTGTGTTTACCCGAATATAAATTCTTAGTTTTATGATACAGTGTTAACTTTATATTTTGTCAGTAGCATACAACCAAAACCTATGATTCATTATATTCTGAAGAATGGTAAAAGTTTCGAAACAGTATTAAAAAATTAAAACAAAAAAACTAATATGTGTCCATGAACTGTTGTACACAACAATCAATTCACGCACACAAGGCCGAAACAGGCGAATACACCTTTTTGTTTTCTAACGCTCAGTGGAACTTTTTGCTCGATTTTTTTTAACTTTTCAGCGCGCAGATAAATACTAACAATTTCCGTTCTCCGCTGTATTTTCAAAACCAATGTCGTGGTATAGTGAAGTTAGAAAATCTTCAATTGAAGCTTACTTTTTGGAAAAATGCACCAAAGAATCCGTGCCAGATGAAACAAATTCGCATAAATGTTACCTCGATCAGTGCTACGAGGCAATGAGAAGATTAAAAACACAAAAAAAAGAGACCTGAATTTCTATTGATGAGACATCTGTATTGCTATTGACGAGAAGTCTGGTCGTTTTACAGATACTGTCATCGTTGGATCTTTATATTTCATTACAGCAGAATTTTTGTGAACACTGAACGTGCGGAGGAATGGATATTGGAGCCAAGTCCAGTGAAGCATTAGGGTTTGTCATCGAAGTAAGATACCGGCTGAATTTAACTCGGAGCCAGCATTGCTGCTGACTCGACAGCAACACTGGCCGGGAGATCCTAAGGTTTTAGTCTGCTAATGGCGATAGCAGTGGTAAATGTTGAACACTCGCTACTTACTTACTTAGGTCAAATTCAGCCGCTGTCAGGAGAAAAATTCTAGCGGGCGGCTACTCTGGTCGGGTATTGCCCGTGGTTTCTCGGTCAATAGTAGGCGAATACCGACACAGAAACTTAACAAACGTGCTCTGGACCGTGCGTGATCTTTCCTTCCTCTTCCTTGTCCTATCCTGTGTGTAAGTGTATGTGTGTGTAAAGCTTACACAGACATTCACATACTTACAGACAGGAAACCAAACTAGCAACATGTCGGGAACGCACCCTTTTTCTGGTTTCCTCTTCCCAGACATATTTTATGACTTGCGCATCACGTGACCGCTCTTTGCTTCAGCCCCACGGCCGTTTGTCACTGGGCGCGCAGATGCGCTCTGGCGGCGGTCGCGGCTGCCCATATGTGCGCGGGGCGACGACCGCCGACTGCTTTCCCCGCACGCGTGTTTGGTCTCGCCCGCACGCCCGCCCGAACGAACGTCCGAACGCCCGCCCGCCCGCCCGCCCGCCCGCCCGCCCGCCCGCCCGCCCGCCCGCTTGCTCGCCCACTTGCTCGCTCGCCCGCCCGCCTGCCCGCCCGCCCGCTTGCTCGCTCACCCACCCGCTTGCTCGCCCACTCGCCCACCCACCCGAACGCCCGCCCGCCCGCCCACCCGAACGCACGCACGCCCGCCCGACCGCTTCTTCGCCCACCCACCCGCTTGTTCACCATCCACCCGTTTGCTCGCCCACCTGAACGCCCGCCCGCCCGCCTCGCCCACCCGTACGTCCGCCCGCCTCACTGAACGCCCGCCCGCCTGCCCGGACGCTTGCTCGCCCGCCCGCTTTGCTCGCCCGCCCGCTTGCTCGCCCGCCTGCTCGCTCGCCTGCTCGCGCGCCTGCTCGCCCGCCCGGTTGCTCTCCCGCCCGCCCGCTTGCCCGCCTTCCAACCTGCCCGTACGTCGCTCGGCCGTTCGCTCCACCACCGCCCGCCCGTACCACACTCGCCCGTTCCTCGCTTGCGCGGCGTCGCGCTGCCGCCGTTGCGCCATCTCAGGCGCGCCAGATGGCGCTCCCGAAGCCAGAAAGGCGTCCGGTGCCATCACTGCTCCGCCCGGAGGCGGCACCGAATAACATCCAAGCTGCTTTTGGTGCGGCGGAAACGTGCTCCAAAAGCGGAGACGAGCAGCCAGCCCATGCGGTGGGCTCCAGTCAAATACGGTTGACGTTTCTGCTCCGTGGGTGGGGGAGAAAAGAAAGATGGGACGCAAATAAAAAGAGTGGGATCTATTGAAGCATATTTACCTTTTTTAGTAAGGAAATGGGACTCAAGCGCATGTTTTGCGTGGGCTGCAAAATCTGTTCTCGAAGAACGAGTCGGTTCCTTCGTGAAGCAGACTGTAACTGCTTCCTTTAGTACCTCGTTCGAGAGGAATTACGGCAATAAACATTCGTCTAATGGGCCGAAAAGATGAAAGATGGTGACAAATGTAGGTTAATGGAAACTTTTTTTTCTCGAACTAACTTCGACCAATCTACGACGGTCGTTTTCTTGACGCTCAGTAACCATTATCGCCCTATAACTATTATCACCCTATCGTGATTCGCAACCCATCGAGTCATCAGTCCACTCGAAGCCAGACCTCTAAAAATGAACCGGGCAGAAACATAAGGTCGCAAATGGAATGTTTCTTCGAGATCTTTTCTTTTCCATCTTGCCTGCATAAACTTTCTCCTCCATCGTAGTCGTGTGAAGGCCCGGCCTCGCGGCACACGTCATTTCATCTCGTCTCCGTAACAACGGGGAAATAAGTCTTGAAACAAACAATTACACTTCATTGCAATTGATTTCAATGACGCACTCGGTTAGGGATATTCGAATACTTAGAATCCTGCAATCTGATCCCAGATTGGGAAACTCGAATCCTTGAGCGTTTTCCGTAATGGGAATACTTTGAATACTAGCTTATTACTATCTCTGAATTCTCTCCACTCACTTAAATCTTCAAGTTCTTTTACATTTGTATGCGATATTTGAGCTGGTCAAATAATTATTTTGCAAATTTTGCATTATTTTAATTTACTTCGATGGATATAAAGTGAAATACAGCATAACTATTGTGTAATGTTACGTTTTTAATAGATTTTCACACACCAAATAAGCATAATAATAATAATAATAATAATAATAATAATAATAATAATAATAATAATAATAATAATAATAATAATGTGACTAAATTGCAGTTGAACGAGCTCAGATTTGTCGAATCCTTCACAATTGTCTTTGAGCTCATTTCCCTCTTTTCACAGTTTATCTTAATCCATTATTATTTTTATTATATAAGACGGATTCGAGATTCGAAATATTCTAAATCCTCACTTACTATCTCAGATGCGATTTGGAAAGCACACGGTTTATCTTATGATTAGCATACGGTGTTTATTATTATTATTATTATTATTATTATTATTATTATTATTATTATTATTATTATTATAACCATTTTCAGTTTTTACAAACTCAAATCGCACCCTACATGTGTATTATTGGCTTAATATAAACTTAATGCTAAGAATTTAATTCTAAAAATTTACATTTTTGGGAAAGACTCCTGTAAGGGGAGATCTCAGGAGAGTTACATTTCAGAAAACTTTGTAAGGAAAGTGTACGTACATCGTATGAAACATACGTATCAGCATGCGTAGTACGTACGAAGGATTTGAAATGTTGACGATGTGATAGTGTCCTGAACGCTTCTGGATTGGGATTGGAGTGAACGAACGCTTGCTCCTCGCTGGTGGAGGCAGGGACGGTCCAACCGATCATTTGGATTGGGGGGGGAGCATCGTAGAGTTTTGTTAAATAATAAACATATGTGACTATTTTGTATATTATTTAGGTATTGTAGATATGATACTATACAATATTATTGTTTAAATAATTACATAATTCGAAGATAAATAAATATTTAAATAAAGTTTGCCAAATAAAGGAAAGGTAACAAGCGAAAACTCTTGGCCATAGGGGAGGGGGTCAATGGCCCTGGATTCGCCAGTGCGTGGAGGCGCGGTGGGATGAATGTGGCCGTCATTGATTGCGCGCGGTGGTGCTGTGTGTTGCAAGCGTCTGTGCCTCTGGCCTTTCCCTGCGCCATCGACCGAGACCGCCCGCGCCACACGCCGCGACGCGACGCGACGCGACGCGACGCGAGGGGCCGAGCAGCACCAGCAGCAGCCACAGAACATCGACATCGACAACAAAACATCGATGTTTCTGAACATCGATGCTCAAAATTAAAACATCGATGGTAATAAAATATCCGTCCAAAACCGTTGGTGTTCTCAAACATCGATGTTTTTTAAAACTGGATTAGTAAATACCGAAATTCACGTGAGATTATTTGATTTGAAAGTGGTCTCGTTTATTAATTTTTAATTGAAATTTAACTGTCAAACAATGTCAAAAATTGATCAGGTCAACTAACACAACTGATTATGTGGTTCGATAATTAAAAATAATATAGGATTCTTAATTGATAAAAATTGATTTGATTTATTTTTCACCCTTTGTGACTCCGGTCTGAAGAATATTCTATTTACGTTTGTATGGCAATTATTATGCAATTTTGTTATGATGGTACTTTATTCAATTAAAAAATATCAACCATGTAAAAACATCGGATATATAACAAAAAACTCGCCTTTAAAAAATTGTTTTTTTTTGTTTTTTTTGTTTTTTTCAAAAAATATGATTTCTATGAAAGTATCGATGTTTTGAAAACATCGACGCCGATTACGCATCCCTACCATGGACGCGCTTCAATACACAGCTGTACCAATAGTATATTATCCAACTAGTTCGTTATGTTAAGCTTTATTGCATGAATACATGTTTTGCAAACCAGCGACGTTAGGAGCGAGGTTTCAACTTGCCCGGCAGTGGCGAAGATTCGTCCACTGTTATCCAGAACTGTAGTTTAGCAGCCAGACTAAGGTGCGTTATATGCACCATGAGCCAGACTAGTAGCAATAGAAGCCATGGTGATATCTACGACCAGTAAATACACGACCGCAGTTCACTGCTGCGTGCAACATTCGTATCGAAGTGTTAATCGTCGGCCATCGCAAAAGTTTCTCGGAAATTAAGGTTAAAGATCACGAAACGTGGTTACAATGATACTTTTCATACCTAGATATCACCAATAATGAAGGTAAAATGCTAATTTTTTAAAAATACTTCTTTTCATAAAAAAACGTTATAAACTTCAAGAAAATTGATAGAATAATTTTTTTGTGAAAATAACAAAATATGTAAAATATGTAATATTATACTAAATACGTAAAAAATATGTAACGAAAAAGTGGATATGGGTTTAGGAGAGCGACAATTCACCAAGATTACAGTTTTTAGAACGGTAAGTACAAACGCAAAAACTATGTAATAACATAAAAATCCGGTCTCTAATAATAATTAACCTAATCCTCTTCCTTCAAACCGGCGAGTAAAACTTTTTGCTTCTGGGAACTTAAGTGCAATTTTGCGTGGTACGTTTCCAGAAATTGAATGTATCATCTCGTGTTTAATGTCAGTTGGCAACATTTCAGGACACCATAAATCAGGATGTTTCAAGATTCTCCGTGCATTTTTTGTAAATAATAATATGACAATATTAACATTTTGTGTAATTGAAAAATGGTGTCATATTTTGTATGTAAATTGCGACGTGAAATTTGCGGTAATGCGGTCCGTTTCTACATGTTATATGATTCATCACTTCACTTTTGTTTACAACGCAAGGTGTTTACTTGGCTTGTTTTCTAAAATACGTCAATTGTCGAATTTGCGAAAATTACACGTGCGGGGAGGTTGTGTCGCGTGCACGTCAGCCGTTTTCGCCATTGAGAATCGCTTCATGTTGTCATTAGGTGGAGTGGCTGATAGCGTAATCGGGATATACTGGAGAACCTAATTCATTGATAACATATCTTGTTAACGGCTTTCGTAACAGCTAGCTGCTTTTGCAGTCCGAAGGTATTCCTTAGAGGAATTCAGGTTACACTCGCCGTGCCTGGTCGGAAGCTTTTTGATATTTTTTTTCTTTTTTGATAGTAATTTGTTGAGACATTTCGCTCGTTCTCCCCATTGAGAGCACCCCAGAATCGCGATGAACGTCTTGCCGTTCGGATTCCGAATATTTTCCGCGTCGGGTGGGCATGTGGTTGGAAGGTGCTCTTTCAACCACAAAGTATGACGTTCTTCCTTCGGAAGTTGCACTCATGCTGAACTCTATTGTGGAGGAGGTCGCGTGTGGTCAGTATGTGGCTCAGTAAACTATTAAAACAGGAAGTCCTTTCAAGTTCACGAGCTGGCAGGAGAGGGGGACACACATCGAATCGCGAGCTTCGTTATGACTTAAATTTTTGGTACTGAAGCTCTCGATTAGATTACAGTGTCGCGCTCTTCTTTCAGCTCGTGACCTTGAAAGTGTTATGTTCAGTAAATGGAAGTAGAAGATTGATTTAACATAAATTTATTCAGTACCAACTAGTTACATTTACTAAGACTTTTTACATCACACATATGACTTTCGGGTACAATCAATCTTCAGTTTCTCGGCGGGTGACGCTTCTTTCGTCACGCCGAGGCGCCACCGTCGGTCGTGTAGAGCGAATGCCCCGAGCTGCACATCCCCTTGCTCGGCCGTCACCTACGGCGTCGCAAGGGTCGCGACCCCAGATCGGTCGCTTCCTGGCGTGGGTGGGAGAGTCCACACTCCCACGCAGTCGTCGCCTCCGACCGCTCCACAGTCGATGCGCGGGTCTGCCCTAGGCTCGCAGCATCCGCTGTGCTCGCGTCGCCCCTCGCCAGGCGATCTCGCAGCCCCCTCACTGACGACCCGCTTCTGCTGGCTGGACTCCGTCTCGTCCTCAGCGCTCATCATGCGTTCTCCCGTAGGGCGCGAGGAGCCATACTCTCCGCTCTCTGCAACTGCCCTCGTCGGTACGCCACTGGAACTTACTACACTCTCAGTACTGACTGAACTGCCCTCCTAGCGCTGGCTGGCCCATTATATCTTTGAGCCCGGAGAATAAGATGATATGTAAAAAAACCTTGATTTAACAGGGGAGCAAACAACAACTTTAAACTAATGCTATAAATTAGGGATTAATGATATTCAAACAAAACCTAGATCAAACAATTCCAACAATTTAGATCGCAACTATTCAAACAATTTAGATCGCAACTCGTAGTGAAACCAGGTTACATGACCTTTTTACAGAGAGCGCTGAAATCATGTTCACGTGCCTTCAACAGATAAATATGAATTTCTTCATTATGAATATCCTGCCCTTTTCGGCCGTACCTGAAGTGAATGGTTCGATGGATGGGTGGCAAGCGACAATGATAATGTAGATGATAGAGCGATGGTAGATTGAAATGCACGGGGAAAGAGCAAAATACACCATTGTCCATTACAAATTCCAAATAGATCGTCCAGAATGTGAACCCCAAAATCCAGTGGGGGAAGGTGAACAGTTGACAACTAAACTACAGGTCAACCTAGATCTGGATAGATAGAAATATTAGTCAGATCGCCCCCAGAATTCCTGATCCTCTTCTAAGAGCACGCAGGGATTGTTCGTAATGGCTTAGCCTCGCGCACTCTACTGTCTTCACTAGGATGGTGACGTCTTCTCCTTCGCTGTCCTGTTACCGAAGATTCGACTTTAATCCGCTTTTCATGAATAAAAGATAAGAGTAGTTCGAACTCAATTAACATCTTATGCAAATCGTAAGGCGTTGAATAGACAATTTTGCACGGAATGAGAACAAGGAGATTTTTTTCTTCTTTTTTGTTCTTCACTGAAAACGTAATTACCATTATATAATTGGATCTAAAGTTCCCTTTTGAGTGTGCTTGCAGTGTTGAGAAGACACCACTGTATTCATAATTTGTGACATGATTAGGATTTCCTTCATTTTGTCATCCCGTGCAATTAGTATTTTGCAAATTCAAAATGTCTGTTGTAAATGAAGTTGCACGTAAAAGTCTTGTTCATGTTAATAGCATCCATGGTTGTATTTCCCATTCTCAGAATTACACATTGTAATACTTTGTAAAATTTATTTCCCGCAATTATTTCCCTATATCGTACTAGGAACAGTTTAGTAGGAATGAGTATATGGGCTTACGAAAGAAAGAGAGAAGGACGCAATTAATTTTTTACACGTGTAGACAAATTGTATTAAAATGCAGTCCTCAGAAACCTTGTAGGGGAATTATGTGCTACTAACCAAGATTACAGAGGATTTCAACGCCCCGTAGCTCTAATGAATTCCCGGCAACCCCCGAAACTTTAATATCCGCGCGGGCAGGCGTCGTTTTTCACGCGAGGGCCAGAGGGTGGGGCTGTGGTGGCGCAGGTTGTAGAGTTCGCGCGAGATATCTGTGCACCGTCGGCCGTTAAAGCGCGAGCGAGACAGACACAAAGAGAGACACTGCGCATGCGCAGGAGAGGCATCGCTGGACAGAAAACATCCGGAGGGGAAGCCGAAAGGGAGGCTCAGGGCATCAACTGATGTCACTACAGTGCCTCTGACCGGGAGGTCATAGGGTTCGAGCCCCGACAGTGGCAAGATTTTTTCACGCGCTGTCGTGAAAATAACTCTACCTTCAGGCTCCACGGTGTTTTCCCGTGGTTACGTATTCTTACATACAGAACACTAACTAACATGCCGGGAGACTAGTCAGAGCTTAGAATTGTTCCTATTGGAGCGGTGCCGCGCTGGTGGGAGAAACCTGGTAGAGAGTACTCCGCTAGCCGTCGTGTAGGTCGGCGCCGGATCTCGATATCCAACTAGCGAATATCACAGCCACCAATTATGATAAAACATTCACTACACTTACGGGGCTAGCAACCGTTGCAGTTGACACGCCCGGAAACACCAATCAATCAACCGAAAGCGATTTAGGAATTGTAATCGCCCATACATTTATGTGCCTGCGTTAGTACTTTGTTACATTGTTTTTCTTGTTTGCTTTCTTACACGAAATGTAAATGTAAATTTTATGTCCCAATGCTGCCTGTCGAAACGGTGTGAAGTGGATTATTTTGAGGCTGCTTTCAGTGCAACCGTCTCCCTCCTCTATGACGTCACAGAATGCAGATTCCGCGTGCGCAGTTAGCCCTCCCTACCACCGTTCTACATCGTGAGGGCAAGACGGCGGCGAACCCTGAGGGCCCCTCACTTCCCTTCCCTCCCGTCCTCCCTTGCCTCACAATTCGTCCCATAATCACCGCTAGTTGTCAATTGGTTCACTTTCCCTGGTATAGGACTTCAACATAGGATATAGCAGTAAATGAAGAAATACTCGACATGTCTTCGTTTAAGTAGAGGCAGAACGGAATGTAATTCGTCTCGCACAGTGTTGATGGCTAACTTCTATCCCTAAGGCTGTCGACACACGAACGTCAAATGACGTTAAGCACGGACGCATAAGGGTCGTAGGGCACTAGAGCTCTGCAGTGACGGACATGTTGTAGGGCATTCATAGCGTACAGAACACACTGAGTTCTATCGACCTACGTTGAACAGCGTTGAACAAACGGTATACGTTTTTCAATTCATAAAATGAAAAGATTATTCATTGAAACGTTAATTAATGAACTGTATATGCAAACATTTCTTCTCATGATAGAGAACACCTCATATTGGTAAATTGCCACATAATAAGATCATGTAATTTTGAGGGCCATTCTCTTGAACGACAGCTCGAACATTTGCACTTTTTTTTTAATTCACGTAATTTCTAAAAGAGGATGCAAAATGTTCCCTTCAAAGGCTGCTCGCTATAAATGGAATGAACCCACTATCTCTTTCTCTTTTCTTCTATACTCCAATACTCTATATTTTTCATTCCAATGTAACATACAATTGTTAACACTGTGTCATCCATGTTTGCTAGTACAAGGCCACAATGACGTCCGTTGCGCGGCGGCGATACCCGTGTGAACTGCCAACCAACGGACGTCAAATTGACTGAGGTCAACGACGACGTTTTGCGTCACTCGTGGGGCGCTAGCCTAATCCTTCATCTAAAGTTACGTAGGCGTTTCTTGTAAGTATCTTCCTTGGTTACTTACGGGGGCATGCACGCAAGGCTGAGCGGCCTGGTAGTTGTGAATACGTTTCTGATTTGATATGATTCAATTAGTCAAAGAACCAACACTGTATTTTATTTATTTATTTATTTATTTATTTTACGTCAAAAAACAGTTAAAAACTGCGTATGACGTGCTATGGGTAAAAGTGAATTGTGTGCACATTTTCAAAATTCTGTGATCCCTACACTAAGTCATATACTACTTAAATTTTGAATTTTTGAAAGGGAGAAAAAAAACTCCCATGTAATAAAATCTATTTTTAAGGATAAACAAGCAATAAATTTTGAATTTTGAAAGGGAGAAAAAAAAACAAAAAAACTCCCATGTAAAAAAATCTATTTTCAAGGGTAAATAAGCAATAAATTTTGAATTTTGAAAGGGAGAAAAAACAAAAAAAACTCCCATGTAATAAAATCTATTTTCAAAGATAAATACGCAATAAATTTTGGCTCTTATTACTTCCTGCCGCGACAACATGGAAACGATAATTTGAATAATTGTATTTCCCACTGAATTCTAGAAGACGTGCACAGAAAATGAAGTTACATTTATGTCCAGAAGCAAAACAAGGGGCCATCTCAGCATTTGCTCAATGGATCAGGGAAACTGGACGAAAAACCTGATCGAGATGGGGGTCATTGACCCGGAAGCTGCAGTACAATAGTTGTTACAGGTTGTTTATACTCATTTATACAGTCGAAATGGTAAATAATGCATTATGTATCATTGTTAAAACAATGTTACTTTTCTTGTGATGCTCAGTATAGTCTCTAATTGTATAGAAACAGTTATGCAGCAGAAACGATTTCACTTAGATTATTGTATGTGACGTATGGGGATGAATTATCATCTGCGCACGTTTTCTTGAGCTCCAGAATCTCTTCCCAACATTTTAACTATAAATAGTTGGATGACGAGAAAAGTTCTCAGAAAAAGCGAGGTTAGAAACATTTCAAAACTAGACATTTGTTGCTCCATTTCTTTCAACAAATTAGTGGTCGACCTGCCCTTGTGTATAGCGCGTCACTTGCGGGCTCTTGGGCACTTTCCCTCCGAATTGCTTCACCGGTTCGACACCCCGACGCGACGTGAAGCGATGGTCCCTCCGTTAACGCAGCCCGTGCGCTTGCTCGCGTGCGTCGCTCGTACACGCCCCGCCCGCCCCACCCACGCCCCCGCCCCCGCCCACGCTGGGCGATCAATGAGGCCGCCCTCACGCGTGCGCACGTCTCCCCTCACCCCGCCCCCGCCACACCCAGCCCTGCCCCCGCGCCCGGCTTCACCTTGTCGCGCCACACACCGCTCCGCTCCGCCACACCCTTCCTCGTCACCGCCCCAACTTGCTCCGCCACGCTTTGCGTCGCCAATCACCGCCCCGCCCCGCCACGCACCTCCCCTCCCCTCTCCTCCCCGTTCCGCCCCGCCCACTCGCGCTCCCAGGAGGCTATATACACCCCTCGCCCCAAGCCTTTCCTGCCTCTCACCGTCACTGTGCCGGCGGCCCCTCGAGTCCAGACATGCTAAGAAACACTCTTCACATCTTCCTGTCTACGAGCACTTTTTAAAAATTTTATTTTATTCACTTTACAAGGCTTTACATGTCAGGGTTTCAGAAAACAACACAATTCGTACAACATTTTTTACAGATATACGGTTGAGGTTAGCCCAATAGGGCTCCTGTATATTTTTTTAATTTGTTAATTTTATCTCGTTTATGGTTGGCGATGGTGGTGTGGGTTAAAGAGATGAGCTAACTACTGACAATTACTGCTACTCTGCTGCGGATTCTTTGCGTGGACCGTTCATGACATTCTGCATTGTTCGCGCAATTTCAATTGTTATGCCGAAGCAAAACGTCGCCAGGTTGTATACAACCATGCGTCGCGTTATATTTTGCCGCCATACGTTGTATACATCCGCTAAGCCATACGTCGTATGCACCCATACTTCATTGCGTTGGGTATACCCCAACGCAAATTACCAAATCGATGCTTGGCATGTTTTGTTGTTATTTTTATGGCCGCAAATTTATTACGGTTGCAAAAATTAAAATATGACATGTTCTGCCTTTCGAAATAATAATTTATCATGAATTTGGTGGGTTTTTTTATTCACAATTTAGAACACGTGATGTACAAAAGTTATTTTCAAAACTGACAGAAGTTATTGGATTGGTTCTCCGAGCTCTTTATTCCTCATCTTTTCTCTTTTCCGCGCGGTATGTTTGTAAGGCAAGGAGGGCATCATCTCGCAGGAATATCTGTCATTCTTCTGTGTTGGGAACGTTTATTGTTATCAAATGGATAATTATTACTGCGATTTTCTTCACCGTTAGGTCCAAATTAATTTTCCAGCGTAATGTTGTGCTTGTGTAAATTTATCTAACTCACCGCTGCTCTACTCCTTGTCTCCTTTGTGAAGAGTGAGAGCAGTGGCTAATTCTCCGATACACCACACACGATACTCCGATACCTAGTAATTCGAAGTGTATGAGAAATATTTAATAAGTTTCATAATCCTCTAAAAAAATTATTGAGATTTTGAAAGCTTTAAAACAGATGTGAAAAAATAACTGTTTTGCTACCGAGAGCCAGTCAATTTTCCGCATCCGTAAGCGCTATGATGTGCGTTAGAGTGAGAAGCGTAGATTAACACAGTATTCATCCATTTCATAAGTTTCAAAAAGTTCTAAGTGCTGTCCAGAGCATTCTCTCGGTGCAGGCGAAAGCACCGCATGCCCGCCGCGATAACCTAAAGCGCCTCATGTTTCTAGGGCGGAGAGAAGGGAGGATGCGCGTCTAGACGGTCGGTAGGCACCGCAAAACATTGCGGTGAACAGTCCTCTACTCGTTTGTAAGTTTCGCTTCTCTCAACTTTTTGTGAAAATGGAGAGTGTTAATGATTCGGAAGTTAGTGGTTTGTGTAATTGTCTTATAGAACAATTATTAAGGACGGAACTTCATAGTATCGGGATTTCAGAAAAGCTCCAAATAAAAGACAACGGTAGAGGTAGCTTCCTTAAAGTGCGGTATACTTGAAATAATTTTCAGGATTCGCGACTGACAAATACTGTGACAAATGAGAGGTTGCTCGGTGTTCTTTGCGCTGGGAGATGGGTGAGGTGTTCCGCTGCGCCGCGTGCGCGTGCGTGGGCGTGGGCGTGCGTGGGTGCGGGTGCGAGAGGAGAAAGCGGAACGCGAATGTGCAATTACTTGCAACCGCTTTTGCACGCGGGCGGCTCTTTAAGGTCACGGCCACTCCGCGCCGCCACGCGCCCCCTCCCCGCTCCCCCCGCCCCGCCGCTCCCCGCCCCGCGTCGCTGATTATCTTGCGCCTCCGCCGCCGACTCCCCCGCACATGCGCAGAACTCCCCCCCACCCAGGATGTGCAACACTCATGGCATTATATCAGTTATGAGGGAAAGTATTTTTTTAAATTTGTAGATGCATTTCATTATTAATCATAAAATATACGGGATATAAGAGGTATTAACCACTATAGTAGGCTATATAAATTTACTTTGCAGGAAATTCAGCCATACACGTGTTTCAGGAATTATTCCCCCATCATCATATTGATCCCATTACTGATCCCATTATTGCTGAATTTTCTGCAAAGTAAATTTATTGAGCCTACTATTGTGATTGATACCTCTTATATCCCGGATGTTTTATCATGGATTACCACAAGATCTCCGCTGCCATCAGAAAATTGATCATTAATCTTTAAATTTTTCGATTTTCATCTTTTTGTTTTTTACTGGTACGGTATTGCTTGTTATTGCTATGGAGTTCCTTATTCAATGCATAACTCACTTAGACCGAAATAATCGTGATGACGAAGGAAATATGAAAATATGTTGCTACATGTTTTCTACGGAAGAAATCATGAGAGAGAATTATGAAAGGGAATTATAGGAAGGAAGATGGAATGACAAACCGAGTCTAGTTAAAAATAAGTAAATACAAATAATTAAAATTAGGTAGAAAATAAGATCATCTATGTACCTCGGGCGTTAACTGGTTCTAATGATCCCGGGCGACAAAAAGCGCTGGGGCCAAAGGTCTTCTTGCTTTCTATCGCGCCCCTCGATCATTAGAACCCTTGGTGCATAAATGACTATTTACCAGATCGTAAATGTCTACTCCATTTCAACGATGAACATACTTGAAAGACCAGAATTGTTTTCTTCAACATTTACCTTTTTCCTTTTTTTAATTCTGTAAAAAAATAGTAATATCTACAAATTATAAACACGACGCATATTGCATAATAAGAACGCGCTTATACTACGAATTTGGTGAATCGGATTCTCTAGTTCTGTTGGGAATCACGTGAGTGAAAAACTTCACTTTTGTGAGAGAAATGTCTGGGAGTTTCACCTTCCGCTCCGAGGCCCTCGGTGGTGTTGGTGGGGGGGGGCTCCGCCCCCGCGCGCCTCCCACGCGCCGCGTTTCTCTCCGTCCCGTCGAGAAGTAGGCTGCTCTTGCGTTTCCTTTTGCTGCACGTAGGAAAATGTCTAAATTTGCGAGGCTTTAAACAGAGTGCGAGAACCCCGCATTCCGTTTTCCTTCCCAAAACGTGACAGGGCCTTGGAATAGTTCATTTTGAATTGTGGGTCAGTGCATTGGATGTGTGACAGGACCGTTTCATAAGTATGTCTAAGCTTATCCCAAAGGGATTCTGGCTGATCCCGGGTTTACGGTGCACCTTAGCCTAGGTTTCCTCGATTGCTGTGCCTTGACGTGACCCGATTCTCTTCCAGGCGGTGCGCAGGAATGTTATCGTTCACCACCAAGGAGTCGTTTATATTATTTTGAGAAACATTTTAAAAGAAATTCTCTTAAAAGTGCGCGGTCCTTTTAAAATAAATGCTCCTATTTAAAATAAATGTATTCGCATATATGTAGGGAACATAAAGAACATATTGATCCCAAAATTTTTTAATGATTATTCGCATAAAATGCGTTGGTAATTATGTGTTGGACAGACTCAAGTATGTTTATGTTATCGCGAGGGCCAAAGGCTCCAGCCTCGCCCTCAACTTGGACACGCGTAGCGAAGCCTCACAATTTTGCACGCGTGAACAATACGGGTCACAAACTGCATTTCTACCGAAAGAAAGTTTCTAAAACAAGTGTTTAAACGTTCCGTGTATGAATCATTGACTATCGTTCACGACAAGAATCAGAAGTGCTACATACAGTAGTATTAAGGAGGTCGTAACAGCGGAGGGCGAGGTGGACCGTAAACCCGGGATCAACCGGGATTCTATATTATTTTCTCAAGAATGTGAGCCAAAAAAATATCGGTATAGAAGTTTCAGTTCGGCAGAGATTCGTGATGGAAAACTGTCAAAGGTCTTATTTTTGTACAGTGCGTTAATCATGTTTCTGGTTTGTTTTATAAAAAAATAACTAGTTACATACAGACAGTTTGGAAGAACTTTTCCCGCTGTAATTGAATCATACGAAATGCAAGTCGCGTCATTTGACGCGGCGGAGGAGTCGCGGGCTGGGCACGAGATAGCAGCTCTGCGGCCGGCCGAGCCGCGCGTCCTGCGATGCGCGGGCGGGGAAGGGGAGCTGGCAGCGCCTGGGCGATGGCAGGTGGCGCTGGCTAGCGGCCGACGCGAGAACGGAAGTTGGCGTGTGCGGCGAGGGGTGGCGCCTGGCGAACGGTGAGGGAGGATCTCATTTCGACCGACGCAACGCGGCAACGACGGCTCGCGTGAGATTCCACAACAACCTCGGAAACAATGAAAACATTGAGAATGCTATAATCATGTTGTTCTAACTGTAATTAATTCTGTGTAACGGAACAAACCCATCCGTATTGAAATTTACGTTACTCATAAGTAGGGGGCGCATTTTGATGACCTAAAACATCGCCAAAAATGATCAATAAAATGCTCTTGAAATGCTTTAAAAATGCTTTAAAATCAAAGAAAAATGACGTAAAAAATCTAATCTTAACCAGTTTGAATGAACAACTCAATCTGTTGGGTACATTACTGAAGTAATCGAGGCTTATTCCATTCGTTTGAGTGAACTCCGCTTGAATACTTCCCGAATTTATCCCGAAATCGGCCGAACCGGCAATGGCGCTGATATAAGTCTTAAGAATTACATCACAACGACTGCCAAAACAATTTCTGAGCAAACAAATCGAAGAGACTACTGAGTAATTTTGTGAAGAACATTTGTTGCAACTCATAAATATTATTTGAAGCAAGTACCATTAAAAATTACGTTAAAATCGATGAAATCAACAAAAATGCATTAAAAATGACGTAAAAAGGTAAAAAAATGAGTTATTAGTCGAAATCGACAAAAACATGCAAAATAATGACCTATAAAAATGAGACAATTCCTTTTGTCCTAACATAAAATGAATTTCTATACTAAACGGCTTTGTTCTAAGTGAAAAGAAAAAAATGACATTTCATTAAAATCCGCCACCTACTCATAAGTTGTAGTTTTTTGTGATATTTGTATTGTTTTATTAAGATTACATTGTTCAGTTTACAAGAGAAACATTCAAATGTTTGATGACTAATCTAATTAACTATCTAATTAACTAATCTAGATTAAAATTGTTCTTAACGAATTTTAACATTGAGCGAGAGAACGAAATGCACCTCAGATAAATTATAGTTGTTTGAGAAAGAATGATTTTTCAGTTAACACGTTATTTACGAATCCAAATGAATGTCGTTCGCAAGAATTAGTCTGATGTGATTTGTAAGACGCAAGAGAAATAACCATTGTCTTATGTATATAATATCATAGGAAGTTAATATTCAACACGTGATATGCCTAGTGTCTTTCATTTACGTCGGTACATTTGCCAGCACCTTATGAATGCCAATGTCATTTGTATGAACACTGATCCTGAATAGAAAAACTCCCTCAAAACTTACAATCGAATTTAGAACTAAAAGCTAAAGTCTGAGAAGTCCTATACCGCATTCTGTAAGGCACCATTCTCGAGGCCATCGTCCGTACAAGAATGTTGGTAGTGTAATGAACAGCAAATATGAAGTTTGGAGCTGCAGAGGTGCATGAGAAGACGTCGGGGGCCCGGAGCAAAGCGCTGGCAAGGAGACAAAGCGAAGGGGCGGCCCGCGGCGGGGACAGAACCGCAGACGGCGAAGTGCGAGTGCAGGCAGAGCGAAGCTGTGCAGGAGTCCGCGGAAGTTGGGGCTTGAGCGAGGGCGGGGGGGGGGCGGAGGAACAAATGAAGTCGCCGCTGCGGTGGCTCCAGGCGATGAGGAGGAACTTGGCACTGAGGAAACGCGCCCTCATGGGACCTCTCTGCGGCCTCCGTCGACTTCCCGAGGGTTGTTTGATTATCTACTGCTCCTACGGCAGAGCAAGCTAGCGACGCATAGATCGTATCTAAACTCAAATATCGATTCTTTCAGTTCCCATTGGGATCTACGCATTTAATGTAAAGGAAATTGTATGTAGATTTATGCGAACCGTCTGGATTACCCCTATAAGTCTTTTTAGAGAATTGATTGATTGGTGATGGTGATAATCTTCCCCCACTGGATGTCGAGATCGGCGGCAACCTACACATTGGCTTGCGTGTTTTCCCAACCAGATATCTCCCACCATGTCCCCCCAGTCTGAACAACCTCTAAGCTCCTGACTCGTCTCCTGGCGTGTGTGGGAATGTAGTGCATGTAAGAATAAGTGTGTTTATGTAAGGGGTGAGGCTAGAACAAGAAATGGAAAGGAAAGATCGAGTGCGGTCCGTGGCCTGTTTATTAAGGTACTGGTAGGGAATTCGCCTGGTGTTGATCGGAGAAATCACGCAACCGAGCAGAGGAGCCGGCCGCTCCAGACAACGGCTGAAGTCGACCTAGCTAGTGTCGAAAAACTGCCGTCGTCAGGACTCGAACTCTAGGGCCTCTCAGACAGAGGCATTACAGTGATTTCATTTAAAGCCACGAGCCACCTAAGCCTGTTTTTTAGAGTAACAATTGCAGAATGGATGATGCTGTTCGAAGTTGTTTTAATTGAGAGTGGTTTCGCTGTTAGTAAATTGAAACGAACGACG
The DNA here is from genome assembly GCA_011170035.1 of Teleogryllus occipitalis. Classification (NCBI taxonomy): domain Eukaryota; kingdom Metazoa; phylum Arthropoda; class Insecta; order Orthoptera; family Gryllidae; genus Teleogryllus; species Teleogryllus occipitalis. The sequence goes on from BLKR01000376.1 coordinate 27,988, forward strand.
AGTGGCGGGGAGTGGCGTGCCACAAAGAAAGCACAAAGCGTGTGCACGCGTCGCGTGGGAGGGCGATTGAGGTGGCCACAGTGCTCGCGTGCCCGGTCGCTGCATGGCGTGGCGTGGCATGGGCAGCGGCCGACCGATGGCTTATCTCGCGCGCGCCCTAGATCCCGACATTTCTCCCCTCCCCTCCCTTCCCCTTCCCTTCCCTTCCCTTCCCTTCCACCCATCTCTCCCTCCGCGCTCACCCAACTCAACGCACGCCTTGTGCGTCGACGTCGTCGCCAACGCACGCCTTGTGCGTCGACGTCGTCGCCCCCCCCCCGCGCGCACACACACACACACACACACACATATATATATATATATATATATATATATATATATATATATATATATATATATGCACACACCCGACGGCCCAATTCCTCATCCGATGAAGGTACTCCTCCAGATTTGGTTTGGTTCGGCCTCGGGTTACTTCACCGTTTTGGTTGTTCTATGTTGCATGCATCAATCAGTCAATCAATACATTTAAATGCATTTGTTTTTATTTGTATTATATATGTGTTTTTGTATTTCAATGTATTTCAATCAATACATATAAGTGTCATTGTCTCAATCAATACGCTTAAATTCTTTTTCTTCTCCAAGTTGTTCTTTTGAGACTTCTTCTCAACCGATCATCCTGATTGTTTTGAATTAAAAATGTGTTATTACATGTGTTATTGCTCTTCATTTCTGCACTTTCACAGGTATTTTCGCTTAAAATTAAGTTCAACTGACAATACGTAAGCTAATGTGTAGCATTTCTGTTTAAAGATGATTATCTGTTTATGTCAGTCGACATATCGGTAGGTTTGTTGCTTCTTCGCCTGTAACCTTATTTCTAAGGGATTAGCAACGTTTATGCCCTTTTAAACAATTTAGTAATCCAATGTGCTTGTGGGACGTAAGATGTCTCTAAGTGGACGGAGAACATCAAACGAATGTGTACCAACAAAAATCAGAAAAAATACCGTTGACTGTTCGTTCATTATTGATAAATTAATGAGCTTTGTAGTTCTCTGCATTTTCCATTTGAAAGGGGCCCAGCAAATCGTTTCAGTTTGTGTTGTTTAAATAAAAAAAGTAAGTGTACCTTCACCTAATATACCAAAAGAAGTAAAGTATTATTGTCTTAATATCATTGCTATTGTGGTTCAGAATGACTTATTTTCTTGGCAGAGAAGTGACTTTTTGCTTCCTGGCATTTACTTCATTAAAAGAGAAAGTATTGTATTCGTGCGCCGAAAAATGGCGAATTTTCGACAGAAAAACTCTTATTGCCGGGCTCCGATAACGAAAACGTTGATAAATGTTGTCGCTGTGTGCAGTAAAGTAAGTTTCTCTAACAAGTGGTGTTGTAAGAATCCATGTTTTGTGGGTTCTAGACACCGAAAATTCGATTGATGGCAAAACGTGTCTGTCCGTCCGTCCGTCCGTCCGTCCGTCCGTCCGTCCGTCCTTCCGTCCGTCTGTTTGTCAGTCTAGCATTAACGCTATTGCCTAAATAGTCGCCTACGACATCAAACGACACAGAATTGAATCTTTCCCGTCACTTCTTACCGCCAAATTTTGACGTGTTCCCACTAGTAAAGTATTAAGTTTCGATCGTTTATTCTGTGATTTGTAGTTGTTGCAACAAGGAATAGCTATACTATTCTATATTCATGGAATAGCGAGGGTGCGTTGACCTGCGCTGGCTTGTGGGGCGACGTGTGCGTTGGTCGTATGCGTTCAGGGGGATGGGGGAGAGGTGGGCTAGAGAGGGGGACGGGCCCAGGCGGTCAGAGAAAGTTGGCGCATTTCATAACGATCGGCGAACGCCTGCCACACGGCGCAACGCACCCCCTTCCTCATCCCCCTGATTCACCATTTCTCTTTTGTCTTCTTTTCCTCGTTGCTCTCTTTCTTATTTCATTCGTTCTCTTTCTTGCGTCCTCCCTTTTTATCCATACTTTCTCTTCTATTTATTTCTCCTTTACCTTTTTCCGTGTTTGTTGAGCGGGCCGCCTCTTCTGTACCAACATTTGTCTCTCATCTTCTCCTTCTTTGAAGGTATTTGAATTTGATAAAAAGCTCTCGGAATACGTGTTCAAGAAACGCCTGGTGAAGGAAATAATGTAATATCTCTCCGCTACGCTGATACTTTAAGAGATCTGAAATTTGGGCACCAGGAGACGGCGCAGCACACTTGCACATGGCAGTGTTTCATCTCAGTTTATTTCTTCTCTTTACTTCATTTTCGCTTTATTTGTCGTGCTATGCGGGGGCGTCGCTTGGCTTGTTGACGTCCGAGTAGAGCTGGTTGGTAGAGAAGGTTGCACTGAAAGTTGGCAGAGGGTGAAGTACTTGAAGTCCAGTCGCTAAAGCTGGAGAACTGGTGCAAAATGTATTGGTGCCGTATACGAGTATACGTTGCCCGTTGGTAGTAGATAGGAGCACTTATGCGGCTTTGGAAGGGCCCGCTTCCAAACTGCATAACACCTTAATGGGATGAATGGCCTACGGCAACGCGCCGTGAGTCAGCTCGACCCACTTTCCCCTTCGCCTCCTCTGCGGCTCCGCGCGGTGCGTGCGCCTGGGCAACGCCTCATCACAGGAAACACTGCGAGGATGTCTTCTGTTGATGTTAGTTGTCATTCGGACTAGGGTTGCCAGCCGTCCTCCATTTCCCTTTTCATAAGAGCACAATCTGGTTCTAAGACACCAAAAGACAGATTCCTTTTGCTCAGTTTAACTGAGAAATAAAGTCAATAATAATAATAATAATAATAATAATAATAATAATAATAATAATAATAATAATAATAAATGTAACTTCATTATCTGTGCACATCTTCTAGAATTCTGTGGGAAATATAGCTATTCAAATTATCGTTCTCCATGTTGTCGCGGCAGGAAATATTATTCCTTCACAAAGGACATGATGAGGGATAAGAGCCCAAATGTTTTGTCTGATTTACCCTTGGAAACAGATTTTATTACGTAGGAGGGAATATTTTTGTTAACAATCCTTGCAAAAAACGCTCATTTATTTCTGTATTCATAATTCAAGTAGTATATGGCTTAGGGTAAGGATCACATAATTATTAAAGCGTATATAGAATTCACTTCTCCCCGTAGCACGTCACAATAAAATAAATAAAATGAATGTGGGAGGACAGTCCTCGAATGACGTCAACTGTCAGCTCCTCCTCCTTTAGTATTTTTTAACATTTCTTGTCATTTATTTTATCACATGACTAACATCTGCTACGTCGTCTCGTTTATTGTTCACTATAGAATAGAAAATATGAATATTTTTTGGTTTATCGAGTGTCCTTCCTTTTACGTGAACATTGTTGACAATCCTAGTCCGGACTAATGTGGTGAAGAGGGTGAGGAGGTGAGAAATTGACGTACAAGGCGGATGCGGGAAAGGGAATTGGGCAACTGCATCCCGCGGTCAGTTTTCCTTCACACTTGCATCCCACCCGCTAATCTCCTTTCACTTTTCGTTACCTGAGAAGGCGTAGCCCCACAGCATTCCGTTTTGTTAATTGGGTGTTCCGGAAGGAGTAAACATTTTAGTTAAGTTTGGATTGACAAGTAGTGCAAATAGATGTTCTCTCAAGAATCCAGGAAAAACTTGAACACAGGTGAACATGGCAGAACCTTCGGAATAGTGTATTTTGAGGCAGAGGGGTAAGATAGTTAGGAAACGGATTTTCATGTAAATACATATTTTTACTGCGACAAGATATTCACTAATATTTTTTACACTTAACAGGACTTTCTGAACTAATTGAAACGATTTTTGTTTTACTTATTTTGGTATAATTACATATATTTGCATATTTTATTTATTGCTACATATTTCGTTACATTTTAATATATTTGTAGGTCGAAAATGAACATTTCACATGCGATGGTCGAAATACGTGTTACTTAGAAACTAACTTTGTTACTGAAATATTTATAAAACCATTCAATGCGCTTGTATTAACGCCAGACCATTGCTATTAATTGTTAAACTTACCTCCCCCACCCCCATCTGCTTCTTGGAAACTGCGTAGTCGGGATCAAGGATGAGCGGATGTAATATGTGAAACAGGAGGAACATCAACTACGTGCTTACTCGTGTTTCACGGACCGCATGCGTAACTCGATAAAAAATTCAGATCGTTGTCTTATCCCTCCCCCCCTCCCCCGGCTCCTCGAAAAACAAATTGTATATAATACGAAGGTATATATTTCCGATGAACCTAGCAAATAATTGCTTCTGTAGATGTAAAACGTTTTTTCACCCTCTGTGAATCCATGTTAAGGTCTGATCGGCAACGTACTCTGTACGGAAAACTCTTGAAGAATGAAATTTTAAACATTATAACGAATTTTTACTAACATATTTCCTATTTTTTCTTACATATTTTAGAAAAAATAAGTACATATATATGTTTCACATTTTGCTTTTTTTATTACAATAAATTTCGTTTCTTAATGATAGTGATGTGTGTATGAGTGTGGAAATGTGTGTATGAGTGTGGAAATGTGTGTGTTAGTGTGTGTGTTAGTGTGTGTATGTGTGTTAGTGTGTGTATGTGTGTGAGAGTGTGTGTATGTGTGTGAGAGTGTGTGTATGTGTGTGTGAGAGTGTGTGTGTATGTGTGTGATTGTGTGTATGTGTGTGATTGTGTGTATGTGTGTGATTGTGTGTATGTGTGTGATTGTGTGTATGTGTGTGATTGTGTGTATGTGTGTAATTGTGTGTATGTGTGTGATTGTGTGTATGTGTGTGTGAGTGTGTGCATGTGTGTGAGTGTGTGTATGTGTGTGAGTGTGTGTATGTGTGTGAGTGTGTGTGTGTATATATGTGTGTGTGTGTGAGTGTGTATGTGTTCCCTTCCGGAGGCCTCCTCCGGCCCCACGCTGCTTGGAATTCAGCGCGCGAGGCGCGTTAGGTGCAGCTGCTCCTTCCCGCTCCGCCTCCGCCTCCAGCCGCCGCGCCGCGCCGCGGCGTTGGCAGCGGTCCACGCGATGCGACGCACGCGGCCCAAGGCGCGTCTCCCCCCTCCCCCTCCACCACTCTTCTGGACTTCCTTTTCCTCTTTCTCTTCTTCGGGAATCGCCCGACAGCATCGCACGGGCAGTTTTTCCTTATACCCGCTTCCCAGCAAATCGCCTTTCACTTTTCATTATCTCAGAGGGCGTAGTCTGACTCCATCCCGTGTTGTTCGTTCCGTATTTCGGAAGGAGTAAACGTTCTGGTTAAGTTTGGATTCATAAGTAGGGCATATCCATGTTCTAGCACCTGTCCAGAGAAAACCTCGAACACAGCTGGATATGATAAATTCTTCCGAATTCTCTATGTAGGTCAGCAAGATAAGAATATGCTCGTGATACGTTTCAAGTTTTGTTCCCACAAACTTTTAAGCCATAGTTTTCAACGTTGGCTCTACTGTAAAAGGATGTACAAATGACAGACAGAAGTGGATCAGTTACAATCGACCAAAATAATACTAAGTAGACCAGGGTAAAATAAATCAATTTTTATACTAATAAGGTAAACGGAACGGATTGCAGTCGGGCTAGGCCTTTTTGGGGAGGTAGGTACCAGGTAAACGGTATAGGGAAAGTTGACAGCGGGATGCAGTCGGAATACGCCGATCTTCTTTCACCTCTTTATCTTTTTCTTCTTTTTCCTTCTCTCACGCTCTTCTTTTCTTTAACACATACACTCACATAGTGTTTGTGTACCTTTCATTTGCAAAGCATTCTTGACTTTATGTGGAAATCAGGAGTGAGTGATAATGATTTAGATGCATACTTGGATACGTGTGTCCCATTTTTGCATAACACATCAATCACTTGGTGAAAATATCCATCAGCAATGAGATTCACAAACTGCTGTCGCAAAAGCAATCTGACTAATTTAGGCCTTTTTGCCTTCCTAATGACCCTTCTGTAGACTTTCGGGGTTGGAGAACGTTGTGCAGAATACAGCCATTATTTATATTTATAATTGCCACCATTTATTTATATTGTGCAGTTTTTCAACTCCAAATCTAACATAAAATCTAAAATGTTTTCATGAATTTACTAGAAAGGGAATGAAACAAATTAATAATTTTGTTCATTCATTGTTGTAATTTGATAGAGAAGAGGCGTAGATACTTAAATGTTTGGAATCAGCAATTGTTAATAAACAAAGGAGATTAGGTGAAGAAAATCGAATGCATCATATGAGATGTATCGCTAAGAAAATTTCTAAATAAATAGTTCAACTCCATTCTAAAATCCAATATATTATGATATTACAAAATCCAATGTCAACTTTATGCATTACTAAAACCAATGGAAAAAATCATGTGCCAAGTTCTGAGATATCAATAAAGAGATATTTTTATTTCGCTTATTCTTATAAGTTCGTAGCCGACATTATAGAAAGTTCCCTATTTAGCTGAACATTTTTTCTTCAGTGCCGTATCATAGGGACACATCGGAGGCGCTGATGTTATCGCGAGTGTTTGTCGAATGAGTTCGCAGCGTCCCGGGAAGTGCATCTGCAAATCGCGCCGCAGTGACGCATATGTGTCCCTACATCTTTAATGTCCTTTGCCCTCGTCGCTGACGAAGGGAGTGTAAATATTTTGCTCTTGTTCTGCCTGAGCTTCGTGACACCGCATCGTCATTGCGTAGGGTTTCCTATGTATTCTGTTAGGGCAGTAAAGTTTGTTTACGTGTGCTAGCACCCCGTGTTTATCTCCAGAAATAGACGCTTTGTATGTGTACTCAATGTAAAAAACGTTAACTCGTTACAATATTTTATGGAGGTTTACGCAGATTATCACTCATAAAACCGAGTTTTCAAAATAATCGTTTTTCTAATTTGAGAAAAGTTGAAAAAAAAATCGTTGTCTACAGGAGTTTTCGAGTCAATGAAAAATGAACCCGGCGCGTCACTAACTGACGTCATTAGTCCCGTAATATCCTGAGATGTGGCGGTGTTCCTCTCGCTGAAAAATGAGATCTGCCGCCTAGTTATGCGAGTTGCGAATATTAAATAAGGCTGTAATATTCATATGACTCCCGTAACTTGGATGATACTTTTTCGCGAATCTAGAACCAAGGCTACAATATTGAGATGATGCACATATCTTTGATGATATTTCTGCTACCCAATTATGAGATCTGCCACCCAGCTGCGATTCTTGAAACAAGGCTGTAATATTCATATGTCGCCCGTAACTTAGATGATACTTCTTCGCGAATCTAGAACCAAGGCTGCAATATTGAGATGACGCGCATATCTTGGATGATATTTCTGTCATCGAGTTTCTGTCGAGTTTCATCACTGTGTTTCCAAAGTATAAAATGTCATACTGAAGTGAGCGCCCAAACTGGCATCTCCGGAATCCATGTTCATCGGCAACGAGGAAAGGGGGAGGTGGGACTTGGGGTCTCCAGCTGCGTCTGCGACGACGACCTACATCCGGCTGGGCACACGAGCTCGCATGCATCACGCCCTCTTCCACGAAGATAGGCAAAACATCACCAAAAAGATACTGCCCTAGGCGGATTCCCAGCTAAGTAAGTGCTGTTTGCTGATGGTTGCATTGGATGCTGGTAAATCCATAATATCGTAGTATCATTACCAATGCTGAAGTATTGATATAAAATAATCAAAGCACTTCAAGTGAATTCTCATCCACTTTAGAAATTCATGCAGCAGTTTTGATGTTCTACAGTATCCATTTAGTGGAAAAATAATGGTTGATGTAATATAAATGAGAATTGAAACGGAACACATTTTTGAAAAATCTTGTATTGATACTTGTTAGTTCATGTATATTTAATCATGTACTAATACCAACAGACGTAGAGAGTACTGATACCAATTTACTTTTGGAAGGATCGATATTATTGGATATTGGACATTTTCAACCGATCGATGTTGGAAGTATCGAAACATGAGTCGGGAGTTTTTGCACGGTCTAGCGAACAGCAAATGACTGCACTGCGTATACGCGGATGACAAAAGTGATGCAAAGCCAACCCGGTGGCCGAGATCGCGAAGGCAGTAGTGTCGTAGTGAACTCAGACCTAAGGTTCGGGAGTTCGAGTCCCGCCTCGGGCATGGTTGTATTTGTGTTCGTCCTTTCGACCGTTATCATATCGTTTCATCTTCATAGTTACCATAACGCTAACTTCAATAGTGGTCACTAATGACCTAGATGTTGATGCGACCTTTAAAAAAAAAAATAACCCCAAAAAGAAATGATGCAAAAATCGAACTGCACATTGCGCAGAAGTACGATAGTGCTGTCGATTGCTATAATGCTTCGCCGTTCAAAATTTCCCTACTTTTCCGAACCATGGAACAATCGGCACCTGACTTGTTGGTATCGCTGGCGAATGCCTCTGAGATCCCCTCGGGGGTGCGGAAGGCGATTGTTGTAGGACGGCCGTGCGTGTAAACATTCGTCTGAGTCATCGGCTGCCTGCGCGAGCGCGGGGGAGGGGGGAGGGGCCGCGGAGGCTGATGTCATGATGGGCGCTGGAAACTGCGTGGCTGCGCGGAGTACGTCACGGATGGAAAGGGGCGCGCGGCGCAGCGGTTGCGAACATTACGCCGTGTTGCGAGAGGCACTTTCGCTTACGCCAATCGCCAGCTCACGTGGACAGCAACGTGTCAAAACACGAGTGTTCGGAAGCCCACAGCTCGTCTTTGCTGCGCCTTGTGTGTACGCATTCTTTATTACTCGTACTTTATAGAAGGAGAGAGACCATTTCATGTATATTTCTGGTAACATATTTTATTCTTCTTTCGCAAAAATGACGTGCGCTTTTAGATATTTATGCACTACATTGAAACGCATTACGAAACTATTACCGGCTAAGATTCTTCAGGCGTCAACTGATGATACTGCAGTGCCTCTGACCTGGATGTCTCAAGGTTTAGTCCCGGAGGTGGCAGGATTTTCTACACTATTTAGACAGCTCAGTCGCTTTCTGAAGGAGAGTTCTAGCGGCCGGTTGCTCTGATCGGTAATCTTCTTGGTTTTTTCGATCAATATTAGGTGGATGACGGAGCAGTTCCTAAATACACGGGTCACGGATCTTTCCTCCCTCTTCCTTGTCCTATCCTCACCCCTTATCTACACACACTTAAACTTACGTGCACTTCACTCCTACACATGTCGGGAGACCAGTCCGGAGCTTAGAGCATGCCCCAGCTGCGGCGGTGCCCCGCCAATGGGAGATATCCGGCTCGAGGAGAACCCCTCAAGCCGACATGCTGGTCGGTGCCGGATCTCACTATCCAGCAGGGAAAGATCACTGCCACCACCACCAGTGATTAAAAATACACTACACTTACGGGGCTAATGACCATAGCACTTGACGCGGCCGAAAACACGAAATACTCAATCAACGACTCTCAGTATTGCGGTGTTGTCTCAGAAATTTTCCGTACTGGATAATTTTTATTCATTATACTAAAGTACATTACAGTTTTTACAGTTTAGTGCGTTGGGTTTTATACGAAGAAAGTTATTCATTTTCACATGTTTATCTTCGTCTACAGACAGAGAAACTGCTGGCTCCGTTAGCCCAAACCAATCTTGTGTTACAAACCTCTTCACGTTGATACGAGGTAGATTTTTCATTAAGTGAAATATGCAGATCTTAATACAGAATTAATGTGTAAACGAGCTTGAAGAGTACCGTTCATTATTGTACTTACGAAATTTACTTCATATTACTTAATTACTCATATTAGAACAATTATACGAAAGTAATGTTCCACTTCTTCACATTTTTTAAAAAATGTAAGTAGTGAGTATGTTTTGGGTAAGTAGTGAGTATGTTTGAGTAGTCAAAATAATTTAATAAAATTGTGTGTCTTATGAAAAAAATCAGGACCCAAAAAACATAGATTCTGGCGTAACCACGTGTTAGAGGATTTCCCCCCCCCCTATATTAAGCAACGGGATTTATCCACTTTTTCGTTAACAGGGCCCAAGAATAAGAGGTTTTCTGCCGAAAAGTTCGCCGTTTTCCGGCGCAGATTACATAACTTTCTCTTCTCACGAAGTACTTCGTAAAACGTGAAAGTAAAAATGCAACTGTGCTGCCGAAATATTCGATGCCCGATATGGCTCGATGTGTAGTCAAAAGTATGGTATTAGCTCGATATGTAGTCAAAGTGGACGTTCGCGGGGTCTGACGTGTCACGGTCGGCGATGACCCCCTGCTTCCCCGCGAGCGTCGATCCTTCTGGGAAGGGACTGGCAGGGAGTCGGCCGCGTTCGCCAGAAGGGGCTCTGTCTGCGTGCGCCGGCGCGCCGTCCTCTGGCCTAGCGGCTGCTATGTCGACGCGTGGAACTGGGTCGCTGCGTGGGAAAGCAACGGCTCCCGCTGCGTTTCCCACGTGGGGGCGTAGCTAACGGACTCCTAGGGCACGCGTAGGGGGGGGGGAAGCCTAAGTGTTAGGAATCTTAGTGAAAATATTTAATTTGGTACGGAACTTGTTTTTATTCCTCATATTCTAAAATACTATGATGAGATTGCAAAGTTTACTTTTGTATACAACATTCCACCCGTTGATTTCTGTGTTCACTGGTAGTCTCACACGAGCACTTGAAAACAGTAAATAATGTGTCATTAACCATTGTAGATTCACGACCATGGAATTCAATGATGGAGGTTGATATGATGGGATTTGGTCAGCCTAATTAAAACACTAAATAATTTAATTTTGTCAACTTTTTGGAATATTCGTATTTTATTCCATTATCAGGGCTGATGATAATAAAAAACAACACTTTTAACATACGTCCAGCATTTTCACATCATTATACAAAGAACCAGAAGTCTGTAGTGCGGGATGGACTCTCCTCCTAATAACCAGTAACCACATCTTGCATCTGTGTGATGTATTATCTGTTTTTGTTGAGATGTGAAGTATTTTATACGTGTTCCTGAGTAAGGTTGGTACCATTGTTATTAATTATCTACACTCTTTTGGTTCTTTGTATAATTATGTGTAAGTGCTAGACGTATGTTAATTGTGTGCTTTTTAAAATCACCAACCGTTTTGATAGAATGAAATATTCCGAAATGTTGGCAAACATAAATAATTTATTGTTTTAATTACTGTAATCAAATTGCATGATCTGAACATCCAGTAATGTGTCATTGTTACTTGTAAGTTTAAAACTTTTACTTCTAACATTCATTTAATGGTGAAATATTGAGGACTTGCTCACGAGTTCTTAGTAGCGCTGATGCCACGAAGTAGTCGACTCTATCCTCTTCAGTTTGGCCCAAGTCCTGTCTTTGTGTCGTTCGACGAGGGACACCTCCAGTTCTTCTTTCAGTTTTTTGTGTGGAGGAGAACAAATGACCGTGCATGCGACCCATTAGTTCTCGGTGCATCCGCAGAGCGTTTCTGTTCGTTTGGAGCCAACAAGGCGATGCAGGCGATGACGAGGGAGTGGGAAGGCGTCCTTCTAACTCCACAAAAACCTGTGATTAAGAGATGTTACCAATTCCCTATTCGAAATTAACATTTACGACGTTAGTAAAACTTAGTAATCGTAGAGTTTTAATTAAGTTTTTTTAATGTTTTGATTCATGTTTACTGAACAGATCAACATGCAAATACATGCAGGCGATATTTAGATGTCATTGATTATTACCAGAAAAATAAAATATACATCAATTACCTATCCACAAAAAATCCTCTATAAGTAATGTAATTATTGGGGAGTATTCATAATAGAGTTTGCATTAAATATCTGGAAATTATGTTATTTAATGAAAAATGTAAACTTTGTAAAGTTTTCTCTGCAGTATCTTCTAGAAGAATTTCAAGAGTTTCCTGTAACGTCATTTTTAGAATGTATTAAAGGAGGAATTCACTAAGTGAATAGTCCTTAAACTAGTCCATTAATGTATAGTTATCAACTCTGTTTCCTTGATCAGAATAATCGCTGAATAGTGTTGGTAATTAACATTTCCTAGGTATTTTAATACAGTTTGAAAACATCAAAATGTCTCTCAAAAACGAAGCCAGTACTCCGTCGACGGTTCGAAGACGCGCGATTGCCCGGGAGGCGCCTGGGCTGCGGCGCGGCGCGGCGTTTAAAAGGCTGTCGCGGAAGTCAGGCGTTTAAAGCGCCGCTCGTGCCACGCTGGGTGACGTAACGCGATCCCGCTAGCCCGCCGCACCCGCTCGCCAGCCCCGACGGACTTCAGCGATGCCCTCGCCCACGCTCGCTGCCCGCTGCCCAATTTCACGTTTTCATCTACCTCGGTTTTAAATGTTGCTCTGCTCGGAAGATAAAAGTAGACGCGTATACTTGCATGTATTATTTTCTGTAATCTCATAAAATACCAACGGAATTAACGGGACCGGTTTAAGTGACTCAGGCCATCCATTGAGGTCACTACAGTACCTCGGACCGGGAGGTCCTAGGGTTCGAATCCCGACTGTTGCATGAGTTTGGATAGTAGCTAGATTGCTTGGTCGAGTTCACCTGTTGCGTGGAGGACAATTCGAGCAGTCGGCTGCTCTGATCAGCATCTTTACGTTTATTTCTTCGATTAACATGAGGCGAAGGCTGGAGAAGTACCCTAACAAACGGGCCATGGATAGCTCACGATCTTTCCTTCCCCTTCCTTGTCATATCCTCTCCCCTTTCTTACACAGACTTACATGCACTACACTACCACACGTGTCGGGAGACCAGTCGGGAGCTTAGAGCTTGCCCCGGCTAGGGCAGTGCCCCGTTAATGGGAGTTACCTGCTAAAGGGAAACCCCGCCAGCCGACGTGGAGGTCTGGGCAGGATCTGGCCATCCACTGGGGGAAGATCACCGCCACCTTCCGCGGTAAAATCATGCACTCTCCATACGTGACTAATGACCTTAGCAGTTGACTCGCCCGGAAACACCAATCAATCAGTCAACCAATCAATCAAAGGAATAAACGGAAACATCATTTCATTATTAGCGCATGTATGCTTTGGCCTCGCGTCTGCTCTGGTGAATTTCGGTCATGTGTGAAGCGCGCTTAACTAGGGTGGCGTTGCTCAGCAGAGTTCCAGCTGTGGCGCTGGCGCGCGCATGGCTGTTGGCGCCCACCGTGGGGCGGGGCGGGCGCAGGGGCCGGCAGAACGCTTCCGCGGGGGCGGTGGGCGCCGCGCCGCGATGGGGCAAAGCAGAAAGCGGAACAACCGCTCGTTGTGACCCGGGCGAATAATGTGGGCCACGTACGTATCGACGGACGAAATGTGTGGTGTTGTTTTTCTGCAGCACAGAAATTATTTTGTGTAGTTTAATGTGATTATTATGTCGACTTCAGAATGAGGTATGTATCAGGGAGCAGAGATAATACGAACGAAATATACAAGCAGTTTTTTTCATGTTTACTTCGCATTGGATATTTAGCGGAGGTCGTTACGGTATGAACTTGTTTCTGACCAGAATTTGTTCGTGTCTTCAATGGTTCGAATCTCTTCTGAATCGTCTCGTTGGCTGTTCCTATTCCTGTGGGGAAGAATAACGAAGGCTGAGGTTAAACTTAGGCCTGTATTGCATGTCTAATAAGTATTGATCCGTTAATAAAGAGCTTTTGGCTCGCAGATGGCATAATCATTGAGAAAGAAACAAATGAGGTATTTGGTATCGGAAAACCGGCAAAAGGTTTTGAGCATATGCGGGTCAAATGAACAAACGAAGTATTTCTCTGAAGCATTGTGCTACATCGCTGGTCTGGAATGCGCTTTGAAACGTACGTGGATGGAGTAGCTTATTGTAGGTTCGGGAAAGGAGGAGGATCCGCTGACAGTGGTGCGTTGTTTTAATGTAATACTTCGCCATCCACATGCAGTGCATCGTAAGAAACCACAAAAGCATCCAATCACTACAGCCCGACTAGAATTCTTATCCTGAGATTGGCGTCGTCCAACTTTGCTAAGCAGCTGTTGCTGAAAATGCACTACCGTCGAGATGCTGACCTAGATCCTTCCAGTCTACGAAGATTAAATGGCGGACTTACAACTAAGAGTGTGCATTGTAATCATTAAGACGTGTTTTGCTGTAATTGAGATACATACATAATATCTTTTAGGCTATTACGAAAAATAAATAGTAAAAAATTATGTTTTTTCGCATGTGTATTAAAATAAAAAGAATGTGCAATACCCCAAGTTTGATAAAAAAATGTAAAATTAAGAATTTTTAAACGATTTTTTTTCGAAGAAGTAAATTGACAAAAAACCCGCCAAGATTTGAATTTTTAAATTTATAATATTTTTCGAGATTCCTGACATTCTGTGGTTTGATTGTTCTAAAGTTAGTTCTGTCATTGATAAGGAATTCTCTCATTGAATATTCAAATTGGAAATATTATATACATAGATGTGAATATTTCCCAGAATTCTGATGGGTTTACTTTTCAATTTTTTCCCTGTGATTGTGTAATATATTCATCAAACCATGTATAAAAATATTGTAATGCTTATGTTTGTTGTGTTTTCTGTTGCAGGTGAGTTGCAGATCATACAATTTCAAGTCATTTGAATTAATCTTTCATGTGAGTATTAGTGAATTAATTTATAAATCATTGTGGCACATAATGCATTGTGTTTATTTTGTTCGTAATTCTCTAATCGGACGTCTGAAATATTTCATAGAAGAATGTCTTCTCTGATATTTGACTGATTTCCCATATTTTGATTTGCTGCAATTCTGAAATTATAATGGATTCGAATATTCAATTAGTTTGTTCCTCCTAGTGACGTTCTTGTCCAGAGTTGCCGTCAGAGGAAATATTTATTGGTTTGAATCTTAATTTCATTGTAACTTTTTTTATTCAGAATGATTCTGAGGGTTTCATTTCGCTTCTTAGTGTTAGTGAATGTGCAAAATATTAATCATATTTGTCTCTTCATCGTCACTAGAATGAGAAGGTTCGACTATGGATGATTGATTCTATTGTTCGTTGTGTTACATCTACTGTTTCCTTGTGAATTGATGCTATATTTCACTTCCGTTCCTGAGTTTTCAACGGAGATCTTGGCAATATTTGGATTTATTTAGGAGTTGTATGGAACACTTGACAATATTATTTCCCCGAATACCATGCATTTATTAATTATTTGAAACTATTTTAAAATACTGGGATTTGCAGATAAAAGAATTCATTAATCAAGAATTGATGTATCAATCATGTATAAATCGGAAGTACCCAGGGAGTATCATCAAGTTATTAGAAAATAAGTCTGATGGCAGCGGCTTGAAAGGTTACTTAGTGAAATCAGCCTAGTCAGCATTCTGAAAAAAGTTAAGTTTGGCCATAAGGTTTATCCTCTGAACAACACGACTTTGCACGATACGTCTCAATGTTATCGTTGAATTATCTAATCGATATTGTAATAGAATTGTGAGTCTGTAGATATACAAATAATCCCCATTTCTTGATTAGATCATGTTGACTGGAGAGAGTACTACATTTTAATAATATTCCAAAACTTTAGTTCATTTCCCAACGGCAAGAGGAAGTGTCAAACAGCAATGCTAAAAAAATTAGATATTACAAAACATTTCAGAAGTCTCAAGATATCAGACGAAAGTATAGTCTTTCTGTAAATCAAATGTAAAGCACATTTCATTTCTGTTGCATAGTTATTTTGTAATTTTCAAGGCAAGTTAGAATGTGTTTGTTCTTTTGCTCGAAAAATTTTATTTTACTAATATTTTTTCGTCTTACTACGTAACTATGTAGTGATAAGAAAGTATTGTAATGCAGCGTTAAAAATAGGCGGTTTTCGACAGAAAAGACAGTTTTCGAATTGTCGGGCCAGAAACGAAATAGATGGTAACGAAAAAATGGATAAATCTTGTTTCTATATATTATTTCTATATTAATTAATACGTTGTGTAGTCATAATTAAAAATGTTGCTTATGACTTCACAATTACGTGTCCTTGACACCGAAAAAATAAAAATGTCTGCCTCTGCCTATCTGTCTATATGTTTGTCTCTGTCACTATTTGTTTATCTATCTCTGTCCGTCTATTTTTGTCGGTCAGAGACCTAAAATGGACGGAGACAGACTAGATTTTTTTAACGGATTTTCTGGCACTTAATAACCAAATAAGGTGGTCTGTGTATGATATAATAGACATATGTGGCATCATGTTGAATGGCAATTATACGTATTTTACTTTGGACTGAAATGTCTACAATATCCAAATTAGTAAACCGCGAATAGATTTGGTCAACGACTGAAGTGAACGTGCTCTAGACGCGGTGCAAACCGCGTGTGCTACTCTCCGCCAGAAGCCTGAGGGCCAGAATGCACGGCCGTATGTAAATTGGGGACCAAAAATTCCTTCATCTTTTCTCGCGAACTTACTTTTTATTTCTACATGTAAACTGGGGACCAAACAAACCCAGGTAAGGAAAAGGTCTGATTGATCAGGTAAGCGCCACCGCACTGCTGTCCAGCTTTTCCTTGTGCCTCATTAAAAATCTTCCAGACTCGCTTCTATACAAAAATAAAAAGCAAGGAGAGCACTAGATGAGTGTTCAAATTTCATATTCACCGTTAGAGAATATTAGCTGAGGAAAAGGAATATATAAATGGCAAGATAAACAGAATTCATTCAATCAACGAATGATTCAATTGAATGAAAACCAAATTTAACCAAACCATATTTCGAAAGAAAAATGCCAATTTTAAGTCTGGAAAATTAGGAAGGGACTTGTGTTTTAAAAATAATGTCCATCGCTATGAAAATGTTCTTCGAAAATAAAGTGGCACCTACCACGTTTACCTGGAAAGGGATGAGGTAGTCGGTCCCCAATTTACGTGTGCCCTTCTCGGCGTCAGTCCCCAATTTACATACGGGTTAAACTCTTATTTTCCTATTGGTCCCCAATTTACATAGGGTTAAACTCTTATTTTCCTACTGGTCCCCAATTTACGTACGGGTTAAACTTATTTTCCTACTAGTCCCCAATTTTGCATACGCCGGAATGAACGCGGCGCGGCGGCGAAGCCTCTGGCCGCTTGCGTGCGGGAGGGCGTGGCGGGATGCGGCTCGAGGCTGGGCGGGGCGGGGCGAGCGAGGGAAAATGCCAAGGGATGTGATTCGCCGATTTCCTTCACACTCAGTAGTCGGCATCGCAGGTGGCAATCGGGAGACGCGAAGCCGCGCTCTCGGAAACTAGTGGACGGTTTCTGCTGTTCTGAGCAACTAATACAATGCCCGTTTCAGTTTATTCTAGATGGACTCGAAGTTTTGTCACGTGCCTTGCTGTTCTTTCATAATCGAATATTAATGTGTATTTTCTGGAATTCAGGTGTGTTCGAACGACGTTCGATAATTTCTGTATGCATAGCTTATAATCTCTAAATGAGGTATGCATAAAATGCGCATCTCGTTCAAAGGTTGGATGTGAAAGAGATTGAATTGTTAGTTTTCTGCCAAGAAAGATAAAGAAAACGACTACGATGTACTATCTAAGATATTGCCTACCTCTTTCCTTTCTTGGACATCAAGCCTGCACATAATACGCAGATTCCTAATACTTTTTGTGGCATTTTTTTTCCGTAGACGATAGAGAATTCCTGAGGGTTTATAACAGTCTCCTAGTTTGTTTTATATCTCTTCGGTGTATTCTGTGAGCAGCACGCCTCTGAATCCTGTTCTACTCCCTGCATCCCCTAAACAAATCGCCAGCTCCCCGCTTAATTCCTTCGCTCCTCGTCCCTTCCCCGCCCGTCTGCTTTGTCTCAGACTCGTTTACAGCCTTTCTTGCCGCGACGAAGGCCGCCCGCGCCCTAACGACGTCGCTTATCGCACTTGGCTGCTTCAAAGCTGCCATTAACGGCGAGGGCGGGGTGTGGCGGGCGGGGAGTCAATGTCATGGGAGCCAGCGGATTGGGAGGCTGCGGCGGCGGGTGCTTGTGTTTTATCGTGGGCGCGGGGCGGAGTGGGGCGTGGTAGGGCGAGGCGGGGCGGGGCGAGGCGGAGCCGTATCTTATCGGCCGCAGGAGGCCGTGGCGGCGGCGGGAGGCGGGCAGTGCGCGGCGAGGCGGGGTGGGACGATGTGGACCTCCGACGAGCAGGACCTGGAGCGCGCGCTGGCGTCGGCGGGCGGCGAGTGGACTGACGACGAGGTGCGTACCCCGGTGGCGAGAGAGGGCACGGGGTGGCCCAAAGCGCCCGTCATGACCGCGCCCCAGGGTCAGCTTGAACCACGGCTCACCTGCCATGTCCTTGCGAATTTTTCGCTTGGGGATTCTGTGAACCGCCTAGTGATTCATTACGAGACAGGTTTAACACTCGGTTATTGCAAATTCAGCTTGAAGGGCAGCTCCACCCAGAGCTTTCCTGTCATTCTTTTGCGATTTTTTCACTTGGGAGTTGTGTGAACCGCGAAGTAATTCATCCAACACGAGACAGTTTTATGTCTTGATTATTTCAAATTAAGATGAAAAAATACATCCAATTTATGGTTGATATCTTGTAAAAATGCTGAAGTAAATTTATTCTCAGCGCATGTCTTATGGCATGCGCATATGCGCATATGCATCGATTGCTCCAGATAACTCCCGGAACCCGTGGAATTAGAAATTCCAAGTGGCCTTAGAGCTCCTTCAGCGTGGCCCAGCTCTTTTATTAATGCTGGAGGCCCTTAACGCGGCGTTGTCTGTTTTAGAGCGTTCTGTCGGGGATTCTGCTCGGCTTGATAGACCTCTGACTCCCGTGACCCGGCCGCGCGCCTCGATCACTGAAGAGACGCTCAGTTTTTTTTAAATACTACGTATCTACTTATCTTGTTGCTCCAAACTAGAAAAGAAAACATAAAAGAGCCCAGCTCCTTATGCAATTGCAGTTTCTTATCGACTCTAAAATCTGTAAATGGGCAATTTACCTTATTTATTGTCTTAACTACGTAATTTGGTGTAATACTCGTGAATACGCTGGAATAGCTCTGTGCCACCATTTCATCTCCGCTTTTCAATGGCACTTAGAAGTGTTGGAATTGCTGTGATACTTTGTATGTTAAAAATTTATAATTACTGTTCGTTTTTATGGTTCAGACGTATTCAACATTATCTTCTCTTGTCTGTGCTACTTCACGAGGAGAGATTTTGAATACGTCAGTCTATGATCTGGTTGGTACGACGTACATGATGGGCTAGGGATCTCAGAGAGAGTTCGTCCCTATTTTTGCTCTACAATCAAACATGTTCGCTACATATTTAAACATTTTGATTTATAATATACATTTGTTTCTTTTGTATACTCTCGTGAGTCATAATCGCATAAAAACGTTGCGCATTAACGGCAAAGCAGAGTGAATGATCTGTGTGTAATTGCAGACCTGGTTGGTTTTCTCTGCGTTGCTGCCAGGGGCCAATAATGTTGAAGCTCAGACAAACCATTGGGTGTGAGAATGACAATGGCAGTTGGAAGGATTAAGTAGTAAAGAGACAGGACCCTCCAAGGGGAACTTCACGCAACACAGCGACAACATAAATAAATCGCGTCAAAGACAGCAGCACCAATCGAGTATCACGACCTCTGTTGAAATTCGAACCTTTCGAGTTTTCCGTGGTTTCTCCAATCAATACCAGGCGAATGCCCGAGTACTGCCCTAACAAACGGCTCACGGACCGAGTGCAATCTTCCCTTCCTCTTTCTTGTCTTATCCTCACCACATACTTACCCTAACATTTACATGCTCTATACTACCAAAATACCGGGAGACTAGTTGGGAGCTTAGATCATGTCCCGTCTGGGGCGGTGTCCCTCTGGTGGGAGACACCTAGTTGGGGAAATCCCCACAAGCCGACGGGTAGGTCAGCGCTGGATCTCGCCATCCAGCGGGTGAAGATCACCGCCACTTCCCGCGATTAAAAACATGCACTTCACTTACAGGACTATTGATCTTAACTGTTGACCCGTCCGGAATCACTAATCAGTCAATTGAACTTTTCGAAGAATAATCGGCATGCGAAATATGTAATATCAGTGATTTTCTGATCAAATACATTATTTATATCTCAGTATCAGCATCTGGAATCCTTCATTGTCATTATTTCGTAGCCCGTCAACTTTGGAAAAACGAGCCGGTACTGAGTATCAAAGTGAGTATGAAATCAAAGCGTCGTGAACTGCTTGTTCGGTGCTCTTAACGTGGGCGCCAGCTGGAAGGCCCTCATACGTGAGACTGCAATGACGCAGATAGGCGCACGATGCAAAAGAGAAGGTAGTAACATTGCTCAAATTCTTTCAGTGCAGTCTATAAGAAATCACGCATCTCATGACGCATGGCAGATGTCTGGGAGGATATCCAGATGTACCCTATTTGAAACGTTTAGGTAAAAAATTTATTTTCATGATTTTGAAATCGCAGCTGCTGCTAAAATTATAACGGAATGCAGTATAAGATATATTGGATTTCATGCTACGTCTCATTCTGAAATAATGTTCTGATGTACTGCATCTCTCATGAAATCAATTCAATGGCAAAGACCAGCCCAACGACATCTCACGGTGAACATATGTGAAAGAGTTCAAGCTGTAGGTTGGGGTAAATCATTCTGGCTGTAAAGTGTGGTAGATGGGTTTGTTGCGTAAATGTGACAAAGCACCCAATATTCACCGGGTGGGGGTTATTATGGGTTTTAAAAGAGACTTGTATTTCCAGTAGTACTCTCGCAATCAATCAGATCTGTCGCCTTTCAAATTACAACCATCCATCAACCCATTCGAAGATTAAATTAATCATTTGGTGTTGGATCCTTGAATGCAACTTGTTGGTGTTCGCCGTATTGATTTCTGAGTAACTCTATACTGCGTATACATCATTGATGTAATAAAATTGTATTGTTTGGTTCTTGGATCTTCGAAATTTGCTTATTTTTCAAAAGTTATAGAAGCTCCAAGAAATTTACGGTCACGGTCAAGAATGTACATCTCCGTTCCCGCATTTGGGATTTTTTTCTTTCCCCTTTTCTATGTTAAGGCATTCGATTTTTTAAAACGTTTCTTGAGTGTACCGGAGGATGTTTTGTGGCTGATTTTTCTGTGACTTCTCTCTCTTTCGAGGTGTTCTTTCAATTCTTTTATTAGTTTTTTGTTTTATTTTTTGTTGTTGTAAATTATCAGGCAGCTTTTCATACCCACCAGAGAAAAAGAACGAAAGAAAAAAATCGGCGGTACAGACAGGAGTCGCAAGTTGCATGTTTAGGCTCATGAAATCTATAATTGATACCTGGTTTTGATATCAATTCCGAAACGTTGACGTTTGAGATGGCGGTAGGGCAATGTTGGATGTATTGATACTTGAGACTCCTCTTATCGATGTTTTGTTTTCTCCTTAAAACGAATATCAAGTATCGAATGCAGCATCGCAGCGTCTCAGGTAGTAATCTTTGCCCTCTGGGGCAGACACAGAAAACGCAGGTGGCCACTGACTTTCTTCTCGATGACATCGACAAACACAAAAATGAAGTCAAACTGGTATCAGCGTCAAATTAAGTAATTTTGTAAAAGTGAACGAAGAATGGTCGGGGACTGAGAAAGGAATATTGACCTGGATGACCGAGCTGCTCAGTTTTACGGTCCGAAGGATCACGGAGAGCCGCCCGTGCTCCTCAGCGCGGGTTTTAAGACATCGCAAGTATTTTAGAGGCAGAGGTAGAGTTGGAATGCATCCCGTTTGGTCGGAACGGAATTTGAAGGGCACCACCTCTTAGTGCCCATGGCATGCTGCGTTTGGTCCTCATCCCTCCTGAGGCGGACGCGTGGCTCCCCGAGCGCCAGAGACAAGCGCCTTGAGCGCGACTGTCTTCTCTCTGAAGCTCGTGGGGCGAGGGGCGGTGGCGCTGCGGCGGACGAAGGCGGAACCTCCGAGCGTCAAGAGGTGCCGTGGCCGCAAGTCGCACCCCTTCGCTTGCGCTGCACTGCACCAAGAAGCACTCACGGACCTCACAACGCGACGTGTTGGGGCCTTCAGCGAGAGGAAATTGTTAATTGGGCGGAGAGCGTATTTAATTAAATATTAATTGATTATTAATAAATTATTATTAAATTTTAATAAATTCCACTCGATCGATTGATGAGTATTTCCGGCTGCGTCAACTGCTAAGGTCATTAGTCCTCAAATGTTGTGCATGTTTTTAACTCGGGATTTCGCGGTAATTTTCCTCCGCTAGATGACGAGATCCGGCGCTGATCTTAGCGTCGGTTAGCCGGGTTTCCCCAGCGAGGTATCTCCCAACAGTAGAGCGCCGCCCCAGCAGGGCGCCCAAGCTTTATGCCCCTAATTAGTCTCCCGATATGTGTGATAGTGTAGTGCATGTTAGTGTGTGTAATGTGAGCATAGGACAAGGATGAGGAAAGAAAGATCGCGCGTGGTCCGTAGCTTCTTTTTTAGGCATTACTCGGGTATTCGCTTGTTGTTAATCAAAGAAACCACTAAAAACTACCTATCATAGCAGCCGGCCGCTAGAATTCTGCGGCTGAACTCGACCTACAGTTATCTAGCTAGTGTCGGAAATCTTGCCACCGTCGGGACTTGAACTCTAGGACCAGCTGGTCATAGGCACTGCAGTGACATCAATTGATGCCCTGAGCCACCATCAGGGAATTGCACTCGAATTGTACCTTAAAAGGACATAGAGAGTAACCGTATTTAAAATAAATACGCTTTTATGGACATCCATTTTTTTCTTAAACGGCTGTAACTTCATATTTAATTTTTTTCATATTTTTTTCATAAATAGTCCATAATTAATTCAAATTCACGGAATCTAACTTTTATAGATGGATATTTTTTAATGACGTAATGGTCCTAGGTAGGTCCAGGTGAAAATTCGTTCACCGTCCTAATAGTATGCCCATTATCCGTGCTCTCTTTCGATGAGAGTCATAATGAACAGGTTAGGCATTCAGCTTCTGTGATAATGCTGATGCACTTACTTTGATTGCAATCTAGGGCAAATGGAGAGGCGACTTTGGAGTTATGAACGAGAAAGAAAAAAGACTAAAAATCTCTTACTGTCCGCAGCACAAATGTAAAAATGTCATACCCTGCTAACCTTTCTTCACACTGAAAAACATTTCAAAACTCCCATGCGTTATTAATTAATTCACAGAAAATTTTAATTTTGTACATTTTCAGAAAATTTTATTTACAGAAAATTTTAATTTTTAAATGTACATAACAATGTACATTTTCAACCATATGAAAATTAACACATATTACAGTGAAACCTCTCTGTAGTACGGAAACGCACGAGACCAAAAAATATCGGCTCAAGAAAGGCGTCCGATATAGAGACGTTATCTCCTGCAAAAAATCAAAATTACTCAAAAAATGCTTATCTAACATATGACAATATGTATATCATTGGATTCGTCTTTTTGCACTCGACATGATAGACCGAAGATATATGTATAGTTCCGTCACTATCTCGAAACGTCTCGTGACGTCAATATCTCGTAAAATACAAACGATAAAATGAAAATGAATATAAGTAGTATAAACTAGCCCCATTCCCTCATACACTTCTGCGAAAACTGAATTGCAGTAACTTCAACCATTCAAAAATTGCAGGAGGTGCTAACGTTACGCGACTGACCCTGTATAATGATAATAATGATCTGCCGCCTTTTTATGATTTATATGTATAATAAATAGACATCGGATGTTTAGGCAATAAAAAATCTTCTTTTAGGCGCCTAGAAAGGCACTGTCATAAGTTACATACACAATAAAATGAAAAATTGTAATTTTTGTCTCTATTATTTTGTAAACTTTTTTAAATGCACAAAACTAGAGAAAGGCACTGTCATAAGTTACATACACAATAAAATGAAAAATTGTAATTTTTGTCTCTATTATTTTGTAAACTTAAATGCACAAAACGAGTTCGTACATTTGATTGAAAAAATAGGCTTACATATTTATAACTCTTCTACATTTTATTCTTAATAGTTCCCATTAATCAGTAATATTTGCATATTACCAGTAACCAGGAGACAAAATCAGTTTGAATGCGGAGAAGGATATCTGAACGATGGGACTAGCATATATTTTGGCAGCCTAACACTAGCAACACTGAAACCTAGGAATTTATATTTATTTCCACTTAAAATTTCGGTGCCCTCGGTGTATTGTCAATCGACCATGTCTCAGATCATGGCTGGTATTTATGAAAAAGGGAAATGGAGAAAAATCAGTTAGTATACTTTCAGGAATTCTCTCGTAATTTGAAAAACCGAGACGTAAATTGAACATTTCGTAATGGATGGGCACGTTGAACCATCGCCGATTTTCCGTTAGCATTGTATATAAATATAATAAATAAATAAAAGGCAAAAAGTTCTAAAAAAAGATGTTTATGCAAAAAAAGGCATTTATGCTAAAATAAGCAAAAATAAGCATTATAAAACTTCGTCATAAGTCATCATTTGTCATGATTCGTGGACATATATTATCGGCCTTTAAATAAGTTCTCTAGAAAAAAAATAGGCATTTCCCTAAACATCGGACGTCTAATAATAAACAATTTGTATGTTCTTCGTAGATTTGAATAGATATAAGTAGATGGAAATGCTCATACGATATTGTCTTTGTTGTAATTTTTCCCCTCAGCCTCCATTCCCGCAAATCGAATGCGTGACGACCTCCTTCCGTGAGGGCGGAGGCTTGCGTCACAGGATTATCCCCCCCCCCTCTGGACACCTTGACCCCTCCGCAAGTAGGCCACCAGAGAGCCTCGCAGTTCCAAGGACGTGCGATCGATTCCAATCGAGGGAAGTAGATTTTTCGTGTTCAGAATAGCTCTGGTGTAGTTTCTTCCTGAAATGAAATAATTTTAGGAGCTAGTTTTTGTTTACAGAGGCTGCTATTTTAAAATTGTTTGCTGAGAATTAAAAACAACTGTTTTTTGTATGAAATGTAAATTTACAAGTTCGTGTGGAGGGTAAGACTGTCGCTACTAAAAATATGCAATGCCCACTTGAAATCTCCCACTTGTTCACATCTACATAAACGTGCGTAATATCAATTTTCATGTGTATGCGTTTGCCTTGTGTTCGTAGTAACGCTAAGTAGTATTTGTAGCAATTTAACTTCTTTGCAAATTTTTATAAGTACCATTTTTATTTGAAAGTTCCAGCCGCTTTTCCTTCTGTTGACCTTCGCGATCCCCATCTCCAGTATTTTCTGTCTTGGGGCATCCGTACTGCAAACACATGGTCGAAACATTTAAGTGAGATTCGAACCCACTGACTTAAGATAAAATACTGTTTCGCTGCCCCATGCTCTGTTACTAGGGACTATTTAGCAATTAAACAAAATTATTCCACACTTACCGACACTCGCATCTATAGTTAAATATCTAGTCACTGATGGAACCTTTTTCCTATTCATTGCCGGATAATACAATTTTCCGTTTGTGCGCGTCCTTGAATTTATTGCCATATTTTTAGTTGTCGTCTGTTTGACGTATGAATGTTACGTCAATTGATAATTTTCTCTAGATACCTAACGATAAGATTTGAAGTATTCTTGATGTTCGGGAACACCGACATAAACGTATCTTCTTCCAGTGTTATCAGATTATAATGGATCAAAGCTACCTTAAGTAGAGAGATGAAGTTTTGATTAATGTTCGCTGACATTTACTGGTTGTGGTGGAAAGCCTTATTGGTGCAGGTGCCGGTGTTGGTGCCTTCTTGCAAATAATCAAGCCACAAAAATAACACATGTTAATTTTTAAAGACGGTCATCAGCCATGGGTAATTCGATTTTCTCAACAAGCAGAATATATCCACACATTTTTATCTCTTACAAATTATAAATAGGATGCATGAATCTCTTCAAAATGATTCTAGTACATGTTAGTGATGAACTGGCGTGTTATCATCAAGGATAAATGATAAGCATGTTCCCAGGGGATGTAAGCTCTTAGTTGAATTCGCTACGCTTATTTCGTCGTACTGCGTGACGGCAGGGCAGTCACGAGGTGTTACATGCACGACTTCGGACGAACGGCTTTTCTTTCCTTCCGAGGTGTGTATTTTGAGAGTCTACTCTCACAAATTTCAGGGCTTATAACCCGTTGAACCCGTAATTATCGGTATCACAGTCATTCATAATTTGAGTATGGCATTCCTTTACTGTTAAACCCATCGAATCCACTGACCTGTTATTTTCTCAAGGAATTGTGACGGTTCAAACTTGAGTACAACTTGGAAGCAACATAATGTAATTGGAACAAATTGCAACTTACGGGAACGTGATATACGAGGGTGTATAAATGTAGGCGGCGCAAGTTCATTATCAAGGTCCCCAACTACTTCATCTTGCATCGCCCGTGCGTGCCTAAGTCTTCGAAGGCGGCTTCGTTAAACCAAAGCCTCTGGGCAGGTAGGGGAATCCTACATGTCAACTGCCACGAAACGATTCAATGCAAAAGTTTAACTTATAAAAATCGTAGAAAAAGTACCGTATGAAACTCGATGGAATGGGTATTAATACACTCGTGTGAAGTTTTCGATACTCGCTCGTATCGTAATATCACACTCGTGTATTAATACCCATCATTACGTCATCGTTTGGTAATGTACTAATCCAACACAGTGAAAATAATTTCAACTAATTAGAGAAAATCTGAGTGAAATCAATTTATAAATTCAAAGTTAAAATGAACACACGTGATTTTGAAGGCAACATTCCCATTAAACAACTGAAAAGTGAAGAAGAAGCGAGCCGCCTCCCCCAGGCGCGCGCCGGCCCCGCCCAGCGGATATTGGCGGCTTCCGCGAGCGCGGTCTCCTCGGGGCGGCGCACGCGGCGCTGGCGCCAGGGCACACGCGGCGCTCCCACGCTTTACTAAGAGGGCGGCCATTTTATGAAGAAAACAACAACAACGGAAAACCGGAAAAAAGTCAGAAAATTTCAGTGCTCTGGAAAAGTCTGGGAAAAAAGCAGGGAGTTTCATTTCTCTGGAAAAGTCAGGGACAAATCTGGGAATTTCATGGCTCTGGAAAAGTTAGGTAAAATCAGGGAAGTTCATTGTTTTAGAAAATTCATGGAGATATCTGAGAATTTCGTTGTTTTGGAAAAGTCAGGCGAAATCCGTCAATTTCACTGCTCCGGGAATGTGAGGGGAAAATCAGGGAATTTCAGTGCTCTGGAGAAGTGAGGGAAGATCAGAAAATTTGTAGAAGAATCGTTAGAAGCCAGGTAAAATTTTGAGATGGTTATAAAACTAAATATTATCCTTAGAATATAGTGTAGCATTGTTTTTTGTTCATTTTCCATTTGTTAAAGTTTTTTAAAATTTGTACTGTATCACGGCGAAATCAGAAAGCTCACAAATTATTTTCACACTTTCTTTAATATTTGTTTTAAATAGTGTGAAATAATGTACATATTTTATCAATGAAGATTTGTTATAATGCTCTGAAAAAAACGGGAAAAGTCAGGAAAATTTGTTTCAGGAAATGGGACATGTATTCTCCAAGAATGTCCAAAATTTAGAAAGAAAATCCATTAAAATCCATGGCAATGATCTCGAATATATCTATGTTTATCATTCCGTCGCTTATTATCCTTTCACGCTTCATTGAATTTGCATTTACACGATTTTTTTGCCTTTGCTAATTTTGGAATGATATTTAATACTGTCGGTGGGATGGTAATCCTTTAAATGATGCGTAGAACGTTTTACAAACAATAAGACTCCCAGAATATCGTTTGGAAAAGTGCATCTTTCTTGTTCCGCTAAGGTTACAGAATGCTTTAATAGTTTGTCATAACCTGTGAAACTTCGGGGAACCAAGTGTTGCGGGTTGCGTTATGAAGATCGGCACTGAAAAGGTTCTACATTTGCTTGGAATTTCAACTTTCAACTTCTAAAATAGATATTTAAAAAATTACTTACCAGTTTTGCCGAGTAGTATTTTAATGCTATTGTCCACTTCTTTTTTTAATTTATTTTAGGGATTTTATAAATCCCTCAAATAAACCGAATTTGAAAAACAAGGATAAACAACATAGGAGTAGAAACCTATTTCAGAGTATCTTAATATAGAAACTAGTAATTTGTACATGTGTTTAGTATTCTGCGTATTATAAAGTGAATAAAATACAAAATTTCAAATGCATTACGTGCGGGTTCACGCTGTGCCCTGAGTTTTGTTATACGTTCTTGGAAGTACAGACAAGTCAAGTACTATACAGACAAGTCATCTAGTCTACCATTGGTGACGACCCATTACCGTATTCGTATTATTGCCTGAGGATACATTTATTATTATTATTATTATTATTATTATTATTATTATTATTATTATTATTATATTGTTTTATTTATGTGTTTTATGAAAATTCTTTAAGACGCTGTCGTAAAGTACCACTTGTTCTTAGATCTTGTAAACTCACGGAGAGATCCACGGCTCATTCCAGTTGTAAACATCCACATATCGGAAAGCGGTATCTTCAATTACCCACACTCTTCGACTGTTCGTACGTCGAGAAAAAAATATTTTATTAGATCTATTTAAAGAAACGTGTGAAACATATGTAATGGTGAGGTTACAGACTATGAAAAGAGATGAGGCAAGCATACTTGCAAGGAAGTGTTCTCCAACACATTCTTCTTTCCTTACTTGTCGCCGTCGCATTTGCGTGTATTGGCCTTTTATAAATTATTCGTTGCTAATTTTGCAAAAAGGAAAGTTTTTCTTGCTGCCTTGTTTTCCTTGTTCTCTTGTTTTTCTTGTTTTCTTTCAAAGACGTGTTTTTTACCTCCCTTGTTTCTTCCCCTTCGCCCAGCTCTCCACCGGGGCGTGTAATGGCGGGTAGGGGGGGGAGATGAGGAGGAAGGGGCGGGGCGAGCACAAGAGAACAGCGAGAAGAGGTCGCTGCGCCCGGACCTTTACGAGGGGTCGTAAAAGGCGCAGCGCGGGATGGGCGGGGCGACGCGTGACGCCTAGGCGCCGAGAGGTAGGGGTTGAGGGCGGCAGCTTTGCAGCAGAACTTGGGGTGGGAGGCGCTGTCTGAAAGCGTAGGCGTTGTGGGTGGACACCAAGAGCCCCGAAGCGCCGCAAAGGAATTTTTTTTTTTTTTTCAGAACAGCGCAGGACCTGCTCAGTTGAATATTTTAAGTGTTGTTTTTTATAATACGTGTATGAAAATGCTACTTTTCTGGAAATTTGTGGTCACTAGACTTACATCTGTAGTAAAGGGTTATTATTGATATTATTATTATTATTATTATTATTATTATTATTATTATTATTATTATTGCTATATTTAGTCAAATTTACATCCCATTAAGAGCGAAGGCCTCTTGCTTGTGCAGGGAGAATTGCGAGGTCATTCAGTTTCTTTTCACTTTTGACCACATTATTGTATGCTTGCATCTAATTTCATTGCCTAGAGGTCATGTACATAAATAATGTTCATATAATACATTTTGAGGAATTTCTTTTTTATTTTGGTTTTCGTATTTATTCACACATATGTTAATTACATGTTTGCTCATGCTGCATTATACATTATCTATACTGTTCATGCTAATAGCTTAATGTTCTTTCATTAAATTTTTATTAAAAATTTTATTAACATTATATTAAATTTCATTATTTTCTTAAAATAAGAAAAAAATCAACACTAAATTTTACATCATTCGTCTGTCAAATTTTGTATGTTAATTCCCAAAACTCCTAGGGCTCCATTGCGTGTCTTTGTTCAAGGGTTCCAAAACGGATGGCGATGGGACACTCGAATCTTTTTCTGAACATTACTTCCTCCGATACTGAACATTTGAGTGTTCACAGGTTGCTTGACATTCGCATTCTACATATGTATATCTTTATAATGATCTCCCACGTTTCAGATTTTATGACTTTAGCCACATAAGTCAGCATAGTGTCGGATCCAGTTTTTTTTGGGGGGGGAGGATCGTAGATTTTGTTAAATAATAAACATATTTGTTATTATATTGTATATAATTTATGTACTGTAGATATGGTACTATACAATATGATTGTTTAAATAATTTCATAATTCGTACATAAATTAATATTTAAATCAATTTTGCCAAATAAAGAAAGGTAAACGAAAATCCTAGGCCTTTTTTGGGGGGGGTGCATGCCTCCCCCCCCTGAACCGCCAGTGACGCAGCACGTGGAAAACGGGTATCATTTTGGAAACTGATGAAAATAAGTTATTTGATATTGAATGTCAAGTTTCGCATATCATGAGTGCTCAAGAAAAGAAAAACGATAAGGTGATTTTTTATCAGCGAATAATAAACAGTATTGATAGAGAGATATAGTGAGGATAGTATGCAGTGAGTGATAGTGAGAATAGTGTGCAGACATTGAGAATAGTTTGTAGTGTTGTACGTAAAAATCCGAAGTTGAGTTGTGCAATTACACTTAATTGTGGAATTCATTTTAAACAAACGATGTTAAGGGATTTTGTAGGATGTGTATCAGAAACCTTATTGTAATAGTCTCTTGTGAGTTTTAATGTGAACATGCAGACTATTTTCTGTTTCGACAAGTGATTAAATAAATATATATATATACAAGTTGGTTGAATCAAATAGACTGGAGTTAGTAATAAACACACAATGAGAGCACGCTAAATATTAATAATGTTCTGTACATTCCGATTTCATTTACTTAGAAAATAATTTTATTTCATGTTATTTGCCCGTGT
Organism: Teleogryllus occipitalis; assembly: GCA_011170035.1. Taxonomy (NCBI): domain Eukaryota; kingdom Metazoa; phylum Arthropoda; class Insecta; order Orthoptera; family Gryllidae; genus Teleogryllus; species Teleogryllus occipitalis. The sequence goes on from BLKR01000376.1 coordinate 58,782, forward strand.
GTAGATAAATACGCACAAGAGTGTAATTTCCTTCAGACTATATTCTAAAAACAATGTTCAAATCGTTTCCGCACATGCCTAATGTACTTCACGGCGCTCACCATCATTAGCAAAGGAGAGCTACTCCGTGGCTCGCGTCTTGAAATCCCGAGCGAGTGCGTGCGGCTGGGCCATTAGCGGGCCCGGGGCACCGCCCTGCGTAACGCGCCTTCTGAAGCACGAAGCACGCTCCGAATAAAACGAGTGTGTTAACTGACACGTACGAGATGCTGTGGAGTTGCCACGGTCAAGCAGCTTAAGCGCCATATGCTTACCAATTACAGTCGACTCCGGTTATAGCGAACCCTCGGTTATAGTGAACTGAAGTCACTAGTCCCGTTTCATTTACAATACAAAGAAGAATAAGAAGATTCGGTTATAGTGAATCTGAACCTCGACTATAGTGAACGTAGGAAATGTCCTGGAAATTAATTGCATCTCGTAGGTTATTGGGCGAGTAGGAGGGCCTCCAGATGAGTTGGGTTCCAACAGTGCAAGAGGCGTTGAAAGGTGTCAAGACTGAATTACAATACTTAGAGACAGAGGACAATGCAGAGTCAAGTATGGAGAGAGCACGAACTCTGGAGAAGGATGTAGAGAAATTACTAATGTAAAATGTACGAAGAAAAACAATTGAAAATAATTGATTTTTTTAAGGATAAATTAAGATATTGAAATTTTTAGTTCGTGTTGTTAATGAATTTTGCTGTATCTCTATATTAATAAAATCAATCATTGGGGAGAAAGTCTATTTAATTTTGACATCGGATATAGTGAACCTCTGATATAGTGAACCAAACATGTAAGTCCCGAGAAGTTCACTATAACCAGAGTCGACTGTAAATGGCGCAAATAGGCATGAGACACCGAAGCACTCCAATTGGTTGTAAACTGAAGTGACAATGACACGCGTGTTTTAAAGGGGGAAGAGAGAGAGAGAGTACAAAATCTCCTGCTTTGTGATTCAATCATGCGGACGCAGTCTTCCACGGTTTCTTGAGCTGAATGTGTCAATTGATTGGTTGAATAGTGTTACCGGGCGCATCATCTGCTAAGGTCGTTATTCCCGTAAGAGTAGTGCATTTTTATCGCTGGAGGTGACGATGATCTGCCCCTCCCCCTGCTGAATGGCGAGAGGAGGTGGCGCTGGGCCGAACTACAAGTTTTGCTGGGTTTTCTCCAACCGGGTACCTTTCACTAGCGGGGCACCATTCCAGCCAGGACAAGTTCTATACTCCCGACATGTCTGGTAGTGTAATGCGTGTAAGTGTAAGTAACGGGGGAGAGGATCGGACAAGGAAGGGGAAGGAAAGTAAACACGGTCCGTGGCTTGTTGTTATGGTACTGCTCCGGCATTCGACTGGTGTCGATCGAAGAAACCAGGGAAAACTGCCGATCAGAGCAGCCGGCAGCTAGAATTCTCCTGTAGTGAATGCGTTAAGTGTGAGCTTTCTGACGGACAGTTCTCTGAAATTTTCTTTGGTATAGTGATGAATCTTATGATTAAAAGAGTTGTGTAATTGATGGTTGGAAGACACCGTGACCTTACTCTGGCTACAACCAGTCAGACCTTAAAGATGAATGGTGGACAGTGTGAGCGCTGCGATTGGGAGTGCCACTTACATGAAAGGCATTGGTTGCAACCTGCAGCGGCCAAACTATGATATAGTATTCAATGAATAATATAAGTTATTTGAAGTAGTATAGACAGGTAAACAAACGGAAATTTGCAGGAATCGCTTTAGGTAAGTAGTAGGTTTCTCCCAAAGTGGACAATAGCTGCTGTGGCTACAGTCACTCGGTGCGACGAAATCGAGCGGCTAGGATTTCTACTTGCTCTGAGTCCCCCGGCGACCTCACGGTACTCGATGTTTTTGGGTGTGCGAGTCATTTACGTTCTTGTTGCAATCAGCGAATGCTTAATGTTGTGGAGTTGACTTAATTGTATTGGTTTTCTTACCTTAATAAACAGTCAGTAAAATATTTTATTAACTATTTATTTCTTGACGTTTCGACCCTAATTGGGGTCTTTCTCAAATTTCTAAAAAATAATAAAAGTTGTTACATTCAAATAATGGGGATTACGATCGTGTATGAATAAAAATGTAAAATATATGTAATAAAGTAATGCAAAAGAAGATATTGAGCCATAATAATAATAATAATAATAATAATAATAATAATAATAATAATAATAATAATAATAATAATAATAATAATAATTGTTTATTATGTCAGAAAACCAATACAATTAAGCAAGTAAGATAACAGACGTTAATCGTTCCTTAAGTTGTGGAGTTGAATTTCCATCGCCAGGCGCGCTGTCGTCGCGCGGGGCCTAGGTTCTATTCTCTGGATGCGTGAGCGAGCGGGTTTCCCGAAGGGAGGCGACGCCGGGTGCCGGCGTTTCCCGGGCGGGGCGGGGTGGCGCGGCGCGGGGCGGGATGTGGAGCGAGACGTGCGAAACCGGGGAAGCGAGCGTGCGGGCGGGTGGGCGGGCAGGCGGGAGGGCGCGCCGGGGCGGTGGAGGCCAGGCGGGAGGCGGAGCTGTGGCGGACTATCGACCGAGCGCCGGCAGTCGGCGGCGGTGGACGGAGCGGACGGAGCGAGGGAGCGAGCGGACGGCGAGCCGGTGCCTGGACTCCAGCTGCGGCGAGCTTCGAAGACGCGGGCAGCGGCGGCGGCGGCGGCGGCGGCGTGCGCGCGGCCAAGCCGTTAATTCGCGCGCAGCGTTTTTCGCTTGTTCGCGGCGGCCGCCGGGCGGGCGGGCGGGCGGGCGGGCGGCAGGTCGCCCGCGCCGCAATAAGTGACGATCGCGCGGCGCCGCGCCTGCCGGCGCCCAGGAGGTGATGGTTTGCCGTAAAGTGTGAATAACTTCTCTTTTTCGTCAAAGGCATTTCAAAAGCGGCGCTCGGCGGTGCTTAAAGCCGCTTGTAGGTTAATGTGTCTGCGCTGGAGCGATGCGTGCGAGCGGGACGGGGGCGGGGACGGGAGCGTGGAGCGTGGCGCTGCGAGACGCTATCGCGGCTGCCAACTCACTTCATCTGCGCGCGGCGCCTCGCGGGAGCGCTGTCAAGCGCTGTCGGGAGAGTCGTAATGGAAACGCCCTTGTCGGTTGTCAGTGCTCTGGAATCGACGACGAGCGTTCGACACAACGCAGGACATGTCGCAGTGCTTTCTTACCCCTGTATGTGTGGTGCTATGACGTGTGCAGTCCGTCGTCGGTGCCCGTATGCTACCCGGAGGGAGGTGGGCAAATTTTTTTCTTTTTTCTTTTTTTTTTTCTATCTTTTTTTGGATTACTCGATGCATTGCTGGTTGCTTCTGGAAGCTGTCCAGCTGGAGGAGCATGCGTGCGGGATAGGCCGAGTGAGCGGTCCTCCCGTGCGGAGCTTCTAGAAATTTCCGTGACGCGGGCGGCAGAGGCGGCTGAAGGTCAGAGGGCACGACGTAGTTCAAGACGTGCCCACTAGGCTTTTGTAGGCCAGGGCTCGCCCGCCTGTCTGCCCGCTGCTCACCTACCTACCTACCCGCCCACCAGCCCGACCGCAACCCTCCAGTCCGCGCGCCTACCCGCCCGGCTACCCACCTGCCTAACCACCAGCCGGCCCGCCCATCTGTCCGTCTGCCCGCCCGTCTGCCTGCCTCCCGGTCGGTCGAGATATTGATTGGCGGCGGAGGCGGGCGGGTGGGCGAGCGTGTCGGCGGCGACCGCCCAGCCCCCTCCCCCGCCAGGTGTGCTCGAGCCGCCACTCGCAGGTCCGTTCGCGAGATTCTATTTTTTCCGGCGACCTAATGGCCCCCTTTCAACGTCATGCGGCCGAGGCCCATGGGTCACTATGCGATTTGCGATGCACTTTGCGAATTGGAATAAGAATATGAGCGTGATAATTGGACTGCCCTGCAGGTGTCAGGTACTCTTCACGTCTACGTCTGATTGTACTAATGATATGCGTTATACTTGAACTTATTATTCGGTTATGAATTTTTCCTATGACTTTCACATAAATTCGTAATAATTTACAGATCTGTAATTCCGCAAAATATATCTGATATAATTATTTTTTTACTGAGAAATACTAATGTGTGCAGCTCATGAGGTCTGATTTTTTTATTTATAAAATGTTTATCAGTGTTTTAAGTTAATTTTGTGTATAAATCACCATAATGTAGAATTGTTTGTTCGAAATTTGGAAGTTTTCGAAAATATTCTAGATTTCGAAATGTTAAATTATCTTATTTCCCCATTCTAATCAAATGATACAAGTTTGCCTATTAACTAACGTATGATGAACAAGTGTACAGTTTAATCATTCATTAAAGGACTTGTGTGTTTCTAGCATTGTATTCACTATAAGGAAGAAGCGTTTAACTGCTTATTTAGGTCGTGTGGTTTCCACGGAGAATGAAATTCATTTTCCTTCTTTTCTCACGCCCTCAGTTTTCAATCATAGATCGGGTAGTTCTGATTAGATTTGAAATAGAGAACCCCCCCCCCTCTGCATGTATGAAATACGCTTCTAACGATCTTTAGAATCGACAGATCGAAGGAAGGAAAACTTCGAGAATTGAATCTTTAATTACGATAGAGTCGAGAAAACTTGAAAACATTTTTGCATTTAAGTAGTGGCGACATTTTTGCCTTCCTGTTCTTCTCCAAACTTTCAATCTAAGTTTTTATTGCTCTTATAAAAAAATACTTTGACAGGTCTTTCATTCATTCATTCATTCGTTCATTTATGCATTCATGTACTTTATATATATATATATATATATATATATATATATATATATATATATATAGCTCTCCTTATACAATACATTCTCAAACTCGGTATACCTAACATGACACGTATACATTACACATCTTCTTTGACTTTTTTATAACTTAGAAAGGTCAATTGATTTAATTCTTTGAAATAGGTCTTCGTATTTACCACTTGACATTTATCCCATCTTGACAGGTTTACTTATCATAGTCGAGTCTAATGTATTCGAAATTATGTTAAACGATTTGAGACGTTCAAGAGGGTCTCGTAGAATTCATAATGGAGAAAATCTAGGATTTGTTCTGCAATTAATGGGAAAACCACGTCAAGCCTTCTAGCCAGTGTGTTAGTTCTGGAGTGTCTAGAGTCAGTCTACATTCATTGACATCGCGTGAGCGTCTACACACTAATCGCAGTTTGCCTTCAATCGAGATAAACAATTTTAAGGCCAGTCTGTGACTCTGCCACGTGTGCTATCTTTTTCGTCTCCACAAGAGGTGGACTTCAAATTGTAGATTTTTTTTAGCTTAGAGACCGAGGTTTTACCTTTTTGAAGCGAGTAACTTCATAGTTTCTTCGCAACATATCAAACTCTCTATAGGAACGAGCAAATAACTATTCAAACTAATAATCTCAACCCACGCGAGACCATTAATTTATCCATGTCTATAAAAAATGTAAAAGCAAGTTACCTCATTCTACTTATCCATCCAACAAAATGTCTTTAGTTTCGTCAGTTTGGTATCTCTGCCTATTTTGTATCATTACAAACTTTGTTAGAAATAGAAAATATAGATGCCTATGACCGAAATCAGTATCTTCTCATAATTTTACCTTAAATTCGAATAGTTTTTAATTGTTAATGAAAATATGCTCGGACAGCAATTTCTGAAAAACAAAAAGAGGACTTCTGATATAACCCTGCAAGTTTGCAGCGCCGTCAGTGTGGTTGGGAAAAGCGTGTGTTGGGCGGGACGGGTGTTCGGGAGGCGAGAATGACGGACGCTGCATATTCAGCTCCGTGTGAGCGGGGCGGGGCGGGGTGGAGCGAGGTGGGGCGGGGCAGGGCGGGACGGGACGAGACGAGGGCGAAGGCCACCCGCCGAAGCGCCAGGGCTGCGCTTTGCATTTCAAATGACGTCGCGGAGGCGAAAGCTTCGGCCGGCAGCGCTCACTCCACTTCGTCACAATTTGCCAGCGGCCGCTCCTCACTGCGGTGCACGCGGTTTTTGGCGCGGCTTTCTGCCTCCGCTATTAGTCACTCGAAGAGCACCTCTGCGGTGGGTCCCCCCACGAGACCTGGAATTTAGGGCTCCTGCTCTGTGGCACGCCTGTCACGAACTGGGCATTCTAATTTTTTTTTCTGCAAGAATTCACACTGGTCTTATTGAACTTCCAATTAATATCTGAACATGTGATCTCCAAGTTTTCGTGTAAATATAGAACTTTCCCATTCTGCTGGTTTTTATTTTCGATAAAATTTTTGTTTGTCCGCTCGTTTGCAATCCCCTTCAAGCCTTAGACGTTAGCCTTCCCTTCCACCTTGAACGCGAGTTGCAGAGCGGCGTCGGCGCAACCGCTACTTCTCTCGCGATCGCGCTCCAACTCCCGACCCGACCCGACCCGATCAGGCACGCGTGTCGCCGTCTCGACTTGCCTCTATACTCCACCGTCTCTTTTGTTTTCATTTCGCTTTTGTTACAGAGGCATGTTACTCTGCTCTGCACATCGTATATTTTAAAATGTTTATTCCAGTTCTAGTAGTTGTTTAATCATTGAATCTCGTGCAAATGTTGTATTATATTGAAAAATAATTGAAATGTGGCTCATGTAAAATAAATGAAAGAGGTAGCGAGTACAATAATACATCTTTACATTAGTACTATAAAAAGAAGTGTAGCGCGGAAAAGAAAACAGTTCCGGCAAACATAACCTCTATAATAGTAAAATTGTGTATTGAATTCTCAATGAATGGACTCTTCTGTTGAAATGCATTGTAGCTCCTCTCATTATTTGGAGTTTTCCACTGTATCGCATGAATCTAAAAAGCTTCCGTTACAGAATCCATCCCATATGGTGTGATACACGGATGTTTTTTGGCAATGTTTTCTCTGAAGGAATTTTCTACGACCAGCAGCACTCTACCTCCAGTTTTCTGCCACTTCGCGATCGATATTTGGAAACTAGTTATCCACCATGTGAAAATCATTGTTTTAGAGCGGTCCGAGATATCATCTTTCTAACCACAGTTTGACTCTCAAAATACTTTATGTGCGATGAATTTTTTCTCAGGCGTACTTCTTTGTGGAAAGCGATTGTTTATAGGAAAATTTTTGATATCAAAAAATTGCCGTCCAAAATAGCTTTGCGGACACCAATCTCTGTTGATTTTTTTATAAATTGCAATCATTTAGGATATCTTTCCGACACACATTTTTTTTCACCTCGTGTCTCAATCAACGAATGTTACATTTAGAATTGATTTGACAATTGGAAACTGATAAACGTCTTGCATGCCCCACTTGATCGAGGACCTCCCTTGTCAACTTCATAATCACCAACTCCATTTACACTTCAGACACAATTCGTGTATATTCGCTTTGAGTCGTTCATAAACTTCACACGAGATGGGCCGAGAAATCGCATCACTGACCGAACTTCACAGCTTTCTTTTAGTCACTAATCACAACTCACTCTCACAAATAAGCCGTGTGAAGCAGACTGTAAACAATTATAAACGTTAACCTAACGGATCTGCTGGAGCGACTGCCCTTGCTAATTAGTGTTTCGAATCCCTTTTTTTTTTTTCTAGCGAATGGGTGGATACCGGGTAGTTCCAACTCGAAGTGCCGATGTGGCGTGGCGTGGCGTGGCGCGGCGCAATGCGACGCGGCGGGGAGCGAGGCTGCGCCAAGGCCGCCCGCACAGTGGGCGCTTGTTCGGTGGGCGGCGCGGAGCGTGGGGTGGAGGGTCGGGGGCGGAGTCGAGGTGGAGGGACGCAGTGAATGGAGAGAAGGTGGGCGGGAGAAGAAGAGCGGAGCGGGTGGTGGGAGGATGAAAGGGTAGGTCGGTGCATGTGCGAAGTGGTGGGGCGGGGCGTGGGGCGGGGTGGAGATGGAAGGAACGAGACGCAGTGGAAGGAGAGAAGGTGGGTGCAGAGAGGGGTGGATGGTGGGAGGATTAAAGGGTAGGTCGGTGCATTTGCGAAGTGATGGGGCTGGGTGTCGGGCGGGGTGAAGATGGAAGGAACGAGACGCTGAGCGGCGCGGAGAATGGGAGAGTGAGAGGGTGCGAGGGGGCGGGGCGGAGCGGAGAGTGAGTTGGAGGGCGGGGAGGTGCAGTGGAGATGGAGGGAACGAGATGCAGGGAATGGGAGGTGGGCGCTGTGCGGGCCGGAGGGTGTGAATGAGAGGGTGGGTTGAAGTTGGTGCGAGGGGGCGGGGTGGGGCAGAGTGTGAGATGGAGGGAACGAGACGCAGTGGATGGAGCGAAGCTGGGCGCTGTGCGGGGAGGGGGATGAGAGGGTGGGTCGAAGTAGGTGCGAGGTGGCGGGGCAGGCCGTGGGGAGGAGGGAAGGTGACGCAGTGGATGGAGAGACGGTGGGCGCTGAGCGTGGCGGGGCGGGGCGTGGCGAGGCGGGGCGTGGCGGGGCGGGGCGGGGCGGGGCGTGGCGGGGCGGGGCGGGGCGGGGTGGAGCGGAGCGGAGCAGGACGGGGCGGGGTGGAGCGGAGCGGGGCAGGACGGGGTGGGGCGGGGCGGCGGTCGCGAAGACCCGGGAGACGGAGCGCGTGCGGCAACGCGCGTTCGCCGGGATGAAGCCGCCCGGACCCAGCCTTTGCCCGCCCGTTGCGCGTCCGGTGCCGGCCTTCTATACGAATGAGAACAGGACGCGGTTTTTAGGCCGGGTACGCACTGGGAAGCAACGTTTCGAAACAGTTGCAGCCTTGTGCACACAGCGCAATACAACGCTCCATTGTATCGAGATTTTCTTGAAACCATTTTTATTTCGTGTTTCTCCTCTACTATCAGGATAAAAAACACGCTACATTGTAGCCCAAAGTAGTGAACAGTGGACGACTGTGAATTTGTATTATTGCATTCGACATAACTCTCACTCGTTAAATGTACATCTTAAAAGAATTTCAATTCATTCGATCGAAACCAGCATGAGAGTTTTGTTTCTTTGACCTTTCGATAAGAAGGCATGCGTGCGAGATAATCTACTGAAAATTGTACGAGTTTTCTCCTGTAAGATCAGTGTTGTGATATGTCCATAGCGGAGCGTGACCAAATCAAAAAGATAAACGGGAGGGGTCTAAACAAATATTTCGAAATGGTGACGCCAAATGCAGTTCAAAATCCTGAAACTTTTGAGAATTGGAATGAAATCTTGAGTCCTTACTAACGTCACATTCTAATATTTTATAACATTCGGTTACCGCGGCGTAATTTTAGAAACGTTTTAGAACACTTTACAAGAAACAAAAATCAATTCATTTACTAATATTAACAATCTCCTCACTGTTATACCTTTTCTTGCCTTTGACTTTTCTCCGATAAGCAAATTATATTATTATGTATGCATTGGGTCGGTAGTTCGATTTCGTCGGCTAGCTACTGGTGTCCCTCATGCCTGGGCCTAGTTAAATTCCCATACTTGGGGGTAAGAGCGATATGAGGCGAACATGACGTATTCAATTATTATAATTGTATTAATAAATAATATAATTCTGTGAACTCGTACGATCCGAACATTCTGCAGCAAATATCAGTTCATTTTTCCGGTTTTGAAGATTCAAACACACTGTCTACGAACAACCAAATACACTACATGTTTTATCCTTGTTAATCGAAACACTTATGCTAGAAGTGCTGCTATCAACAAAGAACTGAGTTCGTAGAGCATTTCTCGCATGTTTAGTGGTTGACAGCTCCAGCCGTATGCACGGGGCGCACGCATGTCACCTGTGCATGCGATGTGAGCGTGACGAGTGGGAATAGAGGCATGCGCCATTACTTTTTTATTTGCGTATGTGAAGAATGACTGTGAATTTATGACTTTAGATTTTGTCTACACTCCATCACTTGCTAGAATAAAACGTAATTGAACTCTGGCACTGGCTACTTCAGAGGGATACAAAATAGTAATAGAAATATTTTGCGCGTGGGAAATTTATAATACTAGCCAACCTCTGAGCACAATTTATAAACCCTGACGAAAATCCGCTCGCTTCCGAAAATCCGTTCCGCATGTTACATAATCTCTGGTCGTTACATTTCCGAAAGAAACAAAGTTACACATTGTTTCCAGGATTGCAGTTGCCGAAAGAGAGAACAGTCTTGCATTAGAACGGCGCAGAAAATAATTTCAGACAGCGTTCTCTCCTGCTTGTAGTGGTCACGAATGAAACGTAACTGTTATTCTATTTAAGCTTTGAATACACCTCATCTGCTGAACTGGAAAGAGAATGAACTGACGAGGACAAATCGCGAATTTAGATAGTATTGCCAGAAAAAAATGATATACTGCGCAATACATCTCGAAATTGAATGTGTCAGAGCGTCATAATTTATTATGAGAAATGCACCAATTGTTGTTATTGTGCGCATACCATTTTGTTCCATGTTCTTTTCTAATGGTGTGTGCGTAAGGGAACAAATCATTCTGCAAGAACGTGGACGTATTGGCCCCGTGGCAACGTCGCATTTCGTCCACTGGGACTGTCAAGTGCACGAAAGACTTAATCAGAGAACATTTTCCGAAATGCTTAACCTCCGTTTTCTCGGGAGGACAGTTGTCGCGTTGCACAAGCTGCTGGTGCGCAGTCCTCACTACCCGCCGCCACCGCCCCCTCCGCCGCCGCCGCCGTCGCTACCGCCTCCACCGCCGCCGCCTCCTCCGCTGCCGCCGCCACCTCCGCCGCCGACGTCGCCACCGCCTCCTCCTCCGCCGCCGCCACCGTTTCCTCCGCCGCCGCCGCCACCGCCTCCTCCGCCGCCGCCGTGGCCTCTTCCGCCGCCGCCGCCGCCTCCAGCAGCAGCGTTCTCAGTTCGCTGGCACGCCACGCGCTGCCGCTCGGCTTTGATGTCTCGCCGCATGGCTTGCCTCCCGAATAAAAAGCTTTTAACAACTCCGTTCGGGAGTATTTTTAGTTGTGTGTGTGTATGTTGATTTTTCACGCCTCCTTTGTTCCTTTCTTTTCTCTCCACGTCTGTGCTGGAGTTCTGTTTGTTTATGGGTTGCGTTGCGTTTTCCTCTTCGGTGAATACTTTCTTCCTGCACTTGAGAATCACAAACCTTTTTGCGCTGTTGTTTTCATAAAAACACTATTCACTTACTAATATATATTTTCATCTGTGTGAAGGTTTAAGTATTATAAACCTTTGAGGGAGCACGACTCTTGTAATTATTTATTGTTTCGAAGGGTAATAAAAACCAATGGATAAGCTTTCATTGGTACTTCCAATTAGTTTAAATGTGATTCTGGTCCTTTGAAAGTGTTCCTGAAGTGGTTTTGACTGCTACTAGCTTTTATTAAGGTCTTCGATAATAGTTGACAAACCCTTCAGAAAGATCAAGGAAATCGGAAAAAGTTAATTAAAATATTCCGTATTAGGGAAAATGAACATAGTGCCCTATATCCAGGGATATCGATTTAAGACGTATTGTTGGCATGTGGGCATAAAAGTTTACGAAGTTATAGCTTTTTTTAATACGAAGTTATAGCTTGTTTTGTAACAATATAATTTTCCTCAGAAATCAATCCGTTCATTTTCACCATTTCAAAGAAAGTTTGGAAACAGAATAAATATACTGAAAACTGAAAAACAAATGATGCACCCAGAATACGAATGAGGGACTCTATGGATTTGCAACTCTCTTAAGATTCCGGAGAAAAGTCTTCTCACACATCCTCTCCTTGCTTCCGCACTTTTCAGTTCTTGTTGACGGCATGACATGCTTCTCTGCCATCTGCGGGATTTGCATACAATTCCCGAGATTTCCATGCATACAATGGGATTTCGTTTATTTAAATGGAACGCACTGTCTATACTTATGCCTGCCCACGTCGTTTTTGTGTCCTTTAATTTGCCTGTGGTCAGGAGCAGGGTGCGAATTGTTGGATGGGGATGTGGGTTTCGTCCCCTCGCGAACTATTAATTTCTCTTTGCCAGGGATACAGTGAATCTACATTAGGTGACGTATTTATGAGTTCCACACTTTGAAGGGTTTAAATGATGAAGTCCATTTGACAGGAAAAAGACAAGAAACCATACTCGAGAGCTTTATTATGATTTATTAAAAATTGTGATGCGTAAGCAAACTGATGATGCTACAAAGACACATACTTTCTCGAATTGTTCCTAAAGATTGCAGTTTTCGAAAATATGAAAGAACAGAGTTGAACGAATATGATACCAGCGCCATTTATTAAGCTTCCTTTGATCAGTACGTGAAAAACAAAATTAAAGACAAAATTTGGATCGGTTTTTAAGAAAATGATTTTTTTAAATAAATTCTGTTATCTTCAAGTAGTGATTATGGAAAAACTTCTCGTTTTTTTTTTTCAAAAAATCATAAATATTCTTTTTAAAGATCTGATTTTTTAGAATATTTCATTTCAGACAAAATCATTATATTCAATATAGTTTTTGCAATGTTAATTTTTTTCAATATTCGAAAATACAGAGAGTTCGTCGAAAATGGGACCAGCGTATTATAGGAAAATTGTATATGTCCTGACATCAAGATCTGTCTTTGAAAACAGACTTCATCAAAGAAAACATCTCAATATTATAAAATTCAATTCTCAAAAACGGCTCCAAAGTTTTTCTTGAAATTTTTTCACGGTGAGAGCAAAGACTCAAAAATCGCGTAGGTATCTTTTTTGTTGAACTCTGAATTTCCGAAAATTGAAAAATTAAAAAAAATATTTTGAGGTGTGCGGATGTAGCCCCACTAGTTTCTGTCGAAAAATCGCCTTTTTTGTTCCAAATTTACAGTACTCTCAGGTATGTAAGTAGTGTGAGAGAAAGTAAAATGAATGCAATTCGAAAGACTTGCGCAGTCACTACTCCCACGTTAAACCTGCGCTGTGCATTTAATGAAATCATTGGGCTTTGTTGACAGTTTCCTCACAAAGGGAGATAGATCTTTGTGCTCAGTACTTGCAACTGTTTTATGCAACGTACAAAGTATATGTCAGTGGGAATCGTTCTGTTTTTGCGCGTTCTTTGTCGCACTTATGGAAATCGTGTTCATATTGCCAGTCGCATTTCTAATCTTGTGCATTTTAACTCGGAAGTTTGTATTTAATGTAGAGAAATACGTTTTAATTTATATCAATATCAGGGCATCTTCTTTTGTATTATAAAATACCATAAAATTCCGAAAAGCTCTACGACAATCATTAAAAGTGTCTCTCCGGCGCACTTCAGGACCAGTGCTATAACGTGTAACCTGGCTCCCAGTTATGAGCATTTTAAACATTGGTTCCTTGAAGCTTTCGTTGTCGTATACAAACCTTTAAAATTCTATCCCTGAACTATTTCTCGTCAATTCGTTCCACGAAAGTTCGCCTATTTCGTTCTGCGAACTGAAGTCGTCTCTAGTCTTCCAGAGCCGGGCGAGAATTTTTCCGCTTTTCAAGTACCCCTAGCGCGATCTCGCGTCGTTCGCGTGGTCTCTCTCGTAACGCCGTCGGTGCTGCGACTGCTCAATGGGTTACCGGCGCCACTTTTGGTTCGCTACTCCGCCGCTAGGCGCAGCACTTGCCGGCGACGCAGCGCGCGGTGGGGACGACGCGACGCTCATCTTGGATTGTGCATCGGCGACAGTCACAGCTTTGCAATGCACGTTCGATTACTTTACTCTCTAAAATCAAGAATGTCCTCTACCATTTTTCGCCCACATTTTCACAATTCCGGAGGCTAAGATACAATTGCTGATTGGATCGTGACATTCAATTGTGGGTAAAATTGGGGATAAAAATGGGACTATCGTGGGTGAAATTGGTAATATTAGATTTTTTCCCATGTATGTAAGTAACATCATGAATTTTTCATGCTGCAATCGCCTAATTCTAATTTCCCCTTTATTTTGGATTTTTTGCTAGATTATATCGATTTTTTCGACAAAGGGTTTTGAGGAGATAATGATCAGTCGTTAGATTTTCCTGGTATAAGACATTGTAGAGACGAACAACTGAGTACGTAAATTATTGCACTTAAGTCTTCACAATTCATGAAGGGAAAGATTATCGTGACATTGTAATCCAATCAAGCTGGCCACGAAGTTATTTTGTGAATGTCATTTCAGTTCTATAGTTCTCTGAGGGATGATGAAGTCGAACAAAATTGTAGTCAGGGTTCTCCTGTGTTAATTAAGGACGAATTGGAAGCTCCGAAACGTTAGACAAACAGCACTTGCCCCCGTCAGAACCGAACTCAAGGCGATGCGAAAGATGAAGTATGTTGAAACACTTGGGCGTTGTCCTCCCAAATTCTCGCTCCCACAAATTTATTCATATATTCCTCCCATCAAAATTATCGTTTTTGTCACCTTGCAAGTAAGATCACTTATTTCAGGTAGTTAATTAATTTTCTACGCGATGAATCGATGGAGCATAAAATATTAAAGCGTATTGAGTTGCGGTGAGTCGATTACCATCAAATGTCACATGCTCTGGGAAAGAAAAGGACAAATATCTGTAAACTTATCTGATTGAAGTAACTTTATTCTTATCGATAGAATTGTATAATACAAACGTTGGGAAACATTGTTTCTATGTTCATTAGGCAAGTTGAAGGATAATTATTCAGCTTCATGAACCTCAAGAGCAGGGGCGGGCGTGGGTTTGCTCTCTCTCTCTCTGGCACGCGTGTTCCTGCCCTTACGTCAGCAGGAAAGACTTCTCAGCATTACAGCTGCGGTGGGCAAGTGAGGAAATTTGAGAGGAAAACGACAACTACAGCTCGATAACTGATCGCCAAAAGGCTGAAGGTGAGGGATTCCGTGAATTTTTTTTTATTTCACACTCGTTTAATTGATGTCTAATGTTGTTAAGCTACATCATTACTCAGAAAACATTATAAAAGTAATTATTCAAGGAACCGCTTATTCAATAAAAAATAGATTAATTCGTTAATAAAATTCGTCAAAAATAGAAATATGTAGATATTTTCTACATTGCATTTGTTTTTTAAATTTCGAGTCTTTCTATATTCGGAACATTGTCTGAGAATAGGCATAACGGCATAAACAGTTCAAATTGGGATGATCTGGACTATTTATACAGTTTAATTTTATTCTCTTCCAAGAAGAAAACAATTGTTCGCAAACGTAAGAGACCCGAAAAATAAATTATGATATTTGCTAAAAATATTAAGGAATATGAAAAGTATGTCCGGGAGTTACCATAAAAACTTGTTTTTTAAAGAATCGATCCTTTGGCAATCCCATCTGAGATCAATTAATTTGCATTGTAAATCAGTGGGATCTATATCAATATTTGCTGAATAAAGACCAGCAAATATACAAAGTTCCTTCTTCAACATTGTCAGACCTTGAAAACGATATTCTATTTCTTAAGAATGAAATTTAAAAATAACAACGTAGCGATTGAATTTCCTAGTTTCTGATTTCAATGGTGTCTACTTTGGAAATGTCAAACACTCATTCAAACGAAAGTTTTCCCATGAAGGTCGCCATTTAGCTTCCGTAGCGCTCATTTTACCATCGAATATACAAGATGTTGCTGCTAAGATGAGTTCCAGAGGTAGAGAACGTATTTGATGCGTCTTCGGCAACGTCTGTCAGACGTCGCGTCACCTTGGTCTCTGAGTGTCGACGCCCATGGGCCGGCGTGTCGCTTTGCCCGCGTGCAAATCTATTGCCCTGCCTTTTGGCTCACCGTTTGCGTTAATGAAGATTTAAAAACGTATGAACATCATCCTCTGTCACATTAGAAGTACGAAAACCGTGTTATTTCTTTAATGTCAAACATTTATTATTATTATTATTATTATTATTATTATTATTATTATTATTATTATTATTATTATTATTATTATTGCTATTTTTGTTAATATTGGCCACGCGAACCCAGATTTTTTAAAAATCTAATGCAAAAAATTCAGTTCATTTTAAATTAAGAGGTAAGGCAATTTATTACACTAACTATACCGTTTAAACGAAACTGAGGCGTTGTTTTGTCGTATATGTTTATTTTAGCATAAAGCTTTTTCGGCCGTATTGCGGCCATCTTCAGTGCTATTCTGAGGCGGCTGGGGGCCCCGATCCAAACAAGACAGTGTGATGTACCTATCGCGTACCTATCTCGTTTCACACACGTTTGCAATAACAAAAATGTGTTAGTGCGTGTGTTCGTGTAAGAAGTTTGCGCAAAGCGTCCATGGAAAAAACTGAAATTCAGATTTTGACACGTATCGTCAAAATCGTTTCGAGAAACATGAAGCCGAAAATAGTATTTTATCTTTTCATTTGTGAGAAAATGTCTGCCACACGTGTATGCATCCGTTCACCGATAAATGGCATGGCTCGGAAACTGAACCTAAATGTGTGTACTATTTTGTTTTGTCAATGGAAATGGTGAAGGACCGTCAACCGACACGGACAGCACAAGTTACCTAATGCACCGGGGTTATAGAGGAGTTACTCTAAGAAGGAACGAGTTTGACAAGTCGTGAAACAAATGAACAGTCACGCAGGGAGATGACAATGCAAGAGATAGTGATGAATCCATTTACAAATGGGCCAACTGTAAACAAACGCACTGGCAACATGTATGAATGTACATACCCTGCAGTTATGTTGCCATCAGTGGCCGAGGAATAGCTTTCAAAGGGGTGTCTTCTTATGGTAATAAATAGATACGGCGAGTCTTTGCGGCGTCGCGAATTTTCTTTCGTCCACGCATCGCTCCATCGCGCAGACACCTGCGAAACGGCCAACAGCAGCGCAGTGGTGGGCGATCTGCGGCCACGGGGCACGCGCTCCCCTCCCCTCCCTTCTCAGCCACACACTCGGATTCGCTGGCAGGTGCCGACTCCGTCAAGGGATGTGGCCAGCCGAGCGCCTTGAAGCCGCATGTAGCGTGCCCCAGCAAATGTTCAATGTTGGTTTTAATTATTATAAGCTTTACATAGGGGGTTGCGTAATAATGCAGCAATGCAGATTATTTAAGAACTCTTGTTTACTAAAAAAATAATTTATGGTTTCTACTGGGCTTTTATAACTGACCATGTGAAAGCAATCATGCGACGGGGAGTGTGTAGAACACGTTTAGTCGAGGAATCTAGGACCCTCGACGCCAGCTGATAGAGACACGGATTAAAAATTAGTTGAGGATACGGGGATATGCGGCACTACGTCGTGACATTTGTTATAAACTTTCAAGAGCTTCTGCATACGTCACTTAATTCATGATATGAAGTTTAGCAGTTCTTGAGCAATGAATGAACTAAGAGAAAAGCACGGGCGTGTGTCGATCACGTGACGTCAAAATCCTTATTTCTTGAGATCGTATCTTTTGTGATTGGCGTCGTAGACCCCAAAATCGGATCAAAGATATGGAGTGGGACGCGCGTCTTCTTGTACTGCCGGCTTTTGCCAACTGGGGGATGAGGTTAAATGGCTTACGCTTAACCGAGGCCCGCGTTCTATCCACGGCCAATCCATGTGGAATTTGGGATGGACAAAAGCGAGTTTTCACAGGGTTCTCCCGTTTCCCCTCGTTCTATCATTTCTGCAACATCCTCACCCTAGAATCATAGTTACTATCATTTACTCATTCAATCGTCACTTATGGAGTTGAATGTCGTGAAGAGTTGATGGGCCACTAAACCCTATTAACTCTATAAATCCTTGGCACCCGCCCCGAGCCAGACGTCGCCCACGGCGGCGCCGCCGAGCGCAGCGCGCCCGCGCGTCCGCGGCCGCCGGAAGAGGCCTCCAACGCGGTGCTGCGCTGCTCGCAGAGACGATGGGCGCGCGCGGCGCCTGGAGCAGGAGGTAGCGGAGCGGCAGCCCCGCCCCCGCGCCCCCGCCCCCGCCACGGCGGCAGCGGCGGCCTCGGCCTCGGCGGCGGCGGCGGCGGCGGCGGCGGCGGCGGCGGCGGCGGCGGGCGGCGCGCGAGGAAGTCGATCGCGGGGCCGCGCGCAGTGCCGGCGGGGCGGCGACCGCCTGCGGACCGCCCCCGCCCCCGCCCCCGCCACCGCCGCCGCCGCCGCCTCCGCCAGCACGCTGGGCAGCGCCGCGGCCGCCGCCGAGCGCGGGGGCGGACGGGCGCGCCCGCCGCCGCCGCCGCCCCCGCCGCGCTGGCGCGCCGTGCCCGAGGTGCGGGTGCACGAGTGCCCCGACCCCCCGCCGCTCGACGGCCCCCCGGCGGCGGGCCCCGGCGGCCACGCGGTGAGTGCCACGCCCCCGCCAGCACTCGCACGCGCACCGCGCCGGCGAGGCGCCTCGCTTGCAGCCCCTGTGGTACTCCACAGCAGCACTTGCACACGCCCACTCTGCTTCTCAGGGCTATGCTCTATTCAAAGGACGATCCTGATGGAACGAATGCAGTTGTTCAAAATACCCGCTTATTGCATGCTCAGGCTTTTCAGTGTATAGTACATTTCGCTTCTAAAAATAGTTCGTGTGAACTTTAATTTCTCCCATGAACTTCCATATTTTTATTAAAGTTTGAAAACAGAAGATGTTGCTGTCACAATCTGAAACAATTGTAGAAGCTTCGTTGTATTTACTGCTCACCCTAAATACATCCAATGTGATGCAATACGCCGTCTAAACCGAAAGGCGAAAGCAAAGACGTTTAATAATTGCGAAGAAATCTTCAATTGGTTGTCCTGCTTCATTGGGTCATAACAAAACCTCGAAAGACAGTGCCCCTTGGGGCGCCCTGGGCAGTCGAGCAGTCGGTTTTATTCGACTAGTGTGGCTAGTGCGACTTCGCTTGATCGCAGTCGGTGTTGGTGTTGAAGCAGACGATTCTGTCAGTTCGTGTACACCCGTTCCTTTAAAGGAGGAGCCTGGAGCAGTTGGGCAATGATGCACGTGACGGTGCGCGAGCGTCGGATGAACTCTGATGCTTTGATCATTCTTAGTCTGGATTTCTCCTTCTCGAATACTTGTGGTACTTCATAGCAGCATGTCTACACGCTGAACGTTCAGTGTGTGTACACACACTGCGCTTCATGTCTGCCGCAGTGGATTATATATTCCATCCCACTCTCTTTCATAATATCACGTAGCCCAGCTGGCAAAACGTTAATCGAAGCAATTAGTTCTAATTGATGACTGCTCAGCCGTGTTCTTGCTGTCGCGTTGCACTCTTTGGATTTTCACATCTACTCAAAGTGCGCCTAACAAGTGGTGAGATGAGGGGGAACACATTGTACACAGCCACCAGTTGCGCTCCCCTCTCTTCCCATTCCTCATTTCAATACTAATGCCACTTGAAACCTATTTCTTCTGCAGGGTCCTCTTCCATACGGACGTTGAGCTTCCAAAATAAAAAAGCGGCTGCGTTTCACAAAATGCCTACCTCCGCCCACTGTAGAAACCAATGTATATGAACAGTTATTTAGCAGCGTTCCAATAACGGATAATACTAGATGTCTTTTTGTGAAGTGAAGATGTCGGAGATAGCTTAATGCTATCTCGTTGTTTTTTAGTCATCATCTAGTAGTTTCGAAAAGTTAATTCGCCTTGTACTATGAATCGTCAGACTTTCCTATCTTCATCCAAGAGCGGCGAAATGTTATACAATATCAGTGAATAGCCTTTCCTTTAACTGAATATCTTCTTGAACTCAGTTCACCTCAGCTGTCCCAGAGATTTTTCATTTGTCTGTATTTTTCTCACACCAAACGTCCTCAAATTGAGGGGAAATAAACTGAATTATTTACATTAACCTATGAGGACTTGTATTTCCTATGAAATGTGTCTTGTAATGTGCGACGTGTATTTTTCCCTTCTCTTCACTCTACTGATTGTTTTGAACATAATTAGGAAAATTGTTAGGTTCTTGGAGAAGTATATTTCCATACTCATTTAAACCTCTTAATGTATGTGATCCTCAAGTGTGTAATATTATTCTTGCCTTCATTCTGTTGGTGAACTTGTTTTGGTGCGGGGATCCGTATCGCATCACGATAGATCACTCCTATTCGTCACCTTTTGACAGAGGATAAGGATGTTAAATGTTAATATTGGGTTGAATTAGTTTCATTTGTTCATTTCTGGATCATTGTAATTTCAGATTCTGTTGTATTTCTAGGTCTAATGTAAAAAGAACAACTTTTGGAGTTGGGGTAAAGCCAGTTTTGTGACTTCTTGTGCAAATTTTACAAATATTTAAGAAATTACATACCACAACACTCACATTGGAAAAAATATAATATGGGAATTATATTACACAATGTTTAAATTCTGCAGTAAGATATGAACTTTGACACAGAGGAATAAGTTGAATACACTCTTTCATAATGCTCTTTTATGAAGCCTCAATGCGGAAGTCAAGATGGCGAACGAAGTGATATCGATTTTCTTTGCTAGAAGGTCTCTAAGAAGCTACAAGAATCGACACATAATGTTTCGATGATACAGATCTTTGATAGATTCTCAAAGAAAGAAAGAAAGAAGAATGGGTATGTCGCACCAACTCGGTTTCCAATTCGTCTTCCTAACGTTCGTATTTTGTTCAGCCTATATCTTTGAAAAATTATCTCACTCTCTAATTTGTTTGCAGAACGCCTTATGTGAAATGTTCTTTTCTTCGATAAGTCATTTCCTATGACTTTTTTAAACGAAATATCCTTTTTCTCTTTCGAACCGAGTTCCTCAGGTTTTGAGACTACTTTTCTTGCCTCAAATATCTTAATACTTCTGTCATTTGAAACTGTGTCTGTGAATATTTTGTCAATGTAAATGCTTATTGCTCTGTACGTACATTGGCTTCCAGCATTAATGAAATGGCTGTTGAAGGTTGTGTATTTCCTGTGATATCAGGTTTTGGCTCTTTCCACCAGTATGATGCAAAGAATTTCACGTCAGCTGCTCTTTGACGGCGCGTGTCTGGTATTTTACGAGAATGTTCGTAGTTAGGATGTTTTAGAACAATCTAACCTCTCGTGTGCTCAGGGCGATTATTGGAGCTGAAATAACAATCAAACAACAAATACAACAACGAGAGAACCACAACGCAATCAAAAGATCGAAAAAAACGATAGCCCGCATTGTACACGAACTATGTGAATATCATGCAAACCAAAAATTAGATAAAACGTGCGTATGAATGGGTTGAGTCACACGTAAACCATTAAATTAGACATCGGTACCGAAGTCTCCTAAGGAGGCCGAGCGAGCTGTCCCGCCGCGCAGCACTGTGTGGGCGGTTGCCTACATCGCAGGCGCCAGCGTGCGTCAGCGCGGTGCAGTCTCTCGGCGGGGGGGGGGGGTGCCAATTGCAGCAGCTGCGCAGCGGGCGACGCTCGCGCGTCATCCACTGGCCTCGAGCTCTCGCGACCGAAGCGACTCCGAATGAAGTTGGAAATGGATGCTGAGAGGCGAAGACGTGAAAGGAACGTGAAAGCCAAGTGGAATAACGGAGCGCATAAAAGAGCAGATAATATTGTTTTTAACGAAATACTTCTTTACTTATAAATTACACCGATAAAGAGAAAATTCAAGTCTAGCACGTACTTTAATAAGTTCTCTTTTCAGAGCAATAATAATTGTAAAGATCCGAATGCAAAGAAGAGTAAGAATGTGAAATGGTGTTTGTAATTCCAGGCGAATGTCACTGTATATCATGTTTTTTGAAAGCAATTATACGTGACTCGTGAAAAAAGATCTTTGAGCAGTTGATAACGATTAACTCCCGCCGCCGTATGAGACGAAGACAGTTGAACTGCGAATTTCTGACATTGCTGTATGTTTGTCCTTCAATGTATATTAAGTGCTTTAAATTGTCTTGAGCTCATTGGCAGTTTACCTCTATGTTCTTCTGATAAGCATTAATTATTATATTTAATGAAACCATGTAAGTAGTAGTTCCCATCACCTTGCTGATGTAAAAAACATTTTACACTCCCTAGCTAATAACTTATCTAATGGCCAGTGGGACAAATCACTTCACTTTTACGTTAAGAGTTGCTATTTGTCTTCCTTTCCCTAATCGGAAGAAAGAAAATAACGATATTTGATCTGGCAATGCAGATGTGTACTTTGAAGTTTAAGAAATATGTTTAAAATAAATGGAAAAGCACCTGCAGAGTATACGATTGCGAAATTTGCGAAATTTGCGAAATTTGTGAAAGAAGTCTTAGTTAATATAAATATGTTTTTATTGATTTGTATAGTTTATTATTAACATTGATATTGTCATTTTATTATGATAATGTTTGAAGTGTTAATAAATGTACTAAGTCAATTCATGGTTGAATTTTATTAAAAAACACCTTATTGAGATTTATGTCAACCCGTTCCAATCCTTATTGTATGCTAATTTCTTCAAGAATTTTCAGCTACATATTCTCATCATGAATATATTGTAGTAAATTATATAATTTTAATTGTAGATAAAATAACCTTAAAAATAACTATCACACTGGGAATGTGGAAACTCAAGTGTTGCACTTTCTCGCCAACAAAAGACCGAGGGATGTCATCAGCTGATGTCACTGCAGTGCCTCTGACCGAGAGGTCCTGGGTTCGAGTGGAACGCTGACAGAATTTTCGACACTAGCTTTTCAGCAAAGACGAATTCAGACGCTGTCTGGAGGAGAATTCTAGAGGCCGACTGCTCTGGTCCTTTTTTTTTCGATCGACACCGGGCGAATGCCGGAGCAGTACCCTAACAAACGAGCCACGGACCGCGCGCGATTTTTCTTTCCTCTCTCTTGTTCTATCGTCACCCCTTACTTACACACACGTACACTAACATGCACTGCACTACCACACATATCGGAAGCTTAGAACTTGTCCCAGCAGGGACAGTGCCTGCTGGTGGGAGATACTTGGTTGAGGAAAACCCCTCTAGCCGACGGTAGTTCGGCGCCGGAAATCGCCACCCAGCGGAGGAAGACCATCGCATCCTCAGGAGAAAAAACATGTCCTAGATTTACGGGACTAATCACCTTAGCAATTGACGCGTCCGGAATCACTAACAACCAACCAACCTTTCTCCGGTGCCCTGGAGGCCGCACTGTGTTGGCGATGGAGATCCTGTTGCATCGCCTCAGGTTTGCTGGCACCCGCCGCTGCTGTTGCCTCCACATTATTTCAAAAGAGTATATAATATTGATAAATATTAATTTGTGTATTGTATAATTATTATAATTTGACGTTATTATTATTATTATTATTATTATTATTATTATTATTATTATTATTATTATTATTATTCGAATGGATATTTTCGAGATAATGAGAATCAGCCTTGTTAAGATTCATTCTTGTTCTGTGGTGTTTCTTCCGTCTAACGTTTCGTTTACCGCCGGTCAAGATCGAGCGATCTAAAAGCTCTTCTGACGTACGAGTGAGGAAGTAAGGCCGGGCGCACACTCGGCCACTAGTCGCCGCCATCAGTGGTTGGTCGCGACCATTTGTATCCGTCACAGCACTCATCCCGGCCGAAGTCGTCGCCACTACTTTCTCTCTGGGATTAGCCTGCTGCAATACTTCAAATTGTGGACGTGCGTGTAGGATTTTCAATTAAAATATGAAGTGTCTAATAGCACTTGCATTGGTGGTATTAGTACGGATACATTGCAAGTGTCGATTGCAATGGTAGCAGCAATAAAAACTTTTATCCACAGCCGCACGTACACTATACCAAGAGGAGCAACATTTCTGGATACCCTTTTCCATTGAACTTTTTTTAGTTACATATGCAATGTCGTACTAATAAATGAATAAAACATACAAGGATAATGAAATTATATCTTTTATCTTCTTCTTCAAACTTTAGGCCCAGAAGTCTGTTGCGGCTCATATTACTGATACCATATTTTGACTGGACGCCTCGCATTGTATCTTCAATGATTAATTTAATAAATACATTTAATTTTACGTTAAATCACGTAAACTCTTGGTAGATGATTTGTATAGCACAAGTATTTTAAATGATTTCTCAAGGAGTTTCTTGAAAATTTCTCATGAGCTCAAAAGTGCACATTTTCAGAAAAGCTCAAACGAAATTTCCTCAGGAATGCCTCGAATTTTTTCAATGAAAATTGGCGTAAAGGAGTGTGTTTTTCTTTTCTGTCATTTTCTTAAAGACATGTTTCAGTTTTACTATACTTATTAATTCTACTCTTACAGTACTATTACCGAAAAATTGAGAAAATATGAAAAAATGTTTTGGCGTTGATAAGTAGAAGTTGGGAATAGGATTGTTCAATAACCAGCCTAGACTAAAGAGTTTAGAAATAATATTAATTAGAATAGTGTGAGAAAGTTTGTGCCATTCAATAGCATAAATGTTTTTTTTTTAAATTCAGAATCGAAAATTCGTTAACAAGGCCCACGTTTGACCGAGATTCCAATCCGCGTGCTCGGGGTAACTCCTCTGAGCGTGGAATCTCTTTTTCTTGGGAGCTTTGGATGAGAACGACGGAGCGTGTGGCGGAAGCGGCGCAGAGAATGGGTCGACGAAGTGGCCCTTCCAAACAGTCGGGAACGGGGCCACGCGACCGGCACGAGCGACGAGGCGGTGACACGACTCGAGCCTCCGCTTGGGGGAGGGGGCCGTCGAGGGGAAAGGGTGCAGAAGAGCTGCATTATGCACGGGGCTGCACGCGAGGCGACGCGACGCGACGCGACGCGAAGCGACGCGCGCCGCGCCGCACCGCACCGCACCGCAGCGCTTACACGTCCACAATCCACAATCCTCTCCCCTCTGCGCCGAATGCCACGCCGCGGCGCCACTGCATTATGCAAGACGCGCCGCCCCGCCACCGCCCCTCCCTTCCCCTTCCCTGGCCACACGCCCTCCCCGGCGTTGCGCCGCCCATTATCGACCTCCGACGGCAGCTGCTGGTCGGGCGCTCGTTCTCGCCACGCTCCGTACCCGTTCCGCTTTCGCCCCCCTCCTCCTCCTCCCGACACGCTCCCGTCACGCCGCTGCCCCGTCCTCGACCGGGCACGCTCCGTTTTCCTCCTCTCGTGCTTCCATCACGCTCCCATCCCACTCTCCGTCCGCCCCCTCCCTTCTACCACCCTGCTCGCACACGCTCGTGCCACGTTCGCATCACGCACCCACCCCGCTCCGGGACGCCATGTCCCTTGTTACCGCCCCTCTTACACCCCTTTTCGTGCCCCCTTCTTGAATCTCGACCCGCTCCAGATCCACATGCTCCCTGTCTCTTGAGACCTGTATTGCTCCGTCATTCCTTATTCAAGTCGTTCTCACAATGCGCTTTCCGTGCTCCGCCTATTGTCGACATGTTGCCGCACGCCTCTCTTCCCCTTTGCCAGTGTCAATTATCTATAGAATCGTTCTCACCACGCTCTCTCCCAACTCTCGTCCTGCAGTTGCATTATTAGTGCCCTTCCCTCTGCCCGATTTTACGCTCGCCTCTCCTCTCTTCTTCCTTTCTTTCTCTCGGTCTCTCTCTTCCTTTCTCTCTATCTCACTGTCTCTCTCTTTCTCTCGCTGCTCTCTCTATCTCTCTCTCCTTTGTCTCTACTTCGTTTCTCGTGTGAGCTAGCAAATTGTAATTCTTTAGAGAGCAGTTTCTTGAACAAACAGTGGGATCATGGAGCTCGATCTCGCTGTTCTCCATTTTCGGTGACCTGTGTGGACGCTGAAAGGTCGAAAGAGGAGGAAAAGACCGGGTCCAGATTCTCGACTCTCTTTGCCTAGCACCCGCCGCCGCACAATTCTTCCTCGAGTTTATTTTATTATTTTCTTAAGACGTTCTTCTTTCAGTTTGTCACCGCAAAAATATGCTATCACAACTGAAATTCCTCGCTATTCTTCTGGCTTTGTCTTCAGTCGTGTGCAATCAGTTACACAACTTGGCGCGAGAGGGCGGCAGTCCCCAGATCAATTAGTTCGCCGCTCAGCTGTCACTCCACGTGACTAATTGCGGCACTGGGGTGGGGGATGCCACCTGCTGCTGCGGCGGAGTGGGGGGGGGCAGGAAACAGGAGGCGCTCTGGACTAACGCTAGCCCCAAATTGAACCTGAATTTGCCCTCACCCTCTCTTCATTTCTGTTTGGCAATGTTATAATTCCGTTGTAAAGAGAACGGAAAAGGGTTGAACGCCACTCGTAATCAATTCAACTTGTAACCACGCTTGTAGTAAGTGTAGGAAAGCGGGAGTAAGTAAAACGCGTGCCGTTACATTACGCTTTGGACAGAATCAATTATTGTTTCGTTGACAACTGATTTTGCTATCCCTGCCTCTAATATTAGAACTTTTCATATTTTGAAAATCGAAGGTGGTGATCCATATTGAATGAAGTTTGCTGACTACACGGTTCCGACACGTTATGCCCAATAATTTATTCTTTTTTATACGTGATAGTTGTAACGTCGTCTTCTCGGTAATATCCTTACGCCAAACGTACGCCCGCTACTTCTGTGGGTATTCTTATGAATC
Organism: Teleogryllus occipitalis; assembly: GCA_011170035.1. NCBI lineage: Eukaryota > Metazoa > Arthropoda > Insecta > Orthoptera > Gryllidae > Teleogryllus > Teleogryllus occipitalis. Next base: position 85,227 of record BLKR01000376.1, read on the forward strand.
CAAGGAACTTTCGTATACATTCTGCGTACTTTACAAATGCTTCACAGAATCTTTGTTTTCCTTTCGAGTTTTCATTTTTTAACGGTACGGAACCAATAGGGGACATTGGCCTACACATCGTTTGGCTGTACCCACGTAGCGTATCGCCTCCTCCTCAAAGAAGCGGGAAACAGCTCTTCAACACTTGGTCATTAGCGGTTGGAATTGGTGGTTCATTACACGGTTGGAATATTCCGCTGGCGTCGGGTGTTTGGTGGCAGGGCGGGGCGGGGCGGAGCGGCCGCGGGCCCGCCCCCCGCATTGTCTTCCGCCGCCCCGCCCTCCCGCTGAGGTCAGCGTCGCCCTCGCCCCGCAGAGGTCGCCTTGTTTCACGTGACGTCACGCCGGAAGCGGAAGCCGGCGGGCGTCCTTTCGGCCGGCAACTATTTAACGCTGCCGCGCGCGCGCGTTTGCGGAGGCGCCGGGTTCGATGCGAGCGGACACCATGGCGGAATTCCTGCGCGCGCTCTTAGCGTGGGTAAGCATCCGGGCACTGCTAGGTTCATTGATTGATTGATTGATTGCAAGTAATTCCGGGCGCGTCAACAGCTAAGGTCATTAGTCCTGTAAGTGTAGTGCATATTTTGGCTCGGTTGTTGTTGGTGATGGAGGTGGTGGTGGCGGTGATTTGGTCCCGCAGGATGGCGAGATCCGGCACCGATCTAACGTCGGGTAGTGGGGTTTTCTCCAACCTGGTATCTTCTACCAGCGGGGAACCGCCCCGCAACAAGCTCTAAGCTCCTAGCCTGTGTGGTAGTGTAGTGCATGCAAGTGTAAATGTGTGTAAAGAGTGAGGATAAGACAAGGAGTGGAAAGGAATGATCGCGCGGGCCTCTTTGTTAGGGTACTGCTCCGGCATTCGCCTGGTATTGATCAGAGAAACAACGGAAAACTACTGATAAGAGCAGCCGGTCGCCATAATTCTCCTCAGTAGCGACAGAACTCGACCTACTAGCTATCTGGGTAGTTCGAAAACCCTGCCACTGTCGGGACTCGAACCCCAGGACTTCCCGTCAGAGGTTGATGCCCTGAACCACCTCTCCCGATGCACTGCTTGATTGCAGCGGTGCAGCCAATAAACGTCCAGGGCTTACGTGACGCGCGCGGCCGGAAATTTAAAAGGAGTTGAGCTAAACCCAATTGTAACGCTGAAGTTACAAATTTGTACATACATTTTAAATCTTTCGACCATTCCTTTTTTTCTCAAGGATCATAATACTTTGCCATTTAGCCTCTCAATTGCTCTCCGAAATAGTTTCGTTCGTAGGAAGCCGCACTAATCTTCAAATATTTTAGTCTCTTTTATCTTTGTTTTAGGAATCCTTCCATTCTGACATCATCCGATAATGTGTAGCTGATAAAACACTATATTATTCCATATTCATATCTTCTCACTTATCTATAAGTTTTTATAAATGCTTTTGATCAGGAACGAAGTATCGTTTTAGCAGCTACGAAGGGTGAAGTCGATTTTCTGGACAACGTGGAATGTAATATTTGCACAGCGTGTCCTAAATAAAGCTCAACTCAGAGCCTGCACGTTGAAAGTTGGTGTTGTGAACGAAAATTGGCTTGTTGTGAACGTACTGCAACAACGGACTTTCCATTATTCTGCGGTTCCACGAACCTGCGAACCGTGTATTTGAGACTGAAATAATTTTATGGAGTAGTTTGGCCCGTATCAACTGCAAATTCAGTTAGACATGTGTTTGAAATAATGTTCTTGAAAAATGTCCTTTAATTACTATTGTAGTTAATTTTATTGTTACAATATTACAATTAAGATAAGGTAATCAGATCTTAAAACTCGAAAAACGGGACATTGTGACATTTCCTTTACTTAAAAAACGGGACACTTGTTCCTCACTTAAGATTGCTCGCCCAGTTGCACAGAAATTCACAGAAGCAAAATATTTGTATTATTGAATTTCTTGGTAACGATATCGATAGTGATAAAACGTATTACAAGTTCAAATGACGCGATAGCTCATTTTTCCTTCCTAGAAACCACTGAATCTCTCTTAATTTTATTTTAATGTCCTGTAAAACACTCTTGTTACGTGGTACTCGAGCGTATCTACTCGCGCTGGTGTGTTCGTTCGATCGACCATTGTGATGTACCCCAAAAATACTTTAAATGAATGTTAAATATCTATTGTTCAATATATTGTTTTATTCTAGCTATTGTTCAAGTACAAGTGTGGCCTTTCCCGGCCTAACTTATTGATATAACAAATTTAAATTTGTACAGTCTCTTATGGTAGAACATTCGGGGGCATATGTTTAAGTTATTGAAGTTATACGGTCAAAGTAGTTTTTCTTTTTCCAAACTTTTTCGTAGTACATGTTTTGAAAAATAGATGATATTAATTGTAACATGCCTCACCGGGTATTCTGGGCAGAAATTAATAAAGAAAACTGCGGCGAAATTTATCGCAACCGAAAGTACTGGCTCTCAGCCTAGGAGTTATGCTTGTTACGATTGACATCCACGCTAGCTTAAAATTTTGTATCACGTAAAACCCCAGACTATTTGAAGATAATTCACATTCGATGTAAGCAATGTGGACTGATATTGAACCCAAAAAGAAAAAGAAATGCGGAAGCCAAAAACAACCTATCCTATATTAGGTATTGCCAATTTAAGAAAATGAAAAATCATTCGAGAGATTAGTTTAATATTAAACATTGTTTTATAGACAACAATTCCATACTTCTCTTTTAACTTTTGATGTATAATTATTGAAATGCTCCGTTCACATTTCCAAGCAGTTACGTTTAATCTGTAGAAGTAATAAATGGTTGACTAGCGATTGGTACGAACAAAACCATCTTACCTAAAAGAGCTTGGGATAAACCACGGTGTAAGGTATATTTCTTACATCGTGGAATAAACTAAGCAACAGCAATGAACATAAAAAATAAAATAAACCCGCAAAATTATGGAAAGAATAGCCCTAAGTCACCCGAAACAATGGCAAACGCTCACAATCCAGATGCACGGTCTAAATGTTGGGAGGAATCTCAAGGAGCCTTCATATTTGCGTTGCAAACATAAATTAACATGTCACTATTCGCATTATTACGAAATTCATCGCGAGAATGTTGGCAACAATAATTGCCAACACAGAAACGAAAATACCCTTCCCGGTTTGTGAACCTACTATAATCCATGCGTCTATGACATTTTTCATAAGTTGCATTTAAATCTCAATGTTAAGGTGACCAAAACAGTAACACGTAACCTGTTTAGAGAATAGTATTTGTGCTACTTTTCACTCAAAATTTGTCATTGTTTACTTAGGTGAAATAATTTTATTTATATAAATAATGAAGAATATTTTGTTGAGAATCCTCTCGCCAACCGGAACTTGTCTGCTGCAGTGATATTAGTCAACAACGCCACATCAAAAAATGACAATTGCAAATGTGTTCTCTTTGTCACTACGTCGGGTGTTCTGTTCTTAGTTTTTTATCGTACTAAATGTTCTAGATAAATAAGAATTTGGTATCTTAATTCAGTAAAGTAGTACTTCAAAATTAATAAAAAAAGTTTCATTGTTGCTTCGTTTCTAGTTGTTGACTGTCCTATAACGTTAATAGAACGGAGCTACAGTTGCTGTGTAATCAATTTCCGGCAGAGACATGTCCGTAGAAATCGGCCAACTTATCATTAACTTTGTGGTCACTGTAACGATGGATTTCGTGTCTACATTAGGTACTGCTTTCGTGTTTTATGTTTTATTCATGACTGTCGACAACAATATTGTGTGGAAGATTTTGACGAACTAATTTTGTGGCATATAAACTATGGTAAGCATTACATTTGTTTTCCTTTTTTTCATTACAGATTAATATATGTCTACACACGGAAATTCAACTTTCAACCGCATATCTGTGTGTATGTTTATTTAATTAAAATTTCAGAGTAATTTATATTTATAATTTTGAAGTGTTTGTGACACTGCTATATTATCACAAATGTAAACAAAGGAAACTTCTCAATGATCTGGCATAATTGTTCAAATACATATACTGATGAAATGAAGAGTTTGTAGTTCTCGTTGTTAGTTCAAATTTTTTCTAGTATCTGGGAATTCGTATTAAATAAGCACAAAGTACACTTTAACATTACTGCATTGAGTGCAATGATATTTTGAATTATTTATAGATCAGATTTGCCATTTTCACTATTTGCATGTACTATTCCACTATTTCAAAAATGAAGATAGTGAACATGTAAACATTTATTAATCCAGAAAATTCTGTTTTTATGATTGTATTGGCTAGTTTTCAATCAAATCGATCGTTTGCGGATATCAAACCAGAGTAAACAAACCTATTCTTACAAATAACTTACTTTAAACGTAATTTAAAAGTCAATTATCCAAAGATTAATGCAGTCCGTTGTGATGTTAATATTAGTAATTAAAGAATTTTAATTGTAGTAGGTTTATACTCTGATGTACACATAGAGGCACTTCAAGGTCACGAGCTGGACGGAGAGGTGGACCCTGCCATCCAATCGGGAGCTTTGTTACGACTTGAATTTTTGGTATTGGAGCTTCCCATTGCATGGATTGCCCACCACCCTCTTTCCAACCCGTGACCTTGAAGTTCCAATATCTGTGAATCGCACCCCGCTTTTCTGAAAGCACATCGGACTTCAGCGATGATGTTGTGAATATCTGAATGTTCATATTATCTTATGACTGTGAATTAACTATTCGGTGCGTATAGTATAATGTATCACGGAAATAACTAACCAAGTTAAGAGCGAAACTTCCAATTCATACATTTATTAATCATCTTCGTGAAGTAAAGCAACCACACTGTGAGACAATACTGCGGCCACTGTTGAGTTCTAAGCATTTATTTACTCTCACTCTGGTTCTGAGAAATATTGAACGCTTTGTCGTGGCAGCAATCCCCAGACGAGCTTTGCAGCTGGACGATGGATAATGAATATTCTGGAATAGAAAAAAATACTAAAGTAAGTTTCCTAAATGTCAGAATTGTAATGATGCTGTATGACGAGTTGAATGTTAACACTATTTCAAACTGTTAATAACTATAAAGACCAAGAAATATTAATCTACATTGTTTTTATTATTTTGTTGTTATGAAAAATAATGCTGTTAGTATAGCAAATTTCAACAATTAAAAACCAATTTTCTAGGTTTTTGTTATACTGCGCGCTATCTTGTTCTTAGCGTACTTTTCGTCGTTGAACATATTATTCGGTGAGGAAGCGTTCACGTATTTCACATAAGCTTTAAAAAAACATTCGTGTTAAAAATTGATAAACTGAAATTTTGAAAGCTGTTTTATTTACCTAATATTTATAACACAATTTAATTGTTATTTTTCTATTCAGTGTGTTCATAGTGATGCGAGAAAATTATTATTTTACACGGGCCCTAATAAAAGAGGTTACTTTTAGAGCATTCAAAGAGTGCTAAAAGTTCATTTTTAGCACTAGTGCTCAAATTGAGACGTTGCTCAAATGTTCGTATAAAACTGCGAATACAACAAAGAAAACAAAATACTTTCGTCGGATCGCATCAGCTACTACTGACCTTAGTCATACAGTGATTAATTTGTACACTTGAATTAAAATAAAATGAATGACAATAAGGTCAAAAACAGTGTGTAACTCGCATGGTAAAAGTGATTTTATTATGCTCGAAGGATTGCGCCACTCGGCCTATAATATCGACCTCCTGTCGTGATATTTATTTTTACGTCAAAAACAGTTAAAACTGTGTGTGACGTGCTATGGGGAGAAATGAATTCTGTGCAAGTTTTCAAAAATTCTGTGATCCCTACCATAAGCCATATACTGCTTGAATTTTGAAAACAGAAAGAAAACGAGCGTTTTTTTGCACGGATTGTTAATAACAATTTTCGCTCCAATGTAATAAAATATATTTTCAAGGGTAAATAAGCAATTAATTTGGGCTCTTTATCCCTCATCATGTCTTTCGTCAAGGAATAATACTTCCTGCAGCGACATCATGGAGAACGATAATTTGAATATTTATATTTCCCACTGAATTCTAGAGGAAGTGCACAGATAATGAAGTTATATTTATTTCCTACTAGCAAAATAAAAATAAATGTCACTTTGACCACTCGTATCAATAATTAAATTAGGCGTCTTCTTGCCTTGCTATGGGCAACTCATCATTGTTCGTTTCTTTCAACATCTAAAAAATGAAATGTTGCATGTTTTCCTGAGAACATTCCGATAAAAATTTGCTTATTGGTGTCCTTGCCTCGTAAGAGGACTGTACTTTACGCTAGATATTCCAGATCTCAAAGGAACTTGTGTTAGTTGCACTTTCCACCCATCCAATATCACCCCATGCGTCACAGTTTTCACTGGCTTTTAACTATAGATAAAAAGGGCCCTGTATTCACCCTCGTATCAAGGGCGAGTGGTGATGGAAGCCTGGAAGTACTTCGTGTTTCTGTAACTTTCTAAAAAGGCAACGGGGCGAATTGCTGTCGCGGATGGTTACGTTTGTGGTTCAATTTTAAAATTTGAGTGCTTTTGCGTTTTCTTCTTGAAAGTACTGAGATCGCTCTAGTGATTTTCCGTTTTGAATCCTTCGTTATTAGTCTTAGCAGACCAAGAGCCCTCGGAAACCGTTCACTTCCTTTCCACCAGATACCTCAAGGCAGCACTAGCAACGTTGAGCCCGTCATTCTATTATCGTCAGCGAATGTTGGGAAAACGACCCCTTCCCTTCTTTCGCGTAAAAGTCAATTCAAGTGCCGAGCATTGAGAATTGCATTTATTTAATATTCACCGTGACGCGGCAGGTGGTAGATGCAGAATATGCAGAAGCATTTTGAGTTGTTTCGAAGCGACGATCGTAGTTCTCGTAATGCAATTCATTTGCTCGTGGCCACCACCTCATCTCCTGTAGCTCCCCTGGGCCGCAGCCCGGGCCCCGACCTCAGCCCGACGGCAGTGTTGGGTCGCGTTTTTCCTCGTACTGCGCGAAGGCGAACTGCGTAGTAGTACGTTTTTCAATCCATTTGCTCCCCTCTCGTCTGGTTGCCCTTTCTGAAGGAGAATCGCCTGCTAAATACACCTAAAAGCAGTCCATCTCCATGCATTTCACCCTGGAGAAGGTCGAAACGTTGGCAACCATGTCTAGGACGCAGCGTCTCCTGGAACGGAAAAAAAATGCCCTCACATCCTTTTTCCTGAACTCTAGTGCAGCTTTCAGGTCGTTTACATACTCCACCGCCGTACTCTTGTGCTATCTCTTACAAGTGTAGCACCACCTCAACTGGAACAAGCTCTAAGCTCTCGACTGGTCTCCTGATATGAGTGGTGGTGTAGTGAATATGAGTGCGTGCATGTGTGTAAGTAAGGGGTGAAGAAAGCTCAAGGAAGAGGAAGGAGAGATCGCGCGCGGACCATGGCCCGTTCGGTATGGTACTACTGCATTCACCTGTTGTTGATCGGAGAAACCACGGCAAAGTACCAAAGCCGGCTTGTAGAATTCTCCTCCTGACAGCGGCTGAACTCGACCTAGATATGGAGCTGGTGTTGAAAATCCCGTCACCGTCGGGACTACAACTCTAGGACCTCCTGGTCAGAGACTCCCCAATGACATCAATTGATGCCGGAAGGGAGCACAGGGATTTCGCGAACGGGGTCCGCGGGGCTAGAAGACCAGATGGCGGTGGGGGCCGAGAGGCTCGGGACGGGTCGGTTGGGGGATCTTCCGCCTGCCCCAGGCGCGGCGCGGCGCGGGCCGATCCGACCCACTCACGCCAAGTCACCAGCGCTAAATATTGATTAGGCCCCGCGCCACCCCACCCCGCCCCGCTTGCGTAACAGACACTCGACGCGAGTGCCAGCCACGTCCGTCCCCACCCCCGCTCGCGCCCGCGCCGTGGCCTCGGCCGTCACCGGCGCACGTGGCTCACGTCGCTTGCGGAATGGACTTCTGGCTCCCACCCCCACTTGCCTTATTGTGTTAAGTGCAACCATCGTTTGTCGTAATGAAAACTTGCTGTAGTTCCCAATGTCTTCAACGTTTTTAAGAATTTAATGATTTCGTAATTGACGCTAGCGCAAAATAATGTTAACTGATTATTTGGTTCATATATTACATCTGATCTACTTTACTGATTCATTGACATTGAATTTCTGAGTTTGTTCCCTTCAAACTATTTTCTTGTAACTTTATTAGCCGTTTCACATTCTATAGGACATTCGCTTCAGAATACTTCATTTTTCATGTCGATAGCGTGAGATACTGAAAACCGCATTGTAGACGGAAAGAAAATTTAGTTTCATAAAAATGTCGCGTTGGAAGACGCGAAACAGATATTTTTAAGGGGTGACCCAAAGTACTTCTCGTGCCGCATCCGAGACATTTAGATGTGAGTGATGATTAAGGGGCTGGGAAAGGTGTTGCAGTTTGAGAAATTGTGTGCGTTCTTTCGAAATGCTAGTGCATCGCCGCCTTAAGCCCGAACCCGAAGTGTCTCGAGGTGCTCCTGGCGAATGCCGGAGCAAGTACCCTGACAAACGGGCTACAGTCCGCGCGCAATCTTTCCTTCCTCTTCCTTGCCCTGTCCTTACCTTTACTGATATTTTCTACACTACCACACATGTCCGGAGTTTAGAGCTTGTCCCGGCAGGGGCAGTGCCTCGCTGGCTGAATATACCTGGTCGGGGAAAAACTCGCAAGCCGACATGTTGGTCGGTGCCGGATCTCGCCATCAACCTTGGCATGAACCGCCACCAACCTGTACAAACATGCAGTACCCTTACGGGATAAATGATTGATGCGCCCGGAAACACTAAAGAGTCAATCGAAGGGCTGTTCATGAAACTGCTCGCCGGCACAGTCATGGATTATTTTGTTCACTCGACTTAGGAAATTTTAATTTGTTATCAAAGTTGAAGCTGGAAGAGCTGACGATCTGCGAAGTGGTTCCTTTAACCCGCATAATCTCTTCACTAACAAATTATTAGATGGTATTGATTAGGTGTTAAAGAAAATATCCCGTCACCGATTTTTTTTTCAAACGCAGAGTAATTTCTCAAATTATCTTTTCATGCATTTTAATTGCGCATCATTTAGCACTATTAGGAAGTCTAGTGGCTGAGCTTCTGCCAAGCAGCAATGCTTTAGCGCCTCTGAAGAGCGCTGCGCCAACAGGCTAGGGCTCCCTTTTTGTTCCCGATCCACATTCGCCTTTTGTGGGTTTTAAAGGATACGTGTTACATTACATTACAATGAAATTATTTGTATTCATACTCAGTGAAATACAATCTTAAAGTGACCCTTCACTGTTTTTGAAGGGAAGGGGGAGGAAGCAAAGGAGTGACGTTTGAATTAGATGACATCTGGTGCAAAAAACGTTCTTCCATTGGTGAAGAGAGAACTTCCGACACCGTAAACACGGCAGTATTAAATACGTTACCATTACGTTTCAATCAATCAATGATGCCTTTCAGTGAATTTTGAAAAAAAAAATACTATTCAATTTGAAATATTTTTTTCTTTCGATGTTATGAGAGTTCTCAGAATACAACAGTGAAAAGGTCGGTAAAGCAGTAGTGTCCTAGCGATCTCGGACTGAAGGATTGCGGGTTCGAGTCTCGCTTCCGGCATGGTTGTATTGGTGTTCGTCCTTTCACCCCTTATCGTCATATCGTTTCATGTTCACAGTTACCATTATGTTAACTCCAATAGTGGTCGCTAAAGGCCTAGATGTTGATGCGACCTTAAAAAAAAATAGTGAAAAGGTAGTGTTCATGCACGGAGAACCTCGAGCAGCTCTCTCACGAGGGGATCCAAAAAGGCAAGCAATCGGGCGATCCCGTCGATAACATCCGGGATGCGATCAGCTGCGATGCTGTGGATTTTTGGAGGGGAGGAGAGCGGACAGCTCTCCTGCAAGCTGCAAATTGCAGGCGCCCGGTGCGGTGGCCCCGCCCCCCTCCTCCTCCGTGTCCCAGCGTCGCACCTCTTGCGCAACGTCTCATGATGTCGGGGCGGCTGGGCCAGTCGCGCGCGCGCGGTCGCGGAGGGCGGAGAGCGATGGCGGCAGCTGCGCGCTGGCGATCTTCGCCCGACCTCTCGGGCCAGGCCGCGCACCCGCACCTGCGCACCAAGCGCCGCCTGCGCTGGCGGGACCTCGCGGTACGTGTAGCGGGACACACGCGTTCGTGTTGTCCAGGCTAATGGACATTCGGCGAGTAAACCACGTCCGCCGTAGCGAGCCGCTGGGATGATTAGCGCAAAGACCCAGCCGCCGGTGAGGGTGTGCGTTAGGCCACATCCCATCAGTCCGGAAAACATGAACGGAATTCATACCGGCCGTTAAAGCCTACGCTACGTCACGGAAACCTGCCATCATTACGTTTTTATTTTATTTCTCCCCCTTTTTTCTTCTTCTCCAGAGTTGATTGAGGTCACATGTTCGTATGCTAAGTTTTAGCCGTCGAACTAAACTAATCGCTCTAAAAAATCACTAACATCCAGATTATTTCAAGGGACATGAAGTGTGATTCATGGACCGACCTCTAGAAGGTCATCACTCGCCTCTATGTCCGAACTGTACTCACCTTACCTGTTGGCAGAGCAGGAATGTACAAATGGACGTTTCATGAGCCAAAAATAAGTGGAAAATTGTAATTCACGTTTACTTTTTAGTGACTTGTGATTTGTTTCGACGGCTAACAGTATATGAACTTCATGAGAGCTCAACCATCATTAGGAAAAAATGAAAGTATGACACGTCAGGCAATTTTCTTGGTAAGAGTACCGATACTAGCGGCAAATGATTTGACGTGCATTAAATTACATTTTAGAGCGAGGCGAGGAGTGTCGCTCGTAAAATGAAATTTCTTTACGTCAATTCAGGGTAGCGTAAGACCGGTGCGTTATCTGTTCCTCGTAGGAAAGAAGAGATGCGCGTATTTCCTTCAGCCCTGAAGGGAAACCATGATAGTGGCATTCGAGGAAGAGGGAACGCGCGTATGGGATGGTCGTTAATGTAACGTATTGTATTGAATTTCTTGGAAGGCGAGAACGTTTTTCGTTGCCGAAACTGCAGCGTTGATAACGATAACACAATATTATTGCTTCAGGTGCCGATAACAATTGCTAAATTATGGGAAGTGTGTCATCTCGTGCCTCGCCTGTAAGTGGCTCCACACTTTTTTTCTGCGACCCTGCGCCTGCTTCGTGTTTTCAGACCCACAAATCATTGTGTTCTGTCTTATTGTTCGGTTCTAATTCGTTCATTCCAAATCTCATTCCAGAGTCGATCGGTCATTTCCAGATTTCACCATTGTAAATCTACATTTCTAATTCCCAATGTGCGCAGAAATTCAAAAAGAACGATGCAGCCTCCAGTCATGTGAAATGTGTTTGTTTTGAGGAATGTGCAGGAAATCGCAAAAGAAACATCAATGAATCGGTTTCGATTTTGACTGAAAAATGCAAAGATTTGATTATCTTAATCCGCCTATTCTCATACTGCGTGTACCGACTGATATCTCAAAGTCGTTGCGTCAATGCTTATGACACAGCTAACGTCTTGCGACAGTAAGACTCCAAGGAAGAGGCCCGCGCCATTCAATAGTTGCTATTCACGAATGGAATGAAATGTTTTTTATATTCTTGGTATGTAAAAGCTATGGTATAGTATATGCACTATATCATGTTATTGCAGTATTTACGAACACTGTTTTCTTTTGTTTAAAAAAATCAATTTATTGTATTGTTAGAGTAGTGGATATTATGTGTTGTTCTTGAGCAGTGTGCGCGCTACTGTTTGGAAGCCCGTTTTGTGTGCTTTTGTCTTGCAGCATTTTTCGCAGCTGCAGGCCACTGGTAATAATTGCATTTGTGTGTGTGTGTGTGCAGCCACCGGAGAACGAGCTGCAGAAGGGATGCGCGGGCGCGGGCGCTGGCGCGGGCGAGCGCGCGCTGTCGGAGCACCAGCTGCGCGTGCAGAGGTCGCTGCAGCGCCTGCACGTCCCCGACTGGTACAAGCACTCGGCGCTGGCGGCGCCGGGCTTCCTGCTGCGCCGCTCCTCGGCCGACGCGCACCACTGGCCAGGTCAGTAGGGTTCCTCGCGTGGGCACCACCCATAGTGAACTTCTGGGAACTCACGTTTTTAGTTCGCTATATCCGATGATGTCAGAATTAAACAGAATTTCTCCATAAAGGTTAATTTTATTAACATAGAGATGCAGCAAAACACATTAACAGCACAAACTGAAAATTTCAATATCTTTATTTGTCCTTAAAAAATCAATTTCTTTTCAATTGTTTGCTTCGTACTTTTTCATTAGAAATTTCTCTAGATCCTTCTCCAGAATTCGTGTTCTCTCCGTAATTGATACTACTTTGATCTCTGTGGCTAAGTATCGTCAGGCAGTCTTGACACCCTTCAATGCCTCTCGCACTGTTGAAATTCAAGCTGCCTAATGTTAGAATTTGTGGCATTGAGGCGATATATTGTTTTCCAGGAAGGAATTAATTTCCGAGACGGTATTTCCTAGGTTCACTATAGCCGAGGTTGAGGTTCACTATAACCGAGTTTTCTTATGCTTATTTGTAATGTAAGCGAAACGGGACCAGTGACTTAAGTTCACTATAACCGGAGTCGACTGTATTTACTTGTTCTACCTGGATTTCTCTCCGGGGTGGGCACTTAAGCTTTACGCATTTATCCGCACCCCCCGCTGACGCGCAAGTAAATCGGGATTCTGGAATGGGTAATCTTCCGTAAGCCGACGTATAGATTGGAACCGGATCTCACCATCCAGCGAGGAAAGAGCATCGCCACCTCACGGGATAATACATCCACTACACTTACGAGTTTAATGGCCGTAGCAGTTAATGTACTCGGAAACTTCAATCGATCGCAGTTCGCACATGCATTATGTGCTCTCAACTAAAGCAATCCCGTTGATCTCTCGATCTGGTAGTGACTGATTAGAACGCTAGGAACACCCAAACCTTGAAAAGGGGAATCATTTTGTGACAAGCCGTCACGTCTAAAACTTTGCTTGCATACTGTGGAAATTATAACATGACTTGTTCTGCTACCAGTTCTCAAGCACATCGCAATTCTTCTGGGGGTGGTCACGTCGATTGATTACTTCGGGTTTCCGAGCGCGTCAATTGCTGTGGTCAATAGTCACGTAAGTGTACTGCAAGTTTTTATCAAGGGAGATGGCAATGTTCTTCTCCCGATGGATAGCGAGATCCGGCGCCGACATACATGTCGGCTCATGTTTCCTCTCCAAGATATCTACCACCAGCGGGGTAGATATCTTGGCTCCTACTGAGTCAAGCTCTAAGCTCTTGACTGGTCTCCCGACATGTGTGTAATGAAGTGTATGTAAATGTAAATGTAAGTAAGGGGTGAGGATAGGGGAAATATGAGGAAGGAAAGGTCGCGCGCGGTCCATGGCCCGTTTGTTAGAGAACTTTTCCCGCATTCGCCTGGTATTGATCCAAGAAAAAACAGAAAACTACCGATTAATGCAGCTGGTTGCTAGAATTGTCATCCAGATAGCGGCTGAATTCGACCTATATATGTATCTAGTCCTGCCACTATCGGGACTCTGACCCAAGGACCTCCCTGTGAGAGGCACTGCAGTGACATCAGTTGACCTCAGTCGGTAGCTACTTCAAAATAATAGTGTTTAAGTGATGTCTCTATGAGTCATACCAACGCTACATTCAAGTTTGTGCTACGAAGTAATAAAAACGGTCTGCCACCGCTCCGACGTCAAAGAGGTTCTCAGTCCAATGTTCAAACTCGGGTAACAAAGTTACGCATAAGAAAATTTGTATCACAGTGCCCCTAATTGATAGACAACTAACTCATCCTGCGGTTGCATTTGGCTGGTAGGTACTTGTTTTCAGACAAATACTTGCCTAGCCCAATGCAAGATATTTTGCGAACCAATCAGTGGTAAATGTTTCGTGTGTAATTTCGTTGTATGATAATTCTCACATGTTGATTGGCAAAAAAGTTATCATTATGGAACCTTCTATGACCTAGAAGTTTGTAACATTTATTCTAAGGCACCTGTACGTATATGACCCCGGTAAATAGGCTGGTGAGTCATGTATTGGCCGAAAATGAAATGTCTTCTCCCAATTTCTTTTTCTGATTCTCCCTGTAATTACCAACATTTGTGTATCCTTATGCAGTAATCGAGAACCTCCGTCCGTCCGACCGCCATTCACAGTAAAACCGCTTCTGGTTCACCAATTAAGGCAAATGAGATGTCATTCGACGCGACTCTTATCTCTTGGTGGGAGCTGATTTTTTTTCTCTTCAGATTCATCCAGAAGATCTTTAAAAAATTATCTAAAAGCATATATGTTTTTGAAGCAATTAAAACGCGTTCTTGAGGCATCTTCAGAGGTGATCCATAGCTTATTCATTCTTCTCGAGAAGAAAAATAAATTGGAAGAATTCTTATCAGGTTCACTGTAGGGTATTCTGAAAGAACTGTAGTAAAACATGTTTTTACGAATATGGTGTCTATGCACCTTCGAGTATAGTTTTGTAACTGTGAATTACTATACTGTAATTCTGGCATTTTCATGAAGCGTTACGACTTGATTCACAAGATTGACGATCGTTGAACCTAATTTTATAATAAAATAAACATTTTACCTAGTACATAAAAGGATAGTTTTTCATGTGTCTTTCTGTGCCAAAAAATAGACACGCCGGGCAACTGTTATGTTGAAAACGTTGAAATACTATAACTTGCGATGTAAAAATAAATTTCTTTAGCATGAAAATAACTTCGGGAGGTACCATACTAAGCTAATAATCAGTTAGAATCCTTCTAATTGTTAAGTAACGGGCGCGTGTGTATTTACGAACATAACGTAATAAATTTCATATTACCATAAACTCTAACCAAGGAGCCCAGTTGTCTGATCGTATTCACGAAAAAACAATAATTTGAGATCATTGATTACAATCCATTAAGTAGAGTTGTCTGCGAATTTACGTCAGAAAATTACTGTTATCACAGGATGAGAAGATATGTTGCTTCCCTGTAAATTTTAGTTTTCACAACTTACCGGTATATTAGGTGAGGTCAAAGATGTACTAAAGCAATACCTTCAATATACAATAATTGGCTACATTATTGTAATCACTACTCAATTTCATTTCTTTTAAACGTATTATTTTCTATTGTTCTGAGACGTGTCTACGGACTTATTTGTTTCCAATATTCCTAGTTACACTTCCATTTGTTTATCACTACTGTTTATGTGCATTGGAGAAAATTTGTCTCTGAATAAGTACTAACAAATACTATGAAGGTACGAAAATATTGTTTCTTTTTATAATTTGCAGCAATGTGTTACTTTTATTTTTAAAGAATTCTCTCTTTCAGTTCCTTTTATGCACTCGGTGAAAATACATCAGTGCACTCAATTTCTTCAATGATTTTTTGAGATTTGTTACGACCGTAATCTGTGGACGGCGTCGAGATTGGACAATCTTTTAAATAAAAGATGACTATAATAATAACAACAATAATTAGTAACACAATAATATACGAGAATTAGCAGAACAATTTGTATTTAATTTTTTAAAGATGTGATGAGAAATCGTCCAAGAGATTCCTAATGCGGAGTACAAATGAATAACAGGATTTTTTAGCGATTCTAATAATGTGGTCGGGTACTGTCCACTCCGATTTAAACACAGTGGCACTTGAAGGTCACGAGCTGGACGGAGAGAGGGGACACCATGTCCTCCAATCGGGAGCTTCGTTACTTTATATTTTTGGTATTGCAGCTCCCGATTCAATGACAATGACTCCCTCTCCTTCCAGCTCTTGGGCGTGAAGTGCCTCTATTTAAATCCGAGTATATACTTCGATTTAAACATAGGATCTGTTGACGTAAATCAGCTGTGACGGTGTCATCCAATCGGGGATTTGAACGTCTCTACAGGGACGTCACTTTGGTGATGCTTAAGCTCCCGATGACACCGTAATAGCTGATGACAAGGGGGCGGATTTTGATGACCTAAACCATCACCTAAAATGATTAATGAAATGCTCTTAAAATGCTTTAAAAATGCATTAAAACCAAAGAAAAATGACCTAAAAATATTGTCAAAATCAATTCGGATGAAGAACTAAAGCTGTTGGATACGTTACTGATGTAATCGAGGCTTCTTCCATTCGTTCGAGTGAACTCAGCTTGCAAACTTTTGGTTTGGACTGGTCTTTACCAGGAAATCTCTGTCTTTAAGAGTTATTCCGAAATCGGCACGACCGGCAATGTCGCTGATATACGCCACAAGAATTACATCACAACGGCTGCCAAAACAATTCCTGAACTAACAAATCGATGAGGCTTCTGAGTATTTCTGTGAAGAACATTTGTTGCATCTCGTAAATATTATTTGAAGCAAGTACCATTAAAAATGACGTTAAAATCGATGAAATAAAAAAATGCATGTCGCAAAAATGCATTTGTCGAAATCGACAAAAAATTGCAAAGTAATGACCTATAAAAATGGGTCATTTCCTTTCGTCATAACATATAATGAATTTCTATACTAAACGGCATTGTTCTAAAGTGAAAAGGGAAAAAATGGCATTTCATTAAAATCCTCTCCCTACTGATGACCTGTCGAAGGACCCTGAATATATGGAAGAACAATGTGTGTGTGTCGGTTGCAGGGCTGGCGAGCAAGACGACGTCGCTGTCGTCGCTGGGCGGGCAGAGCGTGAGCGGCGCCACGAGCGCCGCCGTCTCCCCGTCGCCTTCCTCCGCCTCCGCCTACGCGTCCGCTTACGCGGCGCACCTGGGCGCCACCTCCACGCCCCACGGCCACTCACCCACAGGTAACCCCCGCCCCCCATGAGGGAGCTATACTTGGGTTTTTCTAACGTGACGGCTGAAGGTAGTATCTCCGAGATGGAATTCGGCACGACTTTGAATCATTCTCAGTCCTGCCGCTAGAGTCGCTTGATGTGCAGCACTGCTTCATGCGGTCGCGAACATGCGACATCTTGCGGCAGGAACAAGAAAGATGCAAGTGAGGCCCGTATTGTGGTTCGTGACACAAACTGGTGCTGCGCAGAACGAGCATAAGTCGGTGCGCCGGACTAGTATACTTGTTTTTTTTTAACGTGGCGGCTGAGGGTATTATCTCCAAGATGGAATTCGGCACGACATTTTGCATCTTTCTTGGCCCTGTCGCAAGATGTCGCATGATCGCGACCACATCAAGCAGTGCTGCACATCAAACGACTCTAGCGGCAGGACTGAGAATGACTCAAATAGTCGTGCCGAATTTCATCATGGAGATACTACCCTCAGCCGCCACGTTAGAAAAACCCAAGTACAGTCCGGCGCACGGACATTTGCTCGTTCTGCGCAGCTCCAGTTTGCGACACGAACCTTATTCCGGGCACTTAGTTTGAAAAGCCAGGCCAGACGCTGGACGTCATGTTGGAGAGCGAGAAGTGTTGAGCAACATTTTGAAAGTGGCGTAAAATGACAATTTTCAACGGTGACCGACCAAAGATAATATGATGCAGGTGATATGATGAAAATGTAGTTGAAATAAAAGATGCAATATTTTTTAAAAAATGCTTCATATATCTGTTTCATTACTTGTAACAAGGTGTTAATTTTGGTACCTGGCTACATTAAAACCCCGCTGATATATATCGTTAAACTAACTGGTGCCCGAAGCTCATTGGCTGTAGTCGGATACTATGCGCAATATATCACCAATATCTTTCCACCATGCGTCCCCCCCCCACACACACACACACACTAGTGATGCAACATCGATTTAATAAGGTATTTGATCCTGGGTTCGATTCCTGATCGAGGCGGATCATAGTGTGCGCTTTCCTTGCAATGTCCCAGAATCTGCTGCTGTTCTTAAGATTAAGAAGACAAGAATATGGCGCAAGGACGTCTATGTGCCAACCACATGTTCCCCATGGTCGCATGGCCGGGACGCCGCTGGTAGGTCTTGGCCCCGACAGGAGTTGTTGAACTAGTACAGACAGACAGATGTATGCATTTGGCATTTTGAGTTGGTTGTCCGGCTTTGCCGGCCCGCTAACGGCGTCCCCCATTCTAGGACCTAGTTTAATTCCCACGCTTGGGTGGTGAGAGAGACTTGTGGCGAACATGACGCATTCCCTTCAACGTAACTAGCAATCTGCCTGCCTGAGGTTTTCTTCGTCACAGCTACAGAAACTGAGATGATTTTAAAGGAAAGCTGCAACTCTTGTTTTTGCCTCGAACCCGAAACCACACCACGGTAAGCTAGAACGCTGCTCATGAATCATCCTGAAGGCTTATTTTAATAATACATCGACCAAAAACCATCGATGTTTTAAAGCTGGTTTAGTAACGTTTAATATTAAATTCCTGCGCAACAAAATTTAATTTGAGAATGACTTAGTTTATTAATTTATAATTAAGATTTACTTGAAAACAAAGTTTACAAAACACATCTTCATGTGCGAAATACACCAGGAAAGACATAGGAAATGCCAGGGCGTTGGGGTCATCTCAGGCGAGAGTTCTGTGTGATGAAGGTATACTGCGGTTTTTACAGAGCTGCCTCTTAATTCCACTCAAGGCCCGGCACCACGGTGGCATTTAAGCACGATTTTTCGCGTCTTTCTCGGTCGTGCCGCTAGAGTCGCTTCATCTACAGCACTGCTTGATACGGTCGCGAGCATGCGACACTTAGCGGCACGACTGAGAAAGACGCCACAAAACGTGCCTAAATGTCACCGTGGTGACGGGCCATGAGTGGAATTGAGAGGCAGCTCTGTAAAAACCGCAGTGTATTACAAGCAGTGTTCGGTTGGATCCAGCGCATAAGCTGACAGTGGTACCATCCGTTATTATTTCATATTTTAACTTTTACAAAATTTTGATGATTGGAATTTTTCATCACAAAACATCGAGCACGAAACATCGGCTTTAATATATCCATGTTAAAAACATCGATGTTTTGAAAACATGGACATCGATGTCGCATCCCTAACACACACTCTCTCTTATTTACGATTGACAACACCGAGGTAAATGATGCTCTGTCGAAGGGCAGGAAGGTTTCTATCTTTAATTTTCTGAATTCACTTCACTTTTATTAATGATATTGAGACAGTGTTTTTTTATTCAGTAGATATTTCTTTTGTGAAAGATGTTACTAACGCCTTTAAGGCTCTTAAAATTCTAGGTTGTGAACCATGAACTGTAAAATAGAGCTTCAGAGATGAATGTACAAAAAAATTGTAGTGTTTTATTTGACAGTTCTACCTGAAAAGGGATATTGATTTGATTCATTTTTATTAAAAGTATACGACGTATGGGGATAAGTACAATTTGCTATTGAAGTACAATTGGGTCCATTCACACCCAGCCACCTACCGGCGCCACTGTGAGGAAGGAAGAATCCTGGAGTCACCATTGCAGGTGCCGACGGCCGCAAGGTTAATAGCTAAGCCAAGTGGTGCTTTCGAGTGGCCTAGTGTGAAGGCTGCCATTTAGAAGTGTGTTCTGCTGGCAGAGGGAGCTCATCTGCGCTGCTTGTGGTGGGAATGCGCCTCAAAGCGCAAGTGCACCGCTCATGTGAATCTTCATTTAAAGCAATGATTTGCCAGCAAAAGCGCCGCTCGGAAACGCTGTCGACATGGCTCCGTGTGAAGGGGCCCAAAGCAACAGCGAATGAGTAATTTGAACTTTGGCAGTGTTGCCACCTCAACGGGCAAATGAATCGCGTATGGCGAGCAGCGTTGCACGAGGGCAGTTAATAATGCGCGTGCGTTTGCAGGCCAGCCGCTGCTGAGCCCTAGCCCCATCCCGCACGGAGGCGGTGGGAGCGGCGGGGGGGCGTTCTCCCGCTGGTCCACGTCGCGCCTGTGCGGGGGCTCGGCCACCACGTCGGCGTCCACGTCGCCCGGCGGCTCCGCGCGCTCCTCCTTCAACTACCGCCAGCCCTACCTGGGGTGGCGGTCCCAGGAGCGGCTGGCGCGGCCGCGCACCCCGGCCGAGCGCCTGGCGGCCGGCCTCCTGGCGGACAAGCAGGCGGCGGCGGTGGCGGCGGCCGTGCACCAGCACCAGCAGCAGCAGCAACAGCAATCCCCCGCCCCCGCGTCGTCGCCCTTGCAGCAGCCCACCTCCCCGCTCGCCCCCGCCGACCACGCCCTCGGCCTGGCCCTCGCCGCGCGCTCGCCCACCGCACCCCCCGACCACGACCACGACGACTACGACCAGGTAACTTACCGCCAGCGCAGCGACCCACGCTATCCTTTCTGCCTTGAAATTAATTAGGACTCTAAACGACAACACTAGCTACAACAGCACATACTTTCTCGCATTGGAAATAGTTACGTAGTATTTAAATATATTATAGTTTACGAATCTAAACACTCAGTTATAATTTGAAAAAGTCCAATTCATCCAATTCAAACGAAACGCCTGTGGTGCATGTTTGTGTTTACTTCGATAGCTAGGAACAGTAGTCATTTCTAACTTTTACAAATGATACAAACATGAACTAGTGGTAATAAATAGCATATGCTTTCGCGCATTGTTTGTTACACTCATTATTACGCACCTGCTACACTCATTATTTTCAGCTCATCATACAGACAAGCTAGGATGATTTCACTTATAAATTGAACATCCAGAAGTAAAGGCCAATCAATATATCGCGTTATGAATGCATTCGAAACTACAATATCATTATGTACCTTATGTTTATCTGTGTACACATATACAGAATGTCCCATCAACTATGGGCCACCCCCATAACTAGGGAACGGATTTCCATGTAATTACATATTTTTACAGTAACTAGATACCTGAATTGAATATTTTTTGTAGAGTTTACAAGACGGTCTGAATGAATAATAACAATTTTTATTTTACATATTTTGGTATAATTACATATTTTATCTATTACTATATATTTTAATACATTTATACGTTGATACGGAACATTTCAGATGTGCGTTTGCAATATATGTTACAGAATAATCTTTCTTACAAATCAAATGCAATGGTGCAGCGCTTTTATGACTACCATATCTTCGCCATGAATTGTTAAATTTATCCCCCCCCCCCTCTACTGCATACTCAAAGTTAAAGATGCACGGATTTTTGTGAACAAGTTATTTCAACCATGTGCTTGCTCATGTTTCAAACAGCACATTCGTTACTCGATCGAAAACTAAGAAATATTTTTTACTGATAATTGTCTTATGGTATTGTTCGATTTGTGGATGGGTATATTTAACCCCCCCTCCTCCTCCAGATTCCATCACTGGATACACAGTACTGTGGTACTACTATTCTCTTGAATGCCGGCTCCTCGTAAACATTGTAATATATACAATGAACATATTTTATGTTTCGAATAAAATTCTTATTTGTGATGAAAATTAGTATTCAATTACTTCTGTAGAGGTAGAACCTACTTTCACCAGCTCCGGATCCTCTTTAAGAACTGATTGACAATGTTCAATGCTCGGAAAATGTTTGTAGAAAACAATTTTAAACACAAAAATGAATTTTTATTTTACATATTTTCTATTTTTTCTAACATGTTTTGAAAAACATAAGTACATGTACATGAATATATTTTGCAGTTTTTATTGCAATAAATTCAGTTCCCTACCCATAACTTTTGAAACGGTTCACGATATCGAAGTGCAGTTTTCGCTCAGCAATGTGGAATCATGAGGCAAGTAATGAGACATGTGGTGAGTGTGGCCCGTAGTTGATGGGACAACCTGTATGTATCCCGACTTTACTAACATACTTAAAACCTGTATGTTCTTCTATATAAAATTAACATTCTGTAAATAAAGCCACCTTATCTTATCTTATCTTTCCTATCCTTACCGCCGTTCAACAATGTACGTCTCAAATATTCATCGCTGCGTTGTATGGCGACAATGCCGGTACGGTGGTAATATCAAATTATCGTAATAAAAGTTCGTACAAAATTATGATACTCATTTTTTTAAATTTTCCTTTCTTATTGCATTTTTAAATTGTATTTTTAATCAAGAAAACCTAATTAGGCTAATTTCAACTAAGGTTTGCGGATTGCTTGAAAGAAAATACATCAATACATTGAGAATACAAATTGTAGAATAGAGTAAAAATTGAATTAATTTTGAGATTTTCAATAGTAAATTATAATTAAAATTGAAATAATTATTCTTCATATTCTTTCGATCAATTCATGTTCTTCAAGGATTTTCTCATGGCCTATGTTTGGCAGGACACCTATATATATTTCATTAATTTCAAACAAATTTCGAGAAGAATACTATTTTTTTCAAAAAAATTGTACATGACTTTTTAATGAACTGACATTTTGGTACATATTTTGTTTAAGAAAAAATCTACCTTCCATTTTGTAGTTTCTAAATATTAAGTTTTTGCAATTTTCTAAAATATGGTGAGTTCAACGAAAATGAGACTTGTGTCATTCTTTTTAGCATTTCTTGTTGCATCTGTAAAAAAAAATTTGAAGTGGTTTTAGAGGAAATAATGTTTTTAGAATTGCATGCACTTTTTCAAAGGAAAAGCATTTACATTTCTAGAAGTGGTCTTTTTAATAAACCTGTTTGAAGTAAAATGGAGTAATAAAGTTATTTATTTAAACTGCCTATTTAAAAAGTATTTAGCCTATTTTTGCCTTTAAAGAGCTTAATTTAGGCACCTAAAATAGGAGATTTTTAGAGCCAAAAAATCCATTGTTTATGAATGGCAACGGAAATCATATCTCCAGATTCAACCTAACTGATATGCAAAGAGCAATCTAGTCCACATACAAATGTTATGAGCCTCTCTCAGAAGCTGATAGACTTAAGCAAATTCCTAAAAAGGCATGTCGTTTTGGAGTATTGGGTGGCTTTGATGTTAACACTTAATCTTTGGAGTGAGAGATCATGGGAAGGGAAACGACTCATACACAGAGTTATTGTTTATTGCATCACCTTATTAAGGATGAGAAGGCTGAACTTAACATTTGAAGGGGGGAGAGAGAAAAAGGAATAAGGGAAGTCAAGCTGTTGTGGCTTATCGTTAGCTTATAGTGGCTTATATGGCTCTAATGAAATGCTTTTCTCCAGGATGCCTCATGACTTGTTACAGAAGAGTCATATGCCTGAGGCACACTTGCAACCAGCGGAAGTACAGAGTGCCCAGAGTGCTTGGCCTTGCTTTGCTTTAAGTAGTTTTGAGTACGAAAAGTAGAAGGGGTGGTATCACAGGGAAACTGCTGAAGGGAGTCTGTTACAGAGAAATCGTTTTGGCAATGCAACTTTTAACTTTGTATTTCTCAAGAATAAGAGGGAAAACTATTATTTTGAATTCTTTTTTGATATTATACAATTAAACTATACAGGTTTTAAAGGCATTAGTAGTTGTAATTTCATAGAAGACATTATTATGAATGAACAAAATATTTAAAAAAATATATGTATGACTCTCAAAATTTATTTAATGGGAATTTAAATCTTTGTAAGAGCAGAATGCAGAAGCAAACTTTATATTATTTACATTATGAGTTTTGTGAGGATTGTAATATCTTTATAATTATAAGTTGTTTATTAATTCAAACACCATCAATTTTGTATTAATAAATTTATGTATGTATTTATTTTTGTTTTTGTTTCATAATGACGTCAGACACCACAGGTGCCAAATTTATCTGAAGTGCGCACATCCATTAAAGAGGTGACATCAGCCATCGTGCATTATGTGTCCGGAGTGAGAGATGATGGCTCATCTGAAGCACTCACTGCTCCTCAGCGACATGACTCCAGCATCAGTCCTCGTTCCACTAGCCCCCGAGGGTCTGGTCGACTCTGCTGGGTTGAGAGTTCATTTGTTGGTTCAAGGCCATTGGATAGTCCAGAAACACCACTGTCTTTGACAGGTTCTGATCCCACTACCAAAATGGGAGACTTGTATTTGGAGCTGAATAAATCACAGGGTTTCTCGCAACTGAATGGTGAGTATATGCTTCAATGATTATTGATTTTCTTGTCTGTATGCCTTTTAAAGTTTGCAACACATACTCACTGAAATATTGTGACTTCAATTGCCTAGGAATTTAGTTTGGAATGCAGAATGACTCATAATTATTTAAAACTTGCTAAAAGAAATTTTAAAATAACATGAATGCATGTATGTCATTTAAATCTACATTTGTTGACACCTAGATGTATGGGAAAGTTAAAAAAATCTGTTGCAATTTTAAGAACAAACTTTTCTTTTAGTGGTTTCCAGTTCTTACTATTTATTTCAAAATACATAATAAATTAACTTCCTTTGTAGGTGAACCACAACTAGTTATGTAACATGGCAGGACAAAGCAGTACTCATCCATATCCAATTTGCATTAAGCACATCTATCCAACCACAACGCGAGTTTTCACCCAGTACTCCCATTCAAGTGAGAAATGTGCTTTATGGCATGGTAGCTACATCAGAGTATTACTTGGGTGCATTTAAATAAATACTTTTATGAATAGTTCATTTTATAAAAATAAATGGAGATGTTACTTGAGTAAAGTTTTAAGTTATAAATATTTTAATGTGTAAGGCAGACAATAAAAATTATACATATATGCAAAGTATTTATAAACCCCCCATTCGTTTTTGTTTCCAAGCCCCTCAGATTCAGATAAGGATATTTGCATTGCAATATCAATTGTAAGGTGCTTGGAGATTATTACCTATTCATTTATTACTAGTTATCAATATAGTTGTGTAAATAATATTGCATATTGTCAAGTTCATAATGATGTAATGACACATGAAATAACTTGAAATAATAGTTGTTAATTCTTCTTACAGTTGCCTTAATATTCTCTGACTTTGTCTAAACTCTTCATTTTAAACAATAATAAGAATAGTTTATATAATAATAATAATTAATATTATTATTAATTTAATACATGTTCATTCTGAATGAAACAAACAGTTGCTGTAAAAGTTATCTTCTAAAATATCTTTACTGGAATATTAGTTTTCCTGCTTGCAGAAAAAGAGTCAGAATGTGCACTTTTTTGCTTTTTATTCTCTATATTTATATAATATGGAAATCAATTTTATTTTAGGTTATGTTTCATAATAAATAAATGTTGCAGTGTTTGTTTTTCTTCCTGCTGTCAATGTAATGTTTTAAGTAAAAAATACTTTGATTGGAATGAATGTTGATTTCCTTATGTGTGCACTATGTTTGGCATTTTATCTTGTTAATGTATCCATTGCCTTTAGTTTCAAGTAGATTGCACGTTTGTATGTATTATGTTAGTATTGATTGAACAGAGAAATTGTTTCTTTAAAATTTGCTTCCTAAAGAGTAAAATGTTTGTGTTATTCCCTGTGCATGCAGTTTGTGGAACTGTATCTGGAAGCTTTGTCTTTAAAATAACGTATGCTTTCTGTTCCAAGTTATTTTGTTTTCCCATATGTGTAAATTGATAATAGAATAATGTGATTCTCTGTTGAAATATTGTTTTGCTTATCTTGTTCCTTTTGCCTTGTGGGAGAGAGAAGGAAATACCAGAACAAACAAACTTGGTTGCCCATAGCAACAGACATGGCTTCTGTATGTTGCAGTTGGGTGGGGTGGGAGAGCAGAGATGGTGCAGACATTCTGTGTTCAGTGGTTTCTATTGGAGCTTGTTAATGGGTTCATTCCTTTAGGCATAATTTAATAGAGCCTATACAAAAATCACCATCTGGGTGAGGGTCATGAACCCATTCTGCAAATGTAGTACTTTGTAAGGGATTTGAGAAAGTGAAAAAACATAATAGACCAAATTCACATTTAATCTTCTGTGCAAAAGCAAAAGGAAGAGAGATATGCAAATGTATAAATAGTGTGTAAAGACTTTACTTAGTGTGAAAGGCAGTGTTCAATATGATTAGAAAATTTGCATTTAAGAAAGGTAGGTGAAATTGTACAGTGTACAAAATATCACTTTTACATTAAAATCTTTCTCTTTTGAGATATCATGTCAACTCTCTAGCCTTTCCTTGATCCATAGTCACCTACCGTGAATATTAACAGTGTTCTTGAAACTTGAAATTACTTTAACATTATTGTCATGGAACATAACCTAAGTGTTACATATTTTTATATTTCTCCTAAAAGTCAAACTTTTTACCCAAGTCTCAATTCAACACTAACAGATTTATTTCAGTAATGTTCTGCATCAAAATTGGATTACTTCTTTGTATTTTTGCATCAGATTATTATTACAATATTATTATCTCAGTTCCTCAAATCAACTCTTCATTTGAATAATTTTAAGTGTGCTATGGTTGTTAACATGAAAAACTTAATTTGAATAAAATTTTTATTCTTTTAATGACTTCTTTCCAGGAATGATGCAAAACTCATAAATTGTGAAAGTGTTTGGAAGAATCATATTGAATATGAAGGATGGGCTGTGCTCATTTTAAAAAGAATTTAAACTCTGTGAAATAATTTCCATATTACGAGAAACAATGATGATATTTC
Source organism: Teleogryllus occipitalis (assembly GCA_011170035.1). Lineage (NCBI taxonomy): Eukaryota > Metazoa > Arthropoda > Insecta > Orthoptera > Gryllidae > Teleogryllus > Teleogryllus occipitalis. The sequence goes on from BLKR01000376.1 coordinate 111,853, forward strand.
ATAGTTTTTAATGCATTTTACTATCATTGTGGCAACTCATTTAAGTGATGTGTTTCTGTTCATAATGATGTATTGCTTCATTTTTTCATTTATTTTCTGTTTAAAAAAGTACTTATAAGTTTATATTAATTTAGTAAGCAATTTGCAGTGTAAATAAATATTTGTTTGGTTATATTTTTGCTTTGTTTTATTTTATTTTCCTTTCTATTTACACTTTTGGGAGAAGCCAGCTTGTAATGTGACATAGAAAAGTTTGTTTAATAAGACATGTGTTTATCACTTTTTTAATTCATTATCTCTTCTATTTTTATTAGAGTAGAATTTGAGGAGACACTAATTTTAAATTTTGGAAAACAAGAAATTAAAAGAGAAAATGGAATTAATTAGGTATACTGAAAAAAGAGAATGACTCTTCAATCTTAATATACTTTCTGGCTAGTAAAAAGATGGATCCTGACCCCCAAACAACACTTTAATAATTGAGTTATTCAGAATGCATGTTTGCTAATGTTTTTATTTATAAAATGTTAAAAAGTGACATTAAACATCTTACAAATAATATAAACAATTTTGGATTTTTGTTTATTGAATAAAGAGACATGAATGAACATTTCAGCCTTAGAATTTGTTACAAGAGAGTTTAATGTGATGAAGTATAGTATGCTCATCTCTTGAATTTGATTTCATTCACCATTCTTGATCAATGAATATTAAATGAGCAATTTTTATTATTTCAACAATTACATTTAAATTTAAAATAATAAGGGCTGAGGTCCGACTTGCAGTTTTTATTAGATGAAAAAAGTTATTATATTTCTAATGTTGATCAATACTTATCCTTTCTTGTTCTGGTATGCTAGAGTGAGGGAACTTACTACCATTAAATCAAATTCACCATGAATCTCTTTGGTACAAGTACAGAAAACATAAATATGGAAAAACTACAATAAAATTGTTCATCATTATCAAAAACTAGATTGTAAAGCCTTATTCCATGTACCTGTTTGAAGAATGTAATGTTGGATTAATAGTGTTTTAGTTAAAGTTTTAATGTGAATACTTGCTACTTGATTACTAGAAAATAGCAACAGAGAAGAGCAATAGGCCACTGCAAAATCATTGTTTGACTGCATAAGATAGAGTAGTAGTATATCATCTCTCATATCAGTAGTTTTCTTAGTTACTTAGAATTTGAATAATCCTCACCTCTAGGATCATGTGTTACGAACAGTGATATTTTTGTTAATTTTAAATTACACCAAATATTCTCAACACACAAGAAATATGAACAAATCAAGAAGAAAATATTTTTTAATGTAGCAGCCAGTAAATGTCACTCTTATTATGTGAAAGGAAAGTTGCAGTGTGAAATGTCAAGGAATTCTCACAGTACGTTTTAAATTTTCACAAAATGTCAAGTTTTTGGGCTCACATAATATTTTGGTCATGTTTTAAAGAACAGGCTATTTAATTTGTTAATTTGAAAAGAAAGGATACCCAAAGAATGGAATGAAGGGAAAAAATTATATTCAAATAATGTCAAAGAAAATTATTCAATTATTTTTAGTAAACAAATAAATGAAACAATGGAAACGGTTACGTTTTTTTGTGAGCTACTTGCATTTTTATAGAATGATCTGTATACCAATTATCCAGGGAAACCAACCAGGATTTTTCTACTGGGGTACAGGGGGTTTATGTGTAGTGGCCAGCCAACTAGCTGTTTTCTTATAAGTAATTTTTCATTGGAACTGATTTTAAAATTTACTTTTATTTGTTGAGATAAATTTAAGATTATAAATTACATTCATTATAATTTAAAATAAGTAAAAATTATATTTATGAATATGCATTATTAGCATCAGGGAAGTCATAATCCCCATGAGACCCCATCCACTAGATACCCACATTTGTATTGAGACTTTCCTATGCCTTAACCTTTTCTAATTTTTTTCTTTGGACCATTCAAACATGAAAGAAAATGGGTGTTTAAGCATTATGAAATTAGAAGCTCTTTTAACAGAAATTTTTTTAATTTTCGAAAAACTTCATTAGAAGCCATTTAAACCACTTTACTTTACAAATGTAATAGTGTTTATAAATCGCTGGAAATGTGCCCTTTAATGGGGAGAGAGATATTTTAAAAAAAACAACCTTTGTGTAATTTTTGAAAAAACAAAAGAATACCCCAATTTTTGTTACATTAAACAGTGCAATTAGCACTATTCATACAAAAAATTGGACGAAAAAATTTGGAGCCATTTATGAGGAAATGGCGTTTGAGCATTTCTGAAAATGCAGAAGTTTGAACTTGTTTTCACAGCAAGCTGTTGAGTTTTCGAGAAATTTTATAAGAAATCATTTAAAGCCCGTGAACAAATTGCCCCTAATGCAAATATTAATGATGTCAGGGACAAATCAAAAAATTACCTTTTTGTATTTTTTTTAAAGACAAAAAAAAAAAAAAAGCACAATTGTGTTTATGCCATCTTATAGAGTACATGTAGCACTATCTCTACCAAAAGTTTAAAGAAAAAATTTGGAACTTTTTTCGAGAAAATCTTATTTTAGTTCTTTTTAATATTGCACAAAATATTTACATGAAAACTACTGAAAGTTTCAAAATAAGACACACAAAATACATGACTTTAATAAAAGAACTAATTATGGACAATGAATTTCATTTGGAAGAAAAATCTCTACCTTAAATTTTGTAGTTGAGGAAGATGTCGGAAAACTTTCAAACTTTTGTAATTTTCAAAAATTCACAGTTAACCGTGGAAAACAGATCTATGCCATCTTAATAGTAGTATTTTACTCTATTCTTTCAAAAGATTTCAAGAAAAAATTTGGAGTTGTTTTTGAGAAAATTTGGAAAATGTTTGGGGTTTCATGTAAAGTACCCCCAAATTTTTTAAGAAACTTTTTCAAAATTGCAAAATTCAAGTTGAGCCAGATCGACCAGGGAATTTTGGAAAATATACTACGTATGGTTTAGCCACAAGTGGTATACAAAGATGGGTGTCAGACTTTTGCCATCAATTGATTTTTTGGTATCAAGCACCCACAAAACAGCGATTCTGGCTACACCATGTATTAGAGGTTTTTTTTCTAAATTTAGCTACTGGATTTATCCCCTTTTTTTCGTTATCAAGGCTCAGCAATGAATTTTTTCTGATGAAAATATGCTGTTTTTTCATGCAGCATTACATAACTTTCTTTATACTACGTATATTACTCCATATAATAAAAATATTAATAAATAATAAGAAAACATTAACACAAAAGAAAACATAACACGTGTAGATGTTAAGCAAGTGTGGATTAAAAAAAAAGAAGTGTTCAATGTTCTCTACTTTCACACTGTATTCCATTGCAGCACCTGATACCAGATTATGCATAGAAGAATTCCTGTGCACTATAAAATAATTTTCAGGGAAGGAAGTGTGTATGCGTTTGTTTTTGAAGCTGTAATATTCTTCAGATATTCCAGTAATTTGTTATGAAAATATTTTCCTGTAAAGCATATTATACTTCTTTGATATAATATTATTGTATGAGTACACAGTCGTTGATGTAGATAAAATGCTTGATTTGTTTTATTACAAGGTAGTAATATTATATTGATAGGTAAAATGTAATTTTTTCTACAATCTTTCTCACATGTGGAAATACAAGGCAATGAATTTGCAATTGAAAACCGATACGCAAGGAAGACAATGAATGACCAAAAAAGTAATGAATCATGTAGGAATATTTGAAAGACTGTTTATGTATAATAAGCCTACTGCTTAGCCAGGATCAGGCAACACCAATAACAACAAGAACAACGGCAACAACAACAACAACAACAACAACAACAATAATAATAATAATAATTATTATTATTATTATTATTATTATTATTATTATTATTATTATTATTATAAGATAATGACCATAATAAAATTAAATTTTTAAATTTATTTTTGTATTTTTTGTTTTTATAGACTTTTTCATTTAAACTGAATTTAAAATTTATTTTTATTTGTTGATTTATAGTTATTTATAACAATTTCAATTCATTTCTTAAATGGGTTTTGATGTTACAGAAAATTTGTTATTGTTTTTTTATTCAACGAATATTTTCAATCTATTTCATGGTAAAAATAATTAGTAAACTAGAGTACCTGTGCGAGAAGTCTTGCATGTTAAACCCCATTCTCTTCCCTATCATTCCATTTCCATATTAAGGGTGAAAGTTGTTCAGAAAACGTGTTTATATGTTTAAAAATATATAAACGTAACTTCCAATGTACTTACAGATTATCAAATAAAAATAAAAACAATGCAATTGATATTTGAAACAAATTTTCAATAAGGTTTATTCACTATTATAGGCAGATGTTCTTGGAGCAACTCACAGCACATACTTAAAAACAATATTTGAAGTATTTTATACAATCTTCCTTGACAGTTTTCTTTTCACTCTTCTTAATAGTCAAAAAAAATTTAAAAAAGCATTTACTCTTGAGAAAGCTATGTAAAGTTGTTCAGAAGAAATAGGATCATGCATATCCAGCTCCACTCATTGTAATGTTTGAAACTTAAATTGCAATGCAATGAAGTATTGAGAGGTGCCGAACCAGCAAAAATGTAATAGAAAGTCCAAGAAGATTTCACCCTGTAGATTTTGATGTGAGGAAAGTTTTTTGAAGTCTTTGATCTCAAAATTCCAGATTTTAATGCCTAAAAATGCTTAATTTTGTAGTTATAGAACTACACAGTTTTCAACAAAGATTCCCGAGTGTTGCTGGTTGCATTTGCATTTGACAAGCGCTCTTTTCAACAAATCCTCCGTATTATTTAAGTTTAAGTGCAATTCATCAAGACTTTGTGATATTCTCTTCCATTAGAGACATCATTTATAAAGATTAATTACGTGTGAGAGACACAAAACTTATCTGTAATACTGAAATAATTTGGGAGACAATACTATAAAGAGAAATATTAACAGTGCGAAGTGAAATACAAATAACAAGGGCTCTTGGTACTTTCTTTGGTGTTCTTCACAACTCTGAAACTAAAAGAGTAGTATTTCAATATTAGTACATTATTGTTGAGGATGGTGGAGGAGATGAAGAGAGGAGCTTCTATTTGGGCTAAAGGGAGATTTCCTCCCAGGTGTACTACTCACTGTGAAGACTGTGAGTTGTGGAAGGACATCATGAATGTTTTTCTTATTGTTTCATCTATCTGTTTATTGTGGGCATGTTTTGATGAACTCATTGAACTAATTTGAAAATTATTGGTTTGTCTGGGATTTTGTTCTAGAACTTTGATAGTTTTTGCTTCAATTGTTTGCTTCTTAGTATTATTATTTATTGTTTTGATTAATGATGAGAAATTCTTTGTGAAGTTAACTCATGCTACAACAGTACATACTTTTTTCATTATTTCTAACTTTTGCAATATTTGAAAACTCAGAGAGTTCTACAAAAAAAGGCCTGCACCATTTTTTAATTGACCTTTGATCTATTCAATGTAATTTAAAAAAAAAGGGGGGGGGGTTATACATTGGATTAACTTCAAGCAGAATTTATGTGAAAACTAGTGGTTTTTACAAAAAATTGTACATGACCTTCTTAAAGATCTGATTTTTTGAACATTTCATTTAAGACAAATAATTCTATCTTCTATATTGTAATTTTGCAATAATATTTTTTGTAATTTTCGAAAATGCAGAGTTTGCCAAAAATGGGCCCAGCACCATTTTTTTAACCATCCTTTGATATACATGAGAAATAATAAAAAAAGATTTGGAGCTGTTTTTAAGAAAAAATGTTTAATAATTTTTGTTGGTTTATATTGTTTTTTAAATTAATTAATTTATTTAAAGTTACATTAACCGATGTGGTTATTAGTGACCGCATGACAATGTTTCATTGAGTTACATTACATGTGTATACATACACATAAATATATATTACATGTTCATACATACACATAAATTTAAATATCATATAGGTTTAATTGTTTTAACAATATTATGTTTTTAATAGTGTTTAGCGAATTAAGATATCTTTTGAAATCATTAGTTATTTTCAGATCTTTTCTTCTCTTTACCATACTTGAACCTTTCAATATCACATAATGAATTGTGTATAGGGAATTGCATGAGATATAGATGTTTGAATTAAATTTGTTCAACCCTCTAGTGCTCCTTGTTACTTATATATAACCACATTTCTTGTCAACTCATTTTTGAGCTTTTGCATTTATTTGCAATAGACAGAGACATCCTAAATGAAAGATATTAGCAAGTAGTTTTTCCAGATGAAAGCTCATGGAGATAATTTCCAGGCAGATAGATTCCTTACTATTTTTATTTTGTAGGGTTTCATTAGCCCTTCTTGATTCAGTTAAAATGGTGAAGTGTGAGTTGCTTATTTTAGAATTTCAATTAATGCAGATCTAATGTAAAAAACTTCACTGTAGTAAACTGTAGATATTCAGTAATCTGTACATTTTGTTCCATCTGGAAATACAACTGCCCATCCAAATCCATGCAGTAGTCATGATCCATCTGTATAAATGTGAATACTATCTTCATATTTGTTAAGTATTTCATAGAAAAGTGTTCGGTATATTATAGGATTAGTTGTTTCTTTGAGATATTCTGCCAGCATTATGTCTATTGTCTGCATTTTGAGGAGTTCCAAGGGTTCATGGGGGAGTTTAAATTTATATTTTTGGAGAGTATTAGGATAGATTCTTGTTAGTATATTATGGACTCGGAGAAATATGGGCCTAGGGAAGGATGATTGTTGTGGAATTCATTGAAGTATTTATGATCAAACAGGATTTTGGCTATTGGGTTATTTGGGTTTGAGGTCACATTGAAGGCATAAAGAATACAGTTTTTCTCTTCTGAAGCCTTATGGTTCTTCTCCTGATTTAGTCAGAATTCTGTCAATGGGGCTTGTAAGGAAAGCACCAATGGCCAATCTAAGGCTGGTGTTGTGAACTACATTTAATTTATCCAGTATATTGCCTTTTGCAGAGGAGATTACAATTGGATGCATAATTAAAAAAAAGAATATTTAACGCAAAATTTTTGCAAAAACTTCTCACATTTTTGAAGATCTGTCTTTGAACAACAGATCATTATTTCAAGATCTGTCTTTGAACAACAGATTTCATTGGGCAAAAATTCTTTATCTTTAATATTGTAGTTGTAGGAAGATGCCAAAAAAAATTAACTTTTGCCGGTTTCTAAAAATCAGGGATTTCAATGACAATGAGATGTGTACAATTTTTTAAGCGTTCTCTATGCTATTCGAGAACAAAGTTCAATAAAAACATTTGGAGCCAGTTTTGAAAAAAATTGAAAATGTTGACTGTGAAGTGGCCCAAAAAATCAAAATACACTACATTTCAAACTCGCAGGGTCTCAAGTTCATTCAGATTGATCACAGTGGGCCTCGTGTTTGTGAAGTTAGGTAAAAAGTTAGAAGGGAAATATAAATTTACACAAGCTTTTCTTAATAATTCAAATAGCTGATTTCTTTTACACCAAATCAATCCTTAAATCCTTCAATGTTGAGGGCTGGTCTGTGATCTTTTCATTCATGTTTCCTTATGAATTGCAGAAGCAGTTACTTCTGAATTAAAATATTCTTCGAAGAAATACCGAAACATCTGTGTATCATGTACCTGAACATAATTAATCAGATGTTGCCTATTCTGTTTGTACAAAATCATTGACGTAGTCTGAAATGCATTCAATTAATTAATTTCATATGTATTTTACATGCTCTGCTGAATTTCAGTGTTTATGCAACAATCAAGTTTTATTCAACAGAACGGCAAATCTTTTTCTGTACCAAATGTTGCATTTATTGCTAAAAAATAAAGCATGTCCAACCAAACAATTTCTGTAGAATTAGAGAGGGACACAACCACGGGAATTCCTTAAACTATAACTCTGAAACTAAGGTTGTATGGTATGTTTTTCCTGAATATTTAACTTTTGTAGCAGATATGGAAAGAGATTCAGCAGGGTGCCTACAACTCAAACCTGATCTTAGTCTTTCCAATGTGAAAATACCTTTTCAAATAAAATTCATACTATAATTATCATAATTGAAACACCACAGGACTATTCAAGAAGCATGATACAAACGAATTTCATACAGAAAGATGCAGGGCGGTTCCAGCTGATCATTATCTAGGGGGCCATCATAGATTTTGTTAAATAATAAACATTTGTTATTATATTGTACATTATTTTTGTAATGTATGTATAATATTATGCAATATTATTTTTAAATAATTACATAATTCTAACAAATATTTAAATCAATTTTGCCTAATAAAAGAAGGTAACAAATGAAAATTTTAGTCCTGTTTTGGAGGAGGGCATGGGGCCATGCCCCCTCCCCCTTGGATCCACCACTGGGAAGACGAATCGTATTTCTTTGGCCTCTACTTCACTTGCACGACAACAGTGGCGTGGAGTCCATGCTGTTATGGCGGGAGAGGTCTAGTTGTCATAGCAATCGCCGAGGCAAGTCGCTCCCTGGAGGGTGAGATGCATTATAAGGCAGCCTACTTTACAACAACGGCCGGCCTATTTGGTGGCGCACTCATCCAGCCCCTTCATGAGTTTTAACTGAACAGTGGAGTTCCGCTCACGTGCTATTCAATAATACATTTACGTTTCTAATAAAACCAACATACTTATGGTAGCACATGATAAGGAAAATATATTTGAAATACAATTCTTATGTAAATAAGTGGTGAAGTGTTACTTCACCTACTTCCCCCAAATAATAGTAATCCATCAGGTCACAACCCCTGGAGATCCTCTACAGATTTGCTAAGCAAGAGGTGTAGGGTCTGGCCATCTCGTCTTCCTGTTTGTTGTCGCCTTGTTGACTGCATGTCTCCACAATGTCCTGTCATATTAAACCGTGCAATTAGCCCATTGGAAAAATTTGGGGCCATTTTTGAGAAAATGGTATTTGAGCGTTTCTGAAAATGCAGAATTTAGAGTTCATTTTTACAGAAAACTGTTGAGTTTTTGAGAAACTTTATTTGACATTATTTAAAGCACATGTACTCATAAATATAATAAAGTGAAGAAATTGCCTCTAGTGTAAATATTTCTGATGTGAAAACAAGTAAAAAAATACATTTTTGTAATTTTTGAAAAAAGTCAAAGAATATAGCAATGTGATGTTTATGTCTTCAGGTAGGGTGCGTTTGGTACTATCCCTCCCAAGAATTTAAAGAAAATATTTGGAGCCGTTTATGAGAAAATCTTGTTTTTGTTATTTTTTTAAATTTCAAATATTGCATGCACTATTACATGGAAACTACTAAAATTTTCAAAATAGGCTACATGACCTTAATGAGAGATATATTTATGGACAACAAATTTCATTTGAAGGAAAAATCTCTATCTTCAATTTTATAGTTGTAGGAAGACGCCAGAAAAAATTCAAACTTTTGCAATTTTCGAAAATTTAGAGTTAACCGTGGAAATCGAACCTCTGCCACCTTCATAAGAGTATTTTACTGTGTTCTTACAAGAAATTTAAAGAAAATATTTGGAGCTGTTTTTGAGAAAATTTTGAAAATCTATGGGGGGCTTCGTGTAAAGTACCGCCAAATTTTAAAGAATGTTTTTCAAAGTTTCAAAGCTTAAACTAGAGCCAGATAGACAGAGGTTTGTTCAGTTTGGAAAAAATCGTATGCATAGTTTAGGCACTAGTGTTGTTTATACACCAGACAGACTGACGTCTGTCCGTCTGTCCGTCCGTTTTGAGAAAAAAAACAACATTTTTTCGGTAACAGGAGACCCCAAAACGTGGATTTCCATTGAAATCTCAAAATTGATTTTCGGCAGCATTACATAACTTTTTGTATACTACATATATTACTCTTTATATATGTATGTACACAAGAAAGTGAAAATAGAGTTAAATATTATTCACTTCAATTCATGTATTATTTTCTGTGGGGAGGCTCTCACCACCGTTCAAGTTGATCCTCAGGCTCAAAATTAATAATTTTTAAACCACGTAATTGTTCACTTATTGTATTATTAGCCAATTATTTTAAATTTCATTAGCTGATTGCTCACAAATAATATTTAGCATTAATATTTAGATATTCTGTTAAGAATGTTAGACTTTATATATTTAAGTAACTTTTTCTAGTATTTTTCACATGATAATGCTATGAAATGTCTATCATAAACTGTAACAAATAATTTTCTCTGTTACTTTACCCTTTTAAATAGATATTGTCTTAAGAAAACACATCTATCCTTTACAATCCATTTTCATATTCAATAATATTGCTACTTACGTATCAAATATATTATTATTTATTCACAATTTGGTACATTTGTGAAATAATAATTTCCCTTTTTGAAAGGCACAGGAACTGTTTTGCAATGCAAATTTTCACACTTAATCCAGAAAATGGATTTTGTTTTTATTAACTGTGATCTTACTGTCATGACATCTCATAACATTTACCTTTTTAAAGAGTAATAATTCAATTTCAATAAAGTTTGTTTTATATTTCTTCATGCTGGTACAGATGTATCATGAAATTTCTCTAAAAAATAGTTTTTGATAGGAAATATTTTTGAAGTAAGAACTGATTTGCATAGCATAATTAGTTTGAGTTACTATTTAATTGATCTCAGAATAAGAAGCACAATTGGTCATGTTAATTGTTGCAGCAATAAATAAGAAGTGCTAACAACGATGGCAACACAGGGCGAAATGTGGGTGAGTTGGTCTGTCAACAAAAATGAATTAACAGGCCTACTAACTCACTTGCTAGATGTTTAATATCTAGGCTTACAAGCATGCAACTAAAGTCTGTTATTAACATTTTTTAGACAAATAACGAGCAGACATGCATTGTGTTTTTGAACTAACTGAACTTTTTAAGTAGATTTATACAGATGATTCTGATGGATTATTGTGTTGTTATTCATTCTATTTATTTTATTTAACATTTTTATTCTGGAGGTTCACTTTTCTGATAGTTGATTTTATTCACATTTTTCTCTTTATATTCAAGAACTACGTTTCAACTTAATAATCACAATTTAAGACGTTTTTCATTACTTCTAATTTTTTTTTTAGAGAATTTTGAAGATTATCATCTTATTTCCTTGTAGGCATTCTGGACACATTCATAAGTCTTTCTGAACTCTTTCTGGTATATTTTCATGTTTACCTATAGTTTTAGGTGCATTTTTCTTATCCAAGAGATATTTTAATTAAATTTTACCTCTATAATTTAAAAATTCACCCAAAAATTGTTTTAAGAGAGTATGTAATAATTCCTCAATTGTTAACATTGCTTCAACTGGGTTTTCATCATTTTTTTTCATTACCTTTAATTACAGTAAAAATATGAAGTTGGCCTTTCATTTGTTTTAATGAGTGATATGGTTGCATTTTCTTCTCAATTGGTCCAGTTTTGTGTTGTTACTCATTTATGTAAATAAATAAACAAAAATTTCACTATCGCAATATCCTTATGACTGAGATTTTTCTTTATTTTTTTTTTCAATAAATGCTATAAAATATTTGCAAGTTCATTACTACATCTGAAGAAACTTGTTGCTTTCTTTCATTACAAACATTAACAGTTTTTAATCAATTTGTATGTGCAGATATGATCTAAACACAGTTTTAATTATTTTTAGTAAGAGGAAATTGCAGAGATAAAAGGTTATCTCTCACTGTAGGCCCACCCACCTGCAAAACTTTTATCTAGGCCCCCTTAAAAAAGTGTATAGCAAACACAAGTAGTGTTAGTACCTTGAATAATAAAAGCATTCCCTAAAAATAGGCCCTATTTTACCTGGGCCCGCACACATGGCGAGCCTTGTGGGTCTGAATGTTACATCACTCCCTGTACACCTAAATATGGAATGCCAACCTATTTGCTATCACATTAGTTCATGAAACCACACAGTTTCTATTTTAAGAACCATACTTTGTGGTGATGTTCATGTAAAATATTGTGTAAACACAGGTGTAAAAGGTAACTTTTCTTACTCAGTTCTTACTCAATTATTGTTGTACATGTCATGACTTTGTTGTCATTGTTGTACACCATGTCATCTTCAGACTACATGGTGCACAAATGAATAACAGTGTTTCAGTGTAAAGTGTTGCTCATGGATATTTTATCACCATTTTTGTACATTGTATCATTATAAAGACTGTACTTCAACTTTAATGTAAGAACTTAAAATCGCATGTGTGTAGAACATAATAAAGAGCATGAAATTAACATTTGCATGTAGACTATAATTCTAGAAAATTTGAGAAATGTTTTTGGAACTAAAAAACAGGGTAAAACCAACCATCAGGTTTACTTTAAAACTGTACAAAAGCAACATATGACAAGCTTACGGTATACAATGGTTGTAATACATGATGTTGATGTAACCCAGTTATCTGCAAAGTTGTGTTCTTCTTTATTATTTATTATTATTATTATTATTATTATTATTATTATTATTATTATTATTATTATTATTATTATTATTATTATTATTATTATTATTATTATTATTATTATTTCCAACTTTCTGTGGATATACTGCTGGGGTTCTCAAAATCACCCAAGGCAACAATGGTTTGCACGTAAAGTGGAACAAGAATATATTTGGTTTTTGATATCCATCAAATCAGGCTTAAGAATTTACGGACTGTATTTGCTGTTCCCAATAATGCAGCTTTTTGAATGGTCTGCAAATGCTTTTCAGTCAATTTTAATTTCTTTGCGATCTCTTGCCATTCCTCGGTGACCAAATAATTCGTTACACCACTTCTGGAAGCACTTCCACTGCATGCAATCCATTACGCTGTCCCCTTGAAATATTCCACGAGGAATTGCAATATCTTCCGTCACGTAAGAGCAGGTTCCCTTCTTAATCTGCAAATGAGTTTTCCATTCTGACATGGAGTTCTTCAAGAAAACGATCAGTCTTCGATCGATTTTATACAAGTCGAGTAGAACTCTTAGAAGCCACGAGTGAAGTACCGAACCAAAGGCTTTTTTGTAATCTATCCAGCCTACTGAAAGATTGCGCCGGTTCTTCCGTACTTGTTGCGTAATTATACTATCAATTAATAATAATTCCTTGCATCCCATACTTCCCTTACGACAGCCATTCTGTCCGGTAGCCAAAATGTGCTGGTCGACTAAATGATTGTACATTTTTGAAGAGATCATGGAAGTTAAATTTATACATAGAGTTGGCAGGCAAGTGATCGGTCGAAAATTCCTTGGCTGGGAGCTATCACCAGCTTTAGGCACTATTTACGTTCTGCCTGTCAACAAGTACTTTGGGAATATAGTTTGATCTAGCAAATCTTCATTGAACAGCCGAGTCAGGCATGGGTGCGTGACAGTGAAATACTTCCACCATACATTTTCGATACCATCTGGACCGGGCGACTTCCAATTCTGTGTTCTCTGTACTGCTGTTTTGATATCAGCAAGGGAACTTTCAAAGGGAGGCATCTCGTCGATGTTACGACAAGCTTCTATTTCCTCCTGCAGTCAGTAGGCTCCTTCATCGTGTTGCTTTGGTTTAGCCCAGATATCATTCCAATACTAACCAGGGATTCGTTACTCGGAAATTGCCCTTGGTTGGTCTTCATTGTCATTCTGCAGCTGTCTATAAAATTTCTTCTGGTCGAAAGCGAAGGCTGGCTGTTGTTGGCGTCTCTTTGCTGCTTCATCATAATGCCAAATTCTCGCATCGAGTGCAGCAATTCTCTGTTTAAGAGGTTCCTCTTCATCTTTCAACCTCATATCCAGATCCTTAAGGTTCATTCGCAACTGCATTATTTTAGCAATTAATCGTATCCCATTTCTCACTTTCTTAGGTACTTTTCCTTTCCCTGCGAAGTACGCTGACAAATGGCTGATTTTCTTCCTGGATTTATTAATTTTGGAAATGATTGTTTTCTTCCATGTTGGTACGAATTCATTCTTAGAGCTGGAGTCTTTGGATGTTCTGACATTTTCCTGTCTATTTTTTCTGTCCACAACAGAGCAAACTGCCAAAGCGGCACAGTGCACTGCGTCAGACAGTTCTTCAAACGAAATCTTTTGCGATAATGTATTTTCAGCTATGGAATTCATTTCTTTACAAGCAGCGTAAAACTTCGCACTTCTAATGATCTTAGGTATACGAGGTCATTTCTGCAATAGGACACCTTCGTACAAAATACGGTATTTCTGGTAGCTTTCCTGTAATACATTGATGAGATGTTCATTACTAATTGGACTCGCTTGATTTTCAGCTACATGTTCCCTTTCAAGTAGTCTTCCTTCTTCTTCATGTTCCTCGCCATGGAATGGAGTCTCTGATGGTGTGTTACTTTGTAGTTGCATAGTTATTTGTTGTTTAAGTCTATTAAATTCAGCATCTGAAAATACACGTCGCCTTTGAATAGAATTTAACTAACTGCAAACTCGTTGCTCATTCAGTGTGCTGTCTGGATACATTATTTTCCATTTCGCATGCATCCTTACTCTAAACCCTTCATACTCCGTTTCCACTTCCATGCTAATATAGTACGCATGTATTATGGAGATGTTCGTCTCTTTTGTCCACCTCATGCGTTGGCTAGTTTGCCTTGATATGGTGGAGGATCTCAAACTCCGACCTTGTACTACAAACTACAGGTGAGGATCTCTCTACTCCGACCTTCAGCAGATGAAACTGCTGTTTCTGCAGTAGCTATGAGTGGTATGGCGCCGCGCCTAGACTGTTGATCTGCACTAGGTTCACCATTATCCACTGGCACAGGTAGCTCATTTGGTACAGTTGGCCCAGTGCCAGAACCTACTGCGCGGTCTTGCGAGGACCTGCTCATAAAAATCTTCTCCGGTTTCCCGGTAATAAACACCACTCGAAGAATCTCTGGTATTTATGGCTTGGGTCCGCGTGTCAGCCAGGCAGGTGAGGTAAATCCTCCAACTGTAACCTTAAAAGGCTAAGAGAGCTGCTGTTAGCTAAGAGAGCCGCTGTTGACCATTTCACTGGTTCTTCCACCGCCTCTCGGTACAGGTTCAGTTGGGTGACCTATACTATCCTGATAGACCTTTCCCAGAGTTACTCTCTAGTAGCCCTATCAAGACCTCCTTCTCTCATCAGTTCGCCGGGCAACTCCGCCGAAGGGGCTGGTTACCGCAACCTTGGAGTGGGTTTCCGACATAACAGGGCTCCCCGCGTGAAGGATGAGAGTGGAGTGGAGAGGTTTCTGTCTGGCACATCGCACCCCTTGAGCTATTATTATTATTATTATTATTATTATTATTATTATTATTATTATTATTATTATTATTATTATTGTTATTATTATTATCATTATTATTACTATTATTATCAACATTATTATTATTGTTATTATTTTATATTTATTTATTTTTAATTTTTGGAGGCAGGGGAATTCCTTTTTGGAGACCGGTGAAGCCGGTACTGTCGGACTCCCAGGCTTGGTCTACCGACTAAAAACCCAACCCCCTCCGCTCGCCTTTACCAGTAAAGCACCACGTGTGGAACCGTCTAGTGAGACATTGGGTGTGCGTAAGTGCTTCATCTGCTACCAATCATGACTTTCTGTTTGAGAATATGCTTTATGAAATCTCATTGTGTTCCAGTTTTCTGGAGATTGCAGCATAGTATCGATTGTATATCCAGGGGTTAGTTCCATCCGCACTTTGTCGTAGCATTTCCATCTGGCTTCTTCCTAGGCTTTACAATAGTATATAGAGTGCATAGCGTCATCTTCTTCATCTTCGTGACATACAGAACATATCGGGTTTTCAGCGATTTTGAACCTATAGAGGTACTTTTTGAAACATCCATGTCTTGAAAGAGCTTGCGACCAATAGTAATCCATTGCCCCGTGCTTTCTACTTATCCACTCTTGGATGTTGGGAATAAGACTATAAGTCCATCTGCCTTTTTCCTCCAAGTCCCATCGGCATTTCCATTTATACATAAGATGGCTTCGCAGCTCCGCGTTGATATATTTTACCTGCTTTGCTGTTGGTATGCGCATTTGTTGATTAGCCGCTTTCAGCCGTAGGTACATTGCTTTCCTTTCTTGAGCTAAAAGGTCGATAGGGGGTGTACTGGCCAGAACTAAGGCTGTATCGTCCGATGCAGTACGATATCCCGAATTTATCCTCAGTGCCAATCTTTTCTACATCTGAGAAAATTTGCGTCGTATGGACTCTTTATTTAGAGCATCAGCCAACACTGGGGCGGCATACAACATTCTCGAGTGTACTGCGCCAGATATCAATCTTCGTTTATTTTCGCTGGGTCCTCCAGAGTTCGGCATAAGTCTGGAGAGGTTTGCACCAGCCTTTGTTGTCTTATGTGTCACTTTTACGATAGGGGGTTCAATGCTTAATCTCGAGTCAATCTCGACACCAAGATATTTTATTTGCTGATTCGATCTTATAAGCTTGTCTCCAAGTCGGATCACCGGGGATCGGAATGCTCTCCGATTTGTAACCAGTCCGGTTTCTGTTTTCGCTCCCACCATTTGGAGGTTTCTTATATCCAATCATCTTTTCATCCTGCGAAGAGTTTCATTGGTCTTTTCCAGTAGCTCCACATTGTCACGATGGTATACTATAAGTGTATCGTCAGCTTAACCAATGATTTGAGAGTTCTTTGGAAGCTAATGTTCAGCAGATCATCGTATAGCACATTCCACAGAAAGGGGTCCAGTCTTGACCCTTGTGCGACTTCACAAATCACGTCTTCCTCTATCCTATATCCATTCGTGTATATTATTTTCCTCTCGCAGAGGTAGTCCTCCAGGATCCCCACAAGGTGCTCAGGGACCTTCTTAGCTACCAGCGTCTGTATTATGTCTTTCCACCTGGCGGCGTTGAATGCGTTTTTATGTCTATCGCCACCGGTGCGTAAAAATCTTTCTTACTTTTGACTGTTTCAGCATACTGAACTTCTCCGTTGTCGAGAGACCCTTTCTAAGCTCAAACTGTCTCGTTGAGAAGTTTATTCCTGTAGTCACGTAGGAATCTAATCGTAGGAGGAGCAAACCCTCAATTTTCTTATCGTATCCAGCAAGCACAAAGGTCTGAACGATGACGTCGGCACAATTGGTTTCATTCCTTTCCATATGAGTATTAGTTTCTGCTGTTTCCATAAAGAATTTCCCCAGTTTAAGGCACTGATTAAAGGCATCCAGGAGGTTTTCGGGATATTCTTTAACCACTATACTATGGATCACGTTGGGGATTCCGGTCCTGGTCCAGTCTGGTCCCGTCTGTTTTCTTCTTGGTCTTCATCATCGTTTGTACCAATTCATCCTTCGTGAAGTAATTAACTTCGTTGAAGTGGTAGTCCGAAGGTCTGTTCCTTACCCAGCATTCTCTGCTAGGAAAAAGATCTCTGATAATTACCCCTCCCACCCACTCGAGGTCTTCCAGTCCCGCAGTGTTGGATGGTTTCAATTTCCCCATAACTATTTTATAGTCTTTTCCCCAGGGCCCATTCTCCACCTCATTTACTAAGCCTTTCCAGCATTTGGTTTTACTTCTTTTGATTTCAGACATACATTTACGACTCCTATAGTTTTCCCTTAGTTGCAAGTCCGTTTTGGCTCTTGTTGCAAGTCTACGAGCTTTAACACATGCTTTACGGAGTTCTATAATATCCGCAGTCCATCAGTACACACGATGTTTTTACCTTGGGCCCATGCGCCTAGACATTGAGACCTCACCCGTATCTTTAACGATTTTCCGTGTTTCCTTTACTACCTCTTCGAGGATCTCTGCTTTTTCCCCCATCCAATATTCTGCAACAGTTTAACTTCATCAAGAAATGTTATGGCCTTTTCTTCGTTTAGTTTCTTGGGATTCCATGATGGTCCAACGTTTGGCTGTATCTCTCTTTCTGCTGTTTCCAGTGGGTGAAGTGGAAAATTCTATTCAGCGATGATCCCTAAATGTCTCTTCATCAAGAACTTGCCAGTCCTAAACATTCCTGGCTATCTTTGAGGTTCCTATTGTCAGATCTTTTATGGAAGATACAGCACCTCTCTGAAAGATACACAAACTCCCTGTATTTAAAACCACCAAATCTTTCTTTGTCATGAATTTGCAAACAATCTTACCTCTACAAACAGATCTGCTTTCACCCCATTCCAGGGACTTGCTGGTAAAGTCTCCAGCCACAATAATTTCTCCTAGTGCTGAGTTCATACTTGCCTCCAGTTCATCTATTTGTTTCCTAAATTTTACAATTAAGTCATTAGTTGAGAAGTAGCAGCTATATATTCTTAGGTTGTCCATATCCACCCAAACCAACCCTTGGTTTGTATTTTTAAATTAATTTAAGTGTAATAAATTAATGTAATTTAAATTAAATTAATTATTTAAATTATATATTTTTAGCCTCTTGGATGGCTCATGGGCAGTGTACTAGCTTCTCGTGCTGTGGATCCCGAGTTTGATTCCCAGTCAAGGCAAAAATATAGTTGTAGCTTTCCTTTAAAATCATCCCAGTTTCTGTAGCTGTGTGACAAAGAAAAGCTCAAGCAGGTAAATCTTTCTAGTTGCGGACATGTTCGCCTCATGTCGCTCTTACCCCCAAGCGTAGGAATAGGCCATGGCAAGGGGGAATTAACAAACAGCTGTTGTCAAGAGGTTATTTTTTCCACATGAGATTTCATTTCCAATTTCTCAGCAATAAAATACTGAATAATCAATAGATTTGTAATGGTCGTTTTACTTGATCTAAAACCGTGCTGTTCGTTGACCAGAAAAGAATTTAAACTCTTTTTCAATTTAACTGTCACCAAAGTTTCAAATAACTTAGGTATTTTGCTCAGTTTTGATTCGTTACAATAGATCTATTGCCGCTCTTCAAAATTGTAATAATAAAACTATTTTCCCATATTGCTGGGAAACAACCCTCATGCAGCGATCTAGAAACAGAGTATTTAAAGTAATGAAATAGAGCAGGGCTCTCCAATCTACAGCTCTTTGGGCTGGATCCAACCCATGGAAAGGTTTTATCTGATTGTTTTCAAACCAGGGTTTCCCCAAATGAGCAGTGGAGTGATTCACGAGGATGCGATGCTTAAGAAACTTGTTGGAGAGAAAGAGAGGGTGTGAGGAAACTGAAGTGTGAAATAGAATGTACAGATGGAAAATAAGGCTAGGATGAGTAGCAATTTCCATCATACCAAGATTTTGTAATGAAATATGTTCTGTCTTGTAAGACATACCCATGCGAGTTTATAATTTCAATAATTTCTTAACAATAACATATTTTGGAAGTCCTATTTACTGTGAAGTTCTGAAGTCAGGCCAGGCCAGATCTTTGCCTTTTAGAACAAATCTTGGACCTTTTTATGTGTTTTTTATATTATTATTATCATCACTATCACAATTTAACTTGTTTCCACTCGGGCATTTCGGTTACCATGAACAAGAGATACACGTTCCAACTGTCATAATCTGCACTGGATCAACCATCAATGTTCAGAAACTTCCTCATGATGTTATATGTGTCCAGCATGACAATCTTCTGCATCTGGATGTATAACCCCTTCTTCACTTGCAGTTCAGGAGGGATTCATGTAGCAACTTAGGAATTTCACCAGGGGCGCCTAGAATTATTGGTACAATCGTCACCATTTCCACGTCGTTCCACATTTCCTTTATCTCATTTGCCAGAGGTTGATATTTTAGAATTTTTTCACTTCTATTCTTTGGGATGTTGTGAGCTAGCGGGACCGCGACATCAATCAGATACACCTTTTTTTCTTCTCATGCCATACAATGTCCCGTTTATTAGATGAAACAGATCTATCTGTTATTATAGACCTGTTCCAGTGCATTTTGTGATTATTTGTGTCAATGACTGTTTGGGTGTGTACTTATAGTATGGTGTTCGGTTACCCGTCAGAAGGTTATTATTGCGGCATAGTTGCGGATAAACAACTTTACAAACGTCCTCATGTCGTTTTGTATATTCTGAGGATGCTAAAGAGCTGCATCCACTGATAATGTGATCTATATTTTCTCTATGTTCTCCACATAGCCGACATTTGTCATCACGAACGTTAGTGTCTTTCAGAATATATTTACGGAAGTTTTTAGTTGATACTACTTGGTCATGGAATAGCTACCATGAAACCCTCTGTTTCAGCAAAAAGTTCTCCCAAGCACAGCCATTTAATTGACGACTTATGGTTCATCAGTTCTCCCTCTATCTGGTATGGGTAGCGTCCATGAAGTTGCTTCTCTTTCCAGTTGCTGATTTTCATTTCATTGGTCTGTATTTGCTTTTGTAGATTCATTTTTCCATCAGACAAATTCAATGGTGTAATTTTTCCGGTCAATGTATGTTTCGATCCGATGTATCTTGCTTCCATTAGCTTTTTCGTGGAAGTACTGACGCAGTCTCTCCAGTTGTTGGTGATGGAAATTCACAATATCTATGACACCTCTTTCTCCTAAATACCTAGGTAGGTGGAAACTCTCAACTGAGCTTTTAGGATGGTGACATCTAAATCTGGTGCAATGTACTCTGCAGTTTGTACTAAATGCATCTAGTTTGGTTTGTGTCCATCTGACAATACCAAAGCTGTATGGTCAGCACTGGAATTACATAGGTATTTATAGCCTTAATTTTCCTGCCAGCACTGAGTTTAGTTTTCAGAATTTTACTCAGATGAGTATTAAATTCCTGGGTAATTTAGATTTTGTAATTTTTTGGTCAACATTAGATCCTTGTAAATATTTATTGTTGTTATTATTATTATTATTATTATTATTATTATTATTATTATTATTATTATTATTGTTATTATTATTATTATTATTATTATTATTATTATTATTATTATTATTATTATTATTATTATTTACATTTGTTGCATCAAATCACGACGCAACTCATCCTTGTTGGGTGTTGAGCATTTTTGGACTAATCCCCTGTTACTGTATATGTCAGTCATGTCTCGTCGCAGTCTGTCGTCAAGAGGACCACCAGATAGCAGTTATGTGTTTGTTTGCTTGATTACAAGTGTTGTCGGTATGCATGTCAAGATTTTCCATTCCATTTCTATCATGTTTGATGAATAATATTGTACTACAAACATAAAGTCCAAAGACTGAATGATGATTTTCTTTTTTGAGTTACAGTTTTTCAGCCAACAATCCTTTTTGTGTATGCTCTTATGGCATTTTTTCTGGAGTGTAAATATTCTGGATGTATGTGTTAAATGTGTATCACCCTAAATATATATTCTATATTCTAACTATGAATAGATTATTAATACCCCATATATTTTTTAACTCTGCTCCATGTAAAAGGTTTTGCATCACATTTCTGAGCAGAGTTTTTTGGTTACTTTGTCTACTTGTCCCATGTTAAGTGTCTGTTTATTTCAATTTCTAAGAAGTGTACTTGTTCTGTACTTATTACCAGTGTTATTTTGAATAATTTGAAGAATTTAACCATTCTATTCAGGTATTATTTTTTTCTTTCAAATAGCTCAAAGTAATCATCTGACAACTGAATAATTATATTAATTTAATTAAATTACTAGCTAAATTTATCTCTGTTGGCTTGGAATTTATTTATCACAATCATCTGTCAGACAGGATGATTGGTTGGTTGTTTGGTGATTTTGGGCATGTCAACAGCTTAGGTCATTAGTCCTGTAAGTGTAGTGCATGTTGTTTCTCGGGAGATGGCAGTGATCTTCCCCCGCTTTTACTTTTTCCACATGTATCATACACAATTTTTTAGACAGCCTTACTGACATTCGTTTTATTTTAATTCAAAGTTAATAATCACTATGTTATATTAAGGTTGGTAGTGCCAGAAACAATCAGAAGAACATATTTTGTTTTATTTTTTTTGTATTTTATTTGTGGTATTTACAGTTGTATCTGAATATTTGAGCACCACCTCACTTTTAATACTAGTGCTAAAAATTGAACTAGGGATTGTTTAAAAAATATATTTTTTCACATTTTATATTTTTCGATTCCTTAATAGTAAAATTGAAATGTAACTTAATATTATAGAATAGTAAAACCTGAAAATTTATTTATGCTTATTTTCATTGAAAAATTTGGAACCGTTTTTGAGAAAATTTCTCAAAATGTGTAATTATAAGCTGATTTTCACAGAAAACTTTTGAGTTTTTGGCATAATTCAAAAGAAATCATTTGAAGCACTTGTACTTACAAATGTAATAATGAATAAAAAATATAATAAGAATATTAAAGTCATGAGAAATATTTCAAAAAGAATTATTTGTGTAATTTTTGAACTAGTGGTGCTGCAGACTAGCACAGACTTTCTTATACTATTTATTTTTCTAATCTAGTCTGGTCTAGCATATCAGTTTCAGCCTACCCTTTTTCCAGCTGCCGTCAATTGCTACCTAAAGGACACTTTTTCACATTTTCTCAATTTTTCATTCTCCTAATGGTAGAACTGAAATGTGACTTTAAGAATATTATAGAAGAGTAAAGCCTAGACCTTTACACAAATTTTCTTTGGATTATTTAGATTGTTTTTGGAGAAAATGTCGTTTGAACGTATCTGAAAATGCAATTTTCAGTTCATTTTCACAAAAAACTTTTGAGTTTTCGAGAAACTTGTGGAAATCATTTGAAGCACTTGTAATTACAAATATAATAATGTATAAAAAAATCTGCAATGCAAATATTAACATGAGATATATTGAAGAAAATTATATTTGTATAATTTTGAAAAAATCAAAAGAATAAATAAAATGGAGTTAATGTCATGTTTTTCAGTGCATTTAGCACTATCTGGACAAAAATTTTAAAGAAAAAACGCGAGCCATTTTGTACAAAATGAGGTCTAAACGTTTCTGAAAATGCGTTATTTTGAATTAATTTTCACTGAAACCTTTTAATTTTTGAGAAACTTAATAAGACAATATGAAGCACATGTACTAAAAAAATGTAGTAACGAATACATATTGCAAGTAATGTAAATATTAACGACGTGAGAGACAAGTGAAATGTCGTGAATAGAAATGTATGTTTCATTGTTGATTTTTTACGAGAGCAGGGGAAAATCTTCAAAAGACACTGTGGGGTCCACACTCCGCAGGTGTGGGATTCACAGCTAGCCTGTGCCTACTCTCTAGAAACCCTTCCCATTCAACCGATTCCCTTCCCGCGGAACCGCCGTCAGGCGGAAAGGGAGGATCGGTTTATTGCTCTATCCCAACTGATATCATGGGATTCTCCTTCGTATTCGTTCTTCTAATCGAAGCTTCTTCAAAACGTTTGCGGCATAAGTGGCTACAGCCCTCCAATTCTCTTGGTTCACCAGCATTCTAGTGACGATGTTTCAGGAGCCACTACCTGCAGGAGGAGTCGGTGGAGATCTTCCCTCTCCTCAACGAAGAGCAAGTGCCCCACATCTTCAACCAATGTGTCACAGGTTGGGCATGAGGAGTCATCGTCCAACCGGAAACCGAGTTGATATAAACGGTAGCACCCAGGCCCCGTTTACTGCTAGGTCAAATAATGATCCACATCTTCGCTACGTCAGGAATAAGACGGAATGTCCATCTTCCAGTGGATAATAGAACCCATTACCGTTGCCACTGGGCCATTGTCACCCCATCCCTTCATGAAGATGTTCCTATTTGTAGCTCCCTCTCGCTTACGTCTGGCACCTAGAGCCTGGCCCGTTCTTTTGCCATGAGATCAACAGGGGCGTGTCGGCTATCACACTTATACAGCGTCGAACGAAACCGTGCGAAACGCCTGGGCCACCCTCAAGGAGGACCTCCTATACACTGACTTTGCACCGCGGGCGTACGACTGGATCCCAAAGGCATCAGCCCAAATGGGAGCTGCATAGAGTACCAAAGAGTTTACAGCGTTAGACAATAGCCTCCGGCTACTTTGCCTTGGACCGTCAACGTTAGGCAGAATTCGTGCGAAGGCGGAGGCCAAGCGAGACCCTTCCTCGCAGATTATACGTAAGTGCTCGTCGAAGTCGTGTCAATCTGGACTCCTAAGAATCTTAGCTGGGAGACTATTTTACTACCCCTCCATAGAGAGTAATACCATATTTCACTTTTCTGTCTGTCACCAAGTCAGCCTCTGTTTCATGCTATGCCATCTGGAACCCCCACCAACGTTACCACCGACGGATCGCAACCACAGCCTCGTTGGCAACCTGCGTGATCTCTTCAGTATATTTCCCGACCACTATCTCCGCAACATTGTCAGCAATTCCTATAGCCCTAGCGCCTTCAGGCAGCTGGAGCTTCAAAACGGAGTCATACATAATATTCCGCATCAGCGGGCCACTTGTGGAACGCTACCCTAGATACCATAGGTTACTCCGGTCTTTGTTTCGTATAGCAAAGACCTTTCCTCAAAGTAGCTTCTGACTACGTTCATTATGTAATTCGGACCTCCCAGTTTTTTCAATACAGTAAGTATGAAACTCCACCTTGCTCTATTAAATGCATTCCTCACGTCGAGGATAACAATAGCGCAATACCCTTTTGCGCCTCTTCATCGTTTGCTCTCAACAGCCTTGCGTGCGATGTCTTTGACGACCCTCATTGCAGGCGTCATCCAGTGGTGTCTACTCACTCTGGAGCTAGGGTGTTGATAGTGAAGAAAAGTGTTAATCACCACACTCTTTTCGCTTACATATTTAGAGTAAAATTGATTTCATACGAAAAGGAAGGAAAGCAATTTAAAATTATTGTTCCACTTTTCACTCTCCTTATCAAAAAATAACACTTATTTCATGAGTATCGCTAAAGGCTACAACGGAGAATATCACAATCACCGACGTTCGCTCTACAGCAGGCCGTTAAATCGAGATCCAACGTCTTTGCATGGTTTGTTTTTGAATGGGGGCCGTCGCGCGCATGCACTGCCGCCTCCCGATCCGACCTAAAGTCGTTGAAGGCAATCGCCAACGGCCTGAGCATCGCTCGAAAACTGCCTGCGTTACATGGACGCGCAGGTGCCCATCTATGACGCAGATCGCACGAAAGACCGAATAAATGAAAGAAATCTAAATAAACTGAGAGGAGTAAATGTTTTTTTTTTATTTCCTTGACTTACACATCCAAAGAAAACGCCACTGGCAGCATCCTGCATCCACTGCGGATCTCGTCTTCCACTGCGATCCATTGTGAATCTCGCCTTCCTGAAGTCATACTGATTATCGGACAGTCCCTGTGGTCCCTCCGTGTAAGCTTCAATCCATTTGCAGATGATTCGCTCTAACACTTCTGCCTGCTGTATCCAGTAAACATGTAGGCTAATATGCTGACGGGTCGCTAGATGGCTTATCGACCATCGGAAGAAGGGCCCGCTGTTGTAGTTTCCAACGGAGGGGGAAATTCCCCTCTCGCACGCACGCATTACATGCCTCTAAGAATAGATCTGGCCGAGTCCTAAGAGCAATCTTAGTATCAACATTCGGCACCCCATCCAAGTCGGGAGCTTTGCAATCTTGAACCTTATCGCAAGTCCTTGACAGTTCGTCTAATGAAACCACCGGAACAACATGTAGATCTTCAATCGAATCTGTAAGCTGCAACACATCCTTCTGGCGAGGAAACAAGGTAGCAACTACCTTCTCCAAGAGGACCAGGAAAGTCGGGGGAGGTCTGGACAGAACCTTGAGCGTAGCCGTTACCACCTTACACGGACGACCCCAGGGGTCAGCATCCACCTCGTTGTCTAGCTCTCTCCAGCAACGATCCTTGCTGATCTTAATGGATTTTGTGAAAGCTCTTCTGGCGGCCATGTGTTTCTTCTTGAGAGTGTTACAATTTGGGTGAGCCCACTCGCGCTGCGCCAACCTACGTGTGGGGTGGCATTCCCTGCAATGTTCCGCCATCTCCACCAGTACTCTGGAGGACGGCGTTCTCTTCTGAGGCTTTTGTCATTGACGCATCATAAGCGTTAAAGACCCGATTCATTACGGTTCCCTCCATATCCTCCGAGTTTCCAACCAGCATAACATTGCCTTCCATCATGGCAGCGAAAGAATCACGATCGAACGACCTGTGGTTCAAAGTAGCTCTCCCCCTCCTATCCTATCCCTATCTCCTAATCCGTCTAGCAAGGCTATCACACGCGAATGTTAAGTCAACGATGGAGCTGCGACCATTCATGGCAAAGGTCGGGTTGTTACCCGTGTTGCCAGGAGAACCATCCATCTCACGTTGGACTGTTACCCGTCTGCCCCACTCAGTGGCCCATGCATTAAAGACCCCAACAATAATAAGAAGCATCCGTTCTCTCGCATCGCAATGCCTTGAACTCATCAAGCGACGCACTGGGTGCGTCATAAACATTATAACAGTACATACCGAACTCCTTTATCCAGGTGAATCCATCCCCTGGGACTTGCCTAACCTCCTGGACTGCACTATTAACACAGATTCATACCGCAGCTTGGCTAATCGCATCCGAAACCTATTGAAGACCTGTTATATTCCTATACTGCTAACACAGGATCGCCACGTCTATCTTCAGCTCACGCAACGTCTGATTGAGAAGGTCTTGCACCGTCTCGCAATGATTAAGGTTGAGCTGAAGGACCCTCATTCTCATTCTTCCAACTTCGTTCCGCCTTTTGGTAATAGGCGCACTTATAGCTACGTTGCACGCGCCTCTGTCTTTCCCTTGACAGAGGCAACAATTAGGGGGCTTGATGCAGTCTCAACAAAATAACCTCCCTCACCGCATCGATGACAACTCTTGGACCTATCAGGCACTTTACAGCTTCCCGTCACGTGCCCAACATACTCAGTAATACCTGGTAACAACTGTCTTCTCCCGAATGCGACACCTAACCTAGCCAATCTAAGTTTGTTCATTCGAACCGCTTTCCTGGCTATATCTGCTGCTAGTGCAATCACGGCCGTTTGGGTTGCCACCGTAGTGAGTACAGCGCTTCCGGCAGGAATGTTGCGCTCAGGCTGTAGCTGAGATCTTACTGTCGGTTCTTGGCAAGCGCGGTTACCATTTGAATCGCTTGTGACCTCTGTCCCGCCGAAATCATACTCTGTCCACCGTATTAGCGGAACGTGGACAGCGTTATGGTAGTATGGTGTAAGGTGTTCTTAATGTGTGTATGTGTGTAACGGAATGGAGAGAAGGAAGGTAAAAGGGTAAGGAAGGAAACATCGTGCGAGGTCCGTGGTTCGTTTGGTGGGTACTGCTCCGTCATTCGCATGGTATTAATCAGAGGAACCACGGAAAACTTCCGACTGCTAACATTCTCCTCCAGACTGATGAACTCGACCTAGCAATGTTGTCTGTGCCGAGAAAGCCGTCAACGTCCTCACGGTCAATGATGCTGCAGAGGCAAGGTAAATATTGAGGCTGCGAAATGTTGGGAGAGCTTTTTGAAGAGATTGGGCCAAGGAGTTCCCTTGTAGTTTTCCGTACACTCATTGTCATGAGGGCAGACTCTGAAATGACGGAAGTCCAGACTATTAGTATCACTCAGCGTAAAAATAATTGAGTATTGAAGAAATTTTCAGTGTTACATGTCTGGTCGAAAAGAAAATCGTTTACTCCTGGTTTTTCTTTCGTAATTCGTGCGTGTGAGCCCAGTTTACGCGCCAACTATTCTGCTGAGATCTCGGTCACAACACCAACCTCACGCAATTGAATTGACTGTCAGTGCACTCGATACATATGGATGCATTACTAGATTTTTACACGAGCGAGGCGAGTCGCCACGAAACAGCTCAGCTTCCCGAGTTTCAAACGATGTGATCCCATCATGTCTTATGTGGAAAGATGCAGGATTCCGCGAAATTGCGACAAAATGCATTGTTATCTATTCTGATCGTTCTTGGTTTCTGGTTTGTGGTGCGTTCTCACAGCCATCTTGAAAAGCAGTTCGACAAGATGAAACACATGAAATGAACCTGTTTTTCTCTCTGCAAGCCAACCGACGGATTTCAACGAAAAATTAACCAAGTCGAACGCGGGACGTTTGAAATGTATACCCTTTGCTGTTAATTCGGCCCAAAGAGTGGTTATAATTGATTGTATTCCAAGTATGGCACCAAATTTGAATTCATTTGGCCGCCTATATGACAACAGCAAACAATGTTGGATTCTTAAAATACTCTCTGGTTGGGTTTAGGGGGAGCGTGGTAGGGGGAGACCGCTTCGATCCATCGCTAGTTATGCAGTGAAATTGTTCACATGCTTCTCGTAAAAACGTATATTTTAGGTACTTCGTATTTTATACTTCTTTTGTTAGAGCGACGGCAATTGTTTATTTACTTTTGTAGAGGTAGAGAGGCAGCTGCTCCGAAACCAATGTAAGATCTCAACGTCCACATTTTGTGTTTAAACACATAAAAATGTTCGTATGGAGCCATTTCAAACACTATCACGAATTTTACATATTTTCAATTTTTTCTCGCATATTTTTGTAAAATAAATACACAAGCACGCACATACACACGCACGCACATATCTCACACTTACAGACACAGACACACACACACACACACACACCACACACACACACCACACACACACCACACACACAAATACACACATACACACACTAACACACACATACACACACCACATATTATTTAAGTTTTTTATTACAATAAATTCGTTCTCTACTCGCAAGTTCCTTGCAGCCAAACAATTACTCCTGTCACTTGTGGCTCAAAGCCTGTGGTGGCACTTGAACCCTACAAGTAGGGAGGTTCGGTGGCAGCCAGGCAGCGCTCATATTGTGGTCTTCAAGCCCATTATGGAGCTTTCTCCCCCTGGTACACAGGCAGATGCATTCAAACAACATTTAGGGGGGACAGATATCTTGAAAAGAATGGTGTATTGAAGATAATAATTGATGGTTGGGATCAGCCTCACCGTGGCACAACACTAAAGCAAACTTCCATTCCCAAGGCGAGATTTAAATCCATAGATCCTGCAGCTCACAGCTACTGCCATAGCCATTACACCATGGGACCCCACTCTCTAAAAGCATTCATTCTTATATAATTCTCCCCCTAAGTCCCAACAGTTATTCTTCTTTTTTAAGTTCTTTCTAGGAATTATAATAGATTAGTACATTTCTTCAATGGCAAGGGTGAAACACTCTGGAAACCGTATTGTTTGATTCACTTTCTTTTCCAGAAATACTTTAATTTCCTTTTTGTTTCTAATTTCATAAGGAACTGGACCATATATCCTTTTTCAAGGGGATTACAAACAACAT
The DNA here is from genome assembly GCA_011170035.1 of Teleogryllus occipitalis. NCBI lineage: Eukaryota > Metazoa > Arthropoda > Insecta > Orthoptera > Gryllidae > Teleogryllus > Teleogryllus occipitalis. The sequence goes on from BLKR01000376.1 coordinate 141,185, forward strand.
TATCTTTTATGAAAAGTGAAAAATATACTTTTGTGGTTTCTTATCTTAACCTAATTCCATACATGAAATAATATTGATTACTACTCATGACTAATTTCTGTACACTTGAATATGACAAATATTCATATTTATTTTTTTCTGAGTATCTTGTAATATATAGACCAAAAAAGGACTCGCATACTTTTTAACTCAGAATTCAAAACTTCACAAGAAATTTATAAGGGGAAAAGGAGAGGCAGTGATTGTTAAGTGAGTGCTCCCATATCATCTACCATTCTTTCATGGGTGTGGCTAAACAGGTTGTTAGCATTGAATACTTCCTTTTCAAAGACAGTAAAGGATATTTTGGAGCAATTCACATTTTTAAAGACTAAACACAAAATGATACTTTTTAATATTATACATGCAATATAATATGGAGACATTTCATTCTCAGGTGGTTAGAGAGTGCCAGATAGAATGACAACATGTGGTGGCCATGTTTTCAAACAATAGTCCTGGCTAACAGTAGGCATAAGCAATTATTCCATAAATGTTTCTATCGTTGTTATTGTAGACCCAATCCAAGGCATTAACCAGATACCAAGATCTTCACTTTCTGTCCAATGATAAATGCACAAATAAGGAACTTATAACAATACTTTGATTTGCTCATGAATATTTTAAAGCAAAATGATTAAAAAACTCCCTGCAGCTATTCTAATTTATTCTTTTACTAATTCTCCTTTCCAGGGGCTAGTGGTAGTGGTGTGGCTTCATCTGGAAATCCTGAGGTAACCATCGGAGAGGGAACAGTGTCTCGTCCAAGTCCCAGCTCTACAACTCTAGAAGATGTGCTTGATTCTTTGTTGGGCCTTCCTGCTGCCTCCTCAAGGTCTCCATCCCCAGGTCCTGGCCCCAGGCGGCCCCAGCAGCCACCTCCTGCTCCGCCCCTGCCACCCCCACCCCCACCGCGCCGCAGCTGTGGAGACCTGCACCCAGACCTCGCAGGTAGGAGGACAGCGTAAGTTTCACACAGGTTGTGAGGTTATGTCAGTGTTGTCTGTTTGTGTGTTATGAGGGCTAGAACCAGCAGGAAAAAAAGAGCATAGATATAACAAAGAACAAAGATAGTCCTTTAATATCTTGCTCTTATTGCAAAGTGCAAAAACAATACTCTGTAAGAAGAGTATGAAGGAACTTATAACAATACTTATGTTATGTCCATCTATTGCAATATTTAAAGCATAATTGGATGTCTTCTATCTTTAGACGGAGGTGTTTATTAACAAAGTAATACAAAATTTGATAATTGAACTACATGTAAAACCATTAATCTTTCTTTCTTTTTAAAATATAATTTTATTTTATTAAACTTTATGGACTTTGATTTGTCCACTTTACAAAAATATCACAATTATCAGATGACATCAGTTATACACCTATTACACATTATCACAAGGCTAAAGCCGCATTTATCCCATTATCACAAGATATCAAATCAATAATGGTATCAATAATCACAGGTTAACACAATTTTAATTATTGATGATAAATTATAGATGATTGTGGTAGATTCTATGATCAAAAACATCTATATCAAAAGTTTCAACTAAATAATTTATTTAATTATTATAATTTAATGGACAATTTTTTCATGAGATAGGGTCTACATATCAAACATTTCAAAATAAGACATATGGGAATAAAGTTAAAAATAAAATACTATGTGAGTAAATCAGATAGACCTTAAAGAATTTAGAAAGTACAAAATAAACTAAAAAATATAAAATAAAATAGAATAATAACTTTGATAACTACAGTATGGGAGAATAAACCTTGTTATACAATGTTTTAATAATAAGGGTAGCTACCATCAGCTGTATTCAAAAAGCAAGCTCCTTGCAACCCTTTCAAAAACCAAAATGTTGGCATGGCTCAGGTTCTTGTCAACACCATCAGCAATTTTATATATTCTGCTAATTGGATAATTGGATCCAATACTGTATCATTGTTGCAAAAGAAAACTAAGATTCCTAGAGTTGAATTGTGGCACTTTGAAATTCCAATTGTTTAGCCAAAGGGGAACAATCAATTTTAGAAGTTTCACAAAAAATTTACATCAGCTTACTCTCTATATGATTTCAGTTTAGGTATCCCCAATGTTGAGGCAATCATAGCATATTCATTCATCAAAAAAGGATCCCATTCAGAAGCAGAAAGTCTGAAGAGCTTGTCCTGTACAGTTGCAAGCTTAGAAATGTCTTTCATAAAGCATGGTAACCAAACATCTGACGAGTACAAGAGAATGGGTCACACTCACCTGAGATGGAGGGTACACAAAATCTGTAAAGAGTCAAGGTCGTGACATGTTCTTCTTATAAATATGTGTCTGATTAGCTTTGTTGACTATTATTCATATGGTCCACAAATGACATTTTAAAATCAAACATAACAGCAAGATCTCTGATGATGGAGTCATGGACTCCCTCAAGTTTAAATTAAATACAATTAAAAAAAAGATTTTTATCATTGTGATTGATGCATATTCACAATATTTGCTAATAAATTGACCACATTAAACAACTCGCATAATTACATTCCACGTATTTTTATAAAAAAATCTTCTTGTGTATCAAATATCTGATCTAATTCACATGCTGAAGTTGTAATATTTTAATTAATTGGAGAACTAGGAACCTACAATGGCTCCTCTTTCCATTTCTATCCACAAAGCAATGCTGTAGTAGGCCTGAGTAGATAAGGAGGGACAGACTGGGTAGCACATTGATAGAAATTCCACACTCAAGTGACTTTGGATCATTCCACTTTCTTCTAATTCCTGGGGTCTTCTAAACTTCTTACTTTTACCATTTTATTACAAGCTCTGCAACTCCCTTCTTTTCCCTTGATGTCAGCCTACAAGTGATCTAATTTTCAATTTTTTATATTCTGTCATTGTAACATCGCAAATGTTCTCACTCTGTTACAATATATGTTATTTGGTCTTGCATGGTAATTATTCTCCAATTATTATGTTTTTAATTTTCTTAAAATAGTCCTTGAACATTCCTGACTAAGCTAATATGAATATTGACAAATATAAGATAATAAATTAAAAAGGGATTAATTTTAAATTTCAGAATTCAGATGCACTGAAGCAATATTATTTATGTCTTGAAATAAGTATATAAAAATTAATTGAAACACAGTTCTTATGTATTGACAACATAGTTTGTTGAATTATTGCAAACATTTTGGCACATTTTAGAACCTTTCTCAAGGCTAGTTTGTACAAAAGAACTGTATTTTAATTAATTCTACAATGGTAAAGAAACCAAATTGTAATAAGTAAATCTAGTACCCAGAATTCTGCGAGACTGTGTGTTCTGCAGGGTCAGCTAGTGACGGTGAAGTGTGGGCTTCAGGGGTCCTGGCAGCTCCATATTATGTGTCCGACACTCTGAGAAGACGCAGTGAGGGCAGCGACCCCGGCCCTCGCCCAAGCACCCGCCTCACCAGCACAGCTCTGGCCGGTCGAGCCAGGAGAGTGTCATTTGACATGGCTGTCTCCTCCACCACTGCCAACATTGCTAACACCAACTCACCTGAACGCCCTCCTAGTTCTGGAGCCAACACTATGCAAGTGAGTATTCAGAACCATTTTTTGAGAAAATATGATTGTACACTCCTGGACCCAGATGTAGTTTTTGAAAAACATCCTAAGCAAAGATAAAAATATCAGAAAATGAAATAAAATAAATTCTTGGCTATACTGAAACTATCTGTTTTATAAATAAGATCAAATAATAAACCATTATTGTTCAATGCACTCATACACTAAATGCATCATTTCCTCATTACTATAATATAAATGAACACAAGTATGACACAGTGAAACCTGTCTTAAGCAGTCAGTAAAGATTTCAGCAAAAATTGACTTTTAATTTAGGTGGCCACTTAATCAAGGTTACAGGGTAATAGGAAATGTATATCAGGTCTTATCAGGCTAATTGGTATAAACTAATTTTTTTGGTTAAAATCATTTTAAGTACATTAAACAACAAAATTCAATTTAAACTACAAACTACACTTGAAGTATAATATCTTTCACATAAATTGTATTCACTTTTACAAAAGAAGCTTTACATAATTGTTTGTTTAGATGGGTTCTGTGTTTTTTAGATGCATATGTTTCAAAAGTTCGCAAAACTGTGCTCTTTGTTTTTATTATAATTTTATTAAATTTGTGTTCTATTGCACTTAAAAATGTCAGCATATTTTCTAGCTGAAACTTTTATCATTTTCTAGGATTACATGCTTCTCTCGGCAAATGTCAGACATCCTTGTCCTCATGAAATACACTTTCTGTCCCCACTGAACCAAACTCTCAAGCAAATGAGATAGCAATTCTGAGCGGGGCTCAGCAGGGCTTTAGCAGCAAGTGCTGAGCAGGGTCCCATGAAATAGTTTCTAAAGAGACGATCAGATTGGTTTCATGCAGAGATCAGATTAATGTTTCATTAATTCAGGGGTGTCCAACTTGCAAGGGCTCAAGGGTCATAACTAAAACTTTTAATAAGGTTGCAGGCCATATTTTCATTATTTACGTGATCCACATCTGACTTCTCTGTATTGCTGAGCTTGGCTACTGGGAAATGGGAGGGAGGAAATGGAACCATGTGAGATATCAGGCTGTAGCATGCATAACATTAAGAAAAACACATTGGGATGATTTTGAATTTCTGGATTTACTAGAAAGAAATCCTTAAATCTAAACTTAACCTATTTTTACATTTAAGGGAGTGTGGACCCTAGCAGAGCACATGTGCTAGGTGCACTCAACATGGATGAAAGCGTCTTGCACTTTTGACTAATGAGTTTTTGTGGGCCACAATAAATGGCAGTGCGGGCTGCATGTAGCTTGCAGGGCGAGTTGGACAACCCTGCACTAGTCATTTACAAATTACCCCAGAAGGGATTAGCAAAATTTCATGAGAAAGTTCTGTATGAGCAAAGTGAACATATTGTTATTTCCTGGAGACATTTATTAACATCGTCTTTTTTTATTTTAAGCAAATCTTAAACCCATGTCAGAAGCCTGGCTCTAGATGTCACCAGTGAAATAATCTGACATTGTATCTCATCACTGGAATGTATTGTATCAATATTATATCCACTATCTTTCTGCTTTTTATTATAATACAATTCCAAATTGCTGTAGGTGGTCACTTAAAATGGGTCAGTGTACAAAATGTGCCTGGCTGTAGGCGACAGGATCAAGTGGGCATCCATTTGTTCCTTGAAAATAAATGTCTGTAATTAAGGTGACCTTTTAATCGAGGTGGCTATTTGAGCAGGTTTCACTGCATTTGATTAATTTGACTGAGTGAATCAGTAAGAATTTGATTATTTATTTAATTTTATAATTTTAGGGTGATGATCAAAATATGGTTCGCTGTCGCTATGGAAAATGTGGTCGTGCTGCTCCAATAGCAGAAGCTCGTCGCTGCTTCAAGACTTGTCATAACTGTGAACATGTATATTGTTCACGTGAATGTCGTCGAGCTCATTGGGAAAGACATCGTAAAACATGCCTGCATTCTCGTGTCGGTGCTCTCTGTCGTCAGGTGTTATCTGCGGTAAATTTGACATATCTCTATAAATACATTATCAATAAAACTGATTCTCATTCTTTTCTATTGTATATCTTATAAATACATTTTTTGGTATTGTATGTAAAATGATCTCTAATTTACATGTTACAACTATCATTAACGATATGAGGAGAATTGAAATAAAAAGTCCCGAATTGTTTATAACAACTGTCCTTAATCAATTTGGAACTTTTTATTTCAATTTGAAAGAACAATAGACAGTTTATAAAAATACAACCAATGAGGAGAAGACCTCCATGAGGAGAAGTACAGAATGAAAAACTCAATGGGTAAATTTTCACAAATATTACTTTGAAGAGAAGTAGATATGAACAATTTCCTTTCAACTTACATTGTTCTCTAAGTTAAGAAATTAACCTACATCACATTATCTCTAAGAGCTTTGTGATGTTGCCTTTTGTCATTCTTTTGTTTGGGGAATGCGCCTCTGGAAAACTACTTATACATAAATCCTTCCTTTTAGAAATAATTATTTCATGATACCTGATCTTCTTTTTGTTCTCATTTGACTCCTTTCCATTAGGACAAACAGCATAAATTCTTACATAGAATAAGGGCAAAGCTGGTTAGAAGTTAGAAAACAAATGATAGGTATTTGCTTTTTTTGGTAGATATTGAAAATGCAATTGCGAACACTGAAAATGGTCATAATGCTATTGTCACTATTACTACCAGCATTAGAGACCAGCAAAATATGTAGTATAAAACGTCACAATATGTACATAAATATGTAATGAAAACTGAGAGTATGTAATAAATGTGTAAAATTAGATGTTACATAAAAATACACTACTTATAAAACACATTTACCTAATACAAAATTACATATATCTAAAATTTTCTAAACAAAGTTGATGCACATTTTGCACCATAGAACTTTCCCATCTGTAATAAAAACTTGATTTATTGCTATCCAGGACCGTAGTTTAGCAGCCAGACTAGATACAATAGAACCTTGTACAGACTGATGATATCTACGACCAGCAATCCCTGCAGCATGCAGCATCATCAAAGTGTTACATGTCAGTGATGGCAAATGTTTCTCGGAAATTAAGGTTAAAGGTCACAAAATGCAGTGTCAGTGAAACTTTTCACACCTAAAGGTGAAAATGATCTCAGTCGCTGACATGTACTTCCCGCCACTGAGATAACTGAAGCAGGTGAACCAGATTGTAAGAACTTCCGACTGCATCGTAATGTAGTGCATCTCTATTCGAAAGCACTCAGTAATAGTGTAGGAAAAAATTTTGATTATTTTGAAAATACTTTTCATAAAAATATGTTATAAAATTGAAGAAAATCGATAGAATAAAAAACTATTTTGTAAAAATAGCAAAATTAGTAAAATATGTAATATAGTACTAAATATGTAAAAATATGTTACGAAAACATTGGATATTATGTTAGGATGGCAACGATTTGCCAAGATGACAGTTTTGAAAATGGTAAGCAGTAGGGAGAGGATTTTTATGCCCTAAAAATCTTGAAATATGCTTTTAAAAATATGCTTTTATGACCTAAAAATTCTGAAATATGCACTTTAATAAGCAATAAAAATTAACAATATTTCCTTTCCTATATAAATCTTTCTTGATAAAATTCAGGAGAAGAATGCTTGGAATGAAAAGATATATTTTTGAGCAAGCATAATATAATCTTCCTTTTTTGTGGGAGAAATAATTGAAGTAAATACTCACTTAAGTGAAGGACATTGAGTGTTTTCTTTCATTTATTCTGTCTGGTTTAAAAAATGTTATATCAAGAAATATCCTGTTCTTGCACAAGTATTTTTTCATTTACAGAAGGAAAAAAAAGAATGTAAACTGTGACAAGCTCTTTCTAATCAATGAACACTCATGAATAAATATATTCTATGAAAAAATGAAATGTTTTAATGATTAGTCTTCATTTTAACAAAATATGCAAAACGTGCACCTATAATTACACAAATATGTCCCAACAAAAAAAATTGATCAAATATGCACAAACAAATTAATCTACCAAGTATCCATTTCTAACCAAATATCAAGAAATTTCCCTTAAGCAATGGACAAAAATATGCAAAATCATGTATGTAATAAAATATGTAATTACATAAAAATCCAGACACTAACCATACCATTATGGAATCTCCTTACAATATTAATATTTTAAGAATATATTAGTACTAGCTGGATGCAAATTGTTTACACTTTGTAAATCATTGTTTTAAAACTGAAAATAACTTCATATAGGATCCTAAATTCAAAAGACCAGCCTCTGACCTGTGCCCAACAATACTGCATGCACAGTATGGTGCACAAATAAACACTGCTAAACATTGAGATGAAAGTTTACTGAAAATCAAGGAGTCACTTTGAGTTTATCTTTTTTTTCTTTTTTCCCCCTTCTGCTTTTTTTCTTTTTTCTAGCCCCATCTGTCCCTCACATGTCTCCTAAAACATGGTTTCTCAAAAAACTCTCCTGTGCCCATAAAACTCATTTCCCTTAGGGATCCTAAAACCTGGGTTTAAATGCTAAGGTCGCATCATTACTGAGTTATGCACAATTATAATCTGTGTTGCAGTAATTTGTTTTATGTCATAATCTGCAAATTTCAATTTGCTTTTTGTCTTAAAATGACCATTGATTGTTGGAACTTGGGAGGAGCCAGTGCTGCTTTCATAGATAACTATGCCAAAGTGTGCACAGGAGGATCTATTTATGTGAGATCTGTTCCAGTGACAGTTAGAACTCGGATGATAACAGTGTTCAAGGAGGATTTTGCCAAAGCATGTGCTGTAGAGATCAATTTATTGTAGAAATATATTCCATACATCTCTTGGAATCCAACTTCTAATGTGATTTTGACCTTAGTGGCAGGGCAATCTTACCATAAATAATTGTAATTGATGTACTTAGATACTTGTGAGTTTGATCATTAATTTATTCAACCAAATGAAAGATCAAGTGAATGAGTACCTGCAAATATTTCAATAAAGCAGTATCCAAGGTCATTCTGACTTGTGATGTCATGCCAAGTGATGTATCACTCTAGTTGTGGTTTAAGAGTAAGCGGAAAACCTGATGCTGATATATTTGATTGCTGCTCATCCAGCTGTAAGATGGTTGTTAATTAATAGCTGGTGAAGATTCTTAGAAAAGATTTGAATAAAACTACTGAATGATAAACTCATTATGCTTGAAGACAAACTTACAAGTAACCAAAAGAAAGACATAAGGAGAATCAAGAAAGATGTTAAACCATTTGTGAACACAGTAAACTTTCAACAGATATTCAATCTTGCAAGGAAATGTAGAAGAAACTTGAGAAAAGATGTGACAAGATCAAGTCCTCTCAAGAACCACTGCAAAACTAGTAAATAAAATATCAACGAAACTTTGACCTATTAAAGACTCGTGGAGTAAATCACAGATATCACTCTGGGATCATTAGAGAGATCAAGGAAATGTGAATTACATAAGAGGAAAGTAATTCTTTTTGACATGCAGGAATCATCAACCGTTAAAGGAGAAACAAAATTGACAATCATTAAAGAAATATTGAGAAAACTGGATATATGAGCCAAGGATAATGTTGAACATACTCTCAGACTGGGAAAACTGAATTTGGATGACAACAAATCAAGACCAAAATCCATCAGAATAATCTTGAAAGAATCCATCTTTGCCAAAAACGTTCTGAAAAAAACAGAAAAAATTTCCATGTGGAGATAATGCTAAAAAGGACCTTAACCCAATGCAGAGAAATGAATTGAACCATCTTTGTGAAGAAACAAAAACAGACAAGAACCATATCCAAATCTTGTAATTAAATACATTAGGGAGAGTTCCCTGGATAGTAGATAAGAAGGGAAACAACAAAAGGTAGTAACAACCAACTTGGATATAAATACAAAGATTATGTACACAAACATCTCCTCTCTCCTTCACTCAATGAATGACCAATTTTTGATGGAAGTTGACACTGTGTAACCTGATGTTATAGTAATTACTGAATCATGACTTAACATGAATGTCCATGGCTTCCTAATACTTGTACCCTGTTTTCACATTTATTGCAGACACAGACTGGAAAGACATGGAGGGGGGAGTAATTGTATAAGTGAAACGAAAAATTAGAAGTATGACTGTGAAAGTGACAAACATGTGAAATCCAGGACCATGATGTGGAAGCACTCTGGTTGAAACTAGAATAAGGGAACACACTATATATTACTATATATTATAGGAAGAAAATATAAGCCATCAACATTCAATACCAAGCCACAGAAATCTGATTTCAAACTCTTTGAAAGAATTATCATGGTATGCAGTCTGCAGATACCAATTATTATTTTTTAAAATTAAAATCCCACAATCACTTTGACTAAACATGGAGCTATCCCACACATGGAAATTGAAAGAGAATTTATTAAACACTATGTATATAATAATTCAGGTCTTTGATCCTACTTGATGCAGAGAAAATCAACCTCCTGTGATTCTACATTTAATGCTCACTAATGATAAAGACATCATTACTCCCCCAATCCTGAGACCAAACATTGGTCAAGGTGATCTTGTGGTAATTATCACATCATTGGAAGTACAATCATTTATGAATAGCAGTGTTTTTATTAACTCCATCTGCAAATGGAATTTCTTTCAAGCAGACTGACAATAATGAGACATTTGGCTGAACATTAAATATTATCAGTCCCAAACAATAATGAAGAGAATGAAAGCAATGATGTTGAAACTAATTATGAGAACTTCTAAGAGAGAACATCTAAATATCTTTTAAATAATCAACCACCAAATATCATGAAGAGAACTAATTTATATGAATCTTGGAATAATCACATGGACAAACTATAGGACTGGACCAGATGAAAGTTACACCATCTACAAGAATTGTTCAAACAAACTCACCTGTAATGTGCGACAGAGTAAACAAAAACACAAAGATCAAATTGTTCAGGGTGATAAAAGATTTTCCTCCTATATACATAGACAAACCAGCTGTAAAATTGTTCCCCATGATTTTTCTGAATGGAGGTTCTGTAATAACTAATCCAGTTGAAATCACAGAATGCTTTTCAAACAATTTTGAAGAAGAATGTACTGTTTATTTATTTATTTTTAATCTATACAGGATGCTTTCCTTTACAATATGTCATATACAAAGTTTATTTTACAAAGTATGGCACAAAGCAGAAACAAAAAACCAAGGTTCAAAAATTTCTTGACAAATGGCATAAAGGCTCATACGACACACACACACACACACACGCACACACGCACACACACACACACACACACACACACACACACACACACACACACAAACAAAATTATTCCACACAAATGAGAGAAGTATACAATATTATGGTACAATTTAAATGAAAGATTTAGTTATTTATTCTCATTTATGGGATCCTTCCCTCTAACAAGTGATTAAAAATACAATATAAATCTTTCAATCATAATGCATGTAATAAAATAATGTACAAAATGTAAGTTATAAAAAAAGAAAGAAAAATATTAGAAACAATTTTGAATATTGAGTTTTCACATTATTCTCAAATGTGACTAGCATCATTATATGATCCATATATTTGATTATATTTTATGTCATTAAAGATGAAAAATGAAGGAAATGAATATACTCACAAATGCAGCAAATCTAGAGTAAATCTCTGCACCATGTAGCATGAGCAGTATGAATTCTCACACTGTTTAAATGAAGGGTTTTAGCTTTCTTTTGAAACTGTTCAGTGAATTATTATAAAAGTCAATCGACTTTGCAATCACAATCACACATTTTGTTATGCGACTAAAGGTGCTTTTAGCTTAGTAGTTTTTGGAGAATGAAGCAGCACTGAATAGATCAGTTGAGCAAAAGTTTCAAGAGGGTACTGTAAGGTTGATTTTCACCAAAAGTTCAGGACAGTTGACACGATTATTTAAAAGCTGAAAAAAGAAAAGTAAATCATTGAAGTTACATCTTCGGCTTACATATTGTTGAACATGAAGATTCATTACCAGCTATTGAAGAGGGATGCATCAAAATCATTGAAAATATAGAATTTTCAAATCTTGAAACTGCCCAGATGCCCAGACAAGCTCTTCCGCTGCTCGTCATGGTATCCCAATGGTGTTTTTAAAAAAGAAGCAGATTACAATTATCTCCTCTACTGAACAGAAAATTCAAACAATCAGAATCAGGAACTTTGCCATTAGAGTGGAAATAAACTATTGTTACTCCTGTTTTCAAGAAAGGAGACAAAAAGATGAAAGAGGAGCCAAGAAACTACAGACCATTAAGACTAACACAGTTGACACTTAGAAATTTTATCCTTCTTAACATCAAGATGGTTTCATTCCTGGAAGGTCAACATCTACCAATTTACTCCAGCTGTTAGATGGACTAAAGAATTGGATAAGAAACAATTGACATCATTTATCTAGATTATGCTAAAAATGTTCATAAAGTCCCATATAAATGACTTATTTACAAACTTTCATTTGTGGGATGAGGAAACCTTTTGAAGTGGGTTAATGATTATTTATCAGACAAAACATTTCAGGTAACAATTGGAAACACTCCATCAAGACCCCCAACTGTTATAAGTGGCGTCCCTCAAGGTTCTGCTCAATGTCCAATTGGTGATCTGACTTCTGGTTGGAACCGCTATGCAATCAACACCAAATTATTCCCAAATCCTTTAAAGAATCATCAGATGCAGCAAAACAACCTTGACAAAAAGGTTAGATGGTCAGAATCTTGGTTGCTCCTCTTAAACTCCAATAAGTGTAAGTGTACCTTGGAAAGAATAACCCAAAATTTGACTATCATGACTTAACTGAAATCATGCCCATGATTCCATGATAAAACAAAGTAATTTCAGAGTTTTTATCACTCGAAATTTGAAATGGGTTAACCAAGTTGTTTCTGTTACCAAAAGAACCAAAAAACTACTATACTATACCTACTACTATAAACTACTATGAGAAAGGTATTCTCTAGATTACATCCCTCTACGAAAAAACTGATCTATACAGCATACATAAGGTCCATACTTGAGTATGCTAATATGATTTGGTCTCCCTACTATCAAAAAGACAAAAAACATTGAAAAAGTGGAAAGGCAGATAACCAAGATCCCTAGGAATCTTTGTCATTTTAATTATGAAAGAAGTGTCACTTTTGACATTAGAACAGAGAAGAAACAAATGTAATATTATAGACACTTTAAAAAATTTGATTGGTTTTTATAACATTCCTGAATTTAACAATTTTTTTACAGGAGCCATGGAAGCTAGGCTTAGAGGGCATATGATGAAGTTGATGATAAAAAGAACAAGGATAGGACAACCTTTTTTTTCATCTTCATCAACACAATGCATCTTTAAACCCTTATTGGACATTGACCACCTGGAGTAGGAATAATCCTCTGTTAAGATCTTTTGTCTCATTATGTCACGTCATGTCCAGTCTCGTTACATGGCAGTTAGTCAGTGCCTTTCATCCCTTCAGCCAGAAGATTGGCGCTGTTAGTAAAAGGGGTTTCAAGACGGTCACCCGACTTGGAATCCCTGAGGTCACGAATACCTCCACTTCTATGACTTACATTGTGTAATTAAGCAATTTGGCAAACAACACCAGCTTTATTGAATGCTTTATTGTTAACCACGTTGTAAAGGCATTGAGCACACTTCTGTCTGATTCCATTCAAAAGGAAACTGAATGCCTTCAAGAATAGCATAGAAAGTTATAATTTTGTGATTAACTAAATGATATTAAATATACTACATACATATGAGTGTGTGTGTACACATGTGTGCATGTATATCTGTATGTACTCATAAATTCTGTATATATATATGTGAATGTACTCATAAAATCTGATTCAAATTATAAAATTGTTACTCTACCAAACTAAATTATTGTATAACTTGTTATATCATTCTAAGATAATTGTACAACAACTTGTTGCTGCCACCAATAGTAAATAAGTAAATAAAATTCTAGTTGATGAACTGGGAAAAAATTCTATACCTAGCAATAGCACTCTTACTGAGATTTATGACAATGGTTTCTAATAAATTGTCAAAAACCATCATTTATCCTTAGTATATTATATAGAAAGAGGATTATAATATTTCAATGAGCACAAAGGAAACCTTTTATCATCAACATTGGAAAGTAAATGTGTTACAATTATTAAATATCAAGCAAAAACTTAAAAATATTAGTAAAATGTTGTATTGCATCTTACTGAATTGCTCACCTAATTGTTCAGAAATTTCATAATGTATTTTTTTTTATCACCAAATAGATTTCATTTGAATCTGATTTGAAGTAACAGTACTGTAAATGATAGTATTATTCTCAACTAATCAGTTCTTTATATCTTTGGAACCAAAAGAAGTTGTTCATACACCCCTCCCCCTAATTTTTGAGTTTCTTCCCCTTCTTATCACTTCTACCATCTCCATCAACATCATCATCATTACCTTCTCTGATCTTTACCCTTCATAGGATCTATGTATTTATTTAATTAAAGTCAAAACAATTCTGTGACAAACTATGGGGGAAGTGGAATCTAAGTTCAGTTTCTTGAGCTCTTGGATCTCTGCCCTAACTCATACACATTAAGTTGAATTATGAATTCAGATAGCAATGAGCATGTTTGGCAAGAATTGGTATAAAAATATTCACTCCTGTGTAATAAAAACTATTTGCAAAGGCAAATCAGCTATAGATTTGGGCTATTATCCCTTATGATGCCCTTCATAACAAAATCGACTTAATGCCATGAGAACATGGCAAATGATTATCTAAATAACTACTTTCCCCACCGAGCTCAAGAAAATGTGCGCAGATAGTGAAACTACATCTCTGATCAACTGTATCACAGATAGTGAAGCTATTTCTCTTTTCAAACACATCAATAAATTAGGTACTGCACAAAGAGGTAGATTCTGACTCATGGCTATTCAAAACAAAAAATAACAACAACAACAACAACAAAAAGAAAACTTTGACAGTCATTTAAATGAAATCTTGAATCTGAAATTGAGAATATTACTAATTGGAATGAGAGTCATTTTTAAATGTCTGTAGGTAGCATTTTATTCTTTTGCAATAAAATGTTTTTGTGGTGTAATTTCTGGGTAACACCTTGGTTCACTAAAAAATATCAAATGTGAATGCAGATTGTAATATACTCCTGTTTTGACAGGTGAAGGAGGATGCAGCCACTCTTCGACATGTCTCACTTCTTGCTCGACGGGGTTATTTGGCCCAAGGCCGTGGTGCTGTAAAACTTTTTTTCTCAAGTCCTGATCTAGCTGAAAGGTTTGTTGCTCATGGTTTGCCAGAACTTGGAGAACCTGTGTATGCCCGATGGGCAGACTTACTTCCTGCTGAAATGGGGGCAGATCTGTATTCAGAACTTCTTCGATTGTGCAAAACATATAACCCTGATTCACGCCTTGTGCTCTATGTTGCTGTCTGTGTTGTTAGTGAAGCTCCTGCCACAGGTGCTGTTAAATGGGAAAGACAACTTGTGTCCCGATGTTCAAAGATGCGTTTGTGTCGAACTTTGATGGCTTCTATTGCCTCCAGTAAACAGCAAACCCCAACTCCCCCTCCACCTGTACCCCAAAGACGATCTTCTCCATGCAGTATTACCAGAGACATGGAAAATCCAGAGACTCTTATATTAACTTCCTTACCCGGATGTGAAGGGCAAATGTCTCCAAAACGAGCTAGGGAAATCAGCTTTACGAATATTCAACGTCATCTTCGTCAAAGAGGAGTTAGCTTAAGAAGGCATTTCCCAGATGTGTATAAGCGACTTTGTGCTTATGTTGAAGGAACAACAGAACGTTTTACCCCTGTTACCATATATCCCTGTGATGCGGTAACAGGAAAAAGTTTTATGTGTATTATTATGCCTGATGCAGAGCCTGAGAGGCTGGAGTTAGTCCCCCGTGACAGCAGTTGTGTGAAAACCATTGACATAAGTAAAGAGCATGAAAGTACATAGCACCGAGTTCGACAGAGGCGTGGGCTCTCAACTATTTCAATGCCACTGCCAGTGCAACCAGGGACTAGTTCATAGTTGAAATTGTAGGCCAGCAAAATTAGACTCAAAAATATGAAGAATAATTAAAAGTGAAAATACAAGCAATTCTACTGATTTGCTTTAGATACTAAAAAAACAATAAAGCTATTTAAGATAAAATTCTGACAAAAAGAAAGTCTTGTGGAATTCATAATTCTTTCTTTGATTTAAGGTACAATTCAAAATAGAATTATAAATATTGCTAAAAAAATCTCATAATATATCTACATTAAGAAAATGTATGTGACTATTTTAATTCTGCTTTGAACAAACTGACCAAATATTTAAAAGAAAGCTAATTTATCATTCTCAAAGATATGTGGTTTTTATTCATGAGCATTTTTATGTTAATACTTAAATGATTTTACACATTATTTCTCAACTTGCACAAGTTATGTAATTGTGTCACAAGAGAACTGATCATGTGTTAAAAATTGTTACAAAGTTGTATACTATGAAATAGATCTTTTAAATTAGTAGCATATATGTCACCAATTTGTTTCTTTAAATACTTTCATAATATTTTTATTTTATTATTATTATTATTATTATTATTATTATTATTATTATTATTATTATTATTATTATTATTATTAATGTATTTAAATATCAGGCAGCCTTGCCGAAAGAGAAAGACTTACACAAGGTGCAATTTGTGTCTAAAGCTGTTTGTATGCTTAGATCGAGAATGCTGTTTTTTTTGTAATTTGTGTAAAAATGTGATCTGTGTTGTAGGAGATGTTTCTTGGATGCTTAAATATTTTCATAATATACAGTTACAAAAATATTAATTTAGCTAATATCTACCTTAAATGTGGTAAAGAATCCTCATCCTATATAATGTCATTTCAGTGAGAAGCACTGTCATGATCTGTGATAAGGGTAATTTCTCTGATAATAAGAATTACAAAATTACAAGAATATTGTAAATTAAAAATTTATGTCTATTGTCTCTGAGAAACCTGTATGTTGTTATAATATGTAATGATTTGTTGCTGATAATGGCTACTGTTCTGCAGCTTAGTCTTTAATTCTTACATTTAACATACATAGGAAAGGCAATCAGTTCCTCAAATATATTACAACTTAGATTGTCTAGTCTTTTTAAATGCATGCTGTACTTGGGAATATTACATAAATAAGATGAGAAATTATATTCAGTATATAAAAACATATGTATCTGGCAATAATATCTTTGAGAACATTAATTAACTCATTAAATTCTATAGTTAAAAATAATTTATTGAATGTTATTGTTTGAATACTTTGTTGTGTGTAATGTGATATTAACAGTAAGATATCAAAACAGTTATACTCTAAACATCTAGTTTCATTATAATGAATATTGTATGTTTAAAGCTTACATTTTGACAATATTGTCATCATTCATACTCTGCAAGAAACAAATATAAAGGTTAACATTAAGAACATTCTTATTGTTGTACTGTGAATTCAAAAGAAGTATTTCAATTTTGCAATTACAATTGAAATAATAAAGAACTGCTGTTGCATTATCTGATGCAGTAATTTAATATAGTTAGAACCCCAAATCTTCAGTTGCAGAAATTTGGAAAATTTCACATTCTGTACACTCCTAGAGAACAAAACATAGCTTTTAGAAGCTCTTCTCCATATTTTGTTTCTGCCTACCTAGCTAACAGCATGAAATAATTGTTAAACAGAACAGACAATATACTATAACATATATTCTTTTGCTGGAAACCTAAAATGTACACACTTTTAATGTGCATATTTTGAGCACTTTTTTAGAATCAATTACCAAGGGCTGGATTAGATGATTATTGTACCTGTTTGAAGAGAGCAAATGTAATAGCAACAGCCTTAAGCTTTTTCAAATTTTTTATTTCCTCCGCTTTTCTCTTTTATTCCTTACAAATATATTTTGGAATCTTTTACATTAATGATAAAAGTTGAAATTGTGTATTTTAATTTTATTTTAAATTTAATTATTTAATTTAAAACTTCAAAGAAGGAATATTGAAATTTGGTATTTAACAATTTAGAAATAATAGTTTTGTTTTTATTTTTATTATTTCCAAACCTTTAACTGTATAAATTACAAATTATTCCTTAAGAAAACTTTTACTTGGGAGCTGATTGCAAGAAATCAATTATATTTTTGCAACAAGAGTTAAAATATTTTTTAAACAATATTATTACAGTAAACACTCATTAACATGAATTCCAAGGGACTGAAATAATCAGAGTTCATGTTATAAAAATTCATGTTATCTGAGTATTATAAATATTCCTATTACCATAATCCCTTGCTGGGATTGCAGTTTTGTTCATGATACAGTGAAATTTGTATTAAGTGAGTTTGTGCTAATGAGGGTTTACTGTGTTAACATATGTTATATCTCCTTGAAATAATTTATTGTATTATAAATAATATAAATTTAATTTTTATTTTAACTAAATTCTTCTTGGGTATCAGTAGTTTAAATATTTGTGTCTATTCATTCATTTAATCATGCATTCATTCATTATTTGGAAATGAATAATTAATTAAAACAACATTTTGAAAGCTTATACATTAATTTGTAATAAGTATGATAAACTCTGAATAGAATGTGAGAATTACGTTTTGAAGATAAATATAAGAAATATATTTTCAATATATTTGTTTAGAGAATTTGGATAATTTTTATAGTATTGTTTCAAAAATTATTAACAGTTTGTGAATGCTTACGTATATTGTTTTCTTATTGGGCAGTAAATTGTATTTTCTCATGTGTGTTCCTGAAATGTTAATACTGTATATCCTATAAATTGTTAAGGAATGACATTTTTTTTTATTGATATTCATTCTTAAAATTTCAAAATCAGATTGACTTCTCAGTTATCAAATTCTTGGCCTTTTCAAAATGTTAATTTGTCAAATTTTAAAATGTGTGTTATGAATAGATATATTCAAAAATTTATTAATTGGTAAAATGAATTTAATGCAAATATTAAAGTTGCCCTTGGCTACAAAATGGTACCTGGAATTAATTAATATTATAAGAAAACAAAAATAGCTCTGCTGAAAGCTTTGTTGAATTCAGAATTGTGACATTCTTTTACTATTAATGTTTCTGAGGATACTAGTTATTTATGTATTACACAGACTGTATTACTACAGATAATATAATACTAATTTCATCTTTTGTAGTGAGTCATAATATTATATTTATCCTTGTGTTTATTTAGTGTTACATGAATTTCTTGTATTAGTTTCAAATTTCTTTGATGTTAGTGGTTGTATATTTAGAAATAATTTAAACCTAAATTTTCTAAGCGGTTCTTATGCACTTTGCATAGTATTCATTTTCTAAGAGGCTTCTCAACAAATTGAAAATGTATGTTATTTTCTATTCCTCTCTTCTTCAATTACAAAATAATTTTAATCTTAAAAGAATCACACTTTCTCAATCATTGATTTCAATATGATTTTTTAGTGACTTATGTTGCTTAAAATATATTACATGTCCTCCATGAAATTTCCTTTTATTTCTCAGTGAAAAGTTATCATATCCAATTTACTATTTTATCTTTGAAGAGTATGAGCAGTTAGTGTAAAATTTCACCATAATTTTTCACTAATTTCATTTCTTTTTAAAAAAGGAAAACACAATATTCTGCTAGAAAAAGAAAACAAACCAAAGCACACCTGAAATTGTCTTCAAAAATGTCATAAAAGTTTGCTGAAAATAATTTTGTGTTAAATATGTAAAACTTTGTGTAAGAATATTTGGTATTTTGAAGATTTAAAAGTAGAAACAATGGTTTAGGCACATGTTAAAACTTCAAAACTAGATATCTCAGAAAAATAATTAACATTTGTTGATAGTTAATGTAACCAAGAAATATTATGAACAATTAGATTAGCCAAAATTCAGATTTATGACAAGCACAAAAATTAAATTATGAGATATGTTTTGTGTTGTCTGGAGTGTGGGAAACATGTAGGATCATTCTTGATGAAAGGTACGTTTTGTTTTTGTGGAGAGAAAAAAAAAAATCTTGAATGATCTTGATTTGATTTTTCTTATGTAATCATATAAAGGCAGTCATTTCTTTCATACTCAAGCAATGAGATTGATTTTTGAATTAACATATTTACAACCAACTCCTGTAGCCAAATATACTTTACGCCCTTTGATTTTTTCACTGAAAAAGCATTTAACAAGTTTTAATGAAAGAAAAACAAAATATTTTAAATTAAAGAAATGTGTCTTCAATGGTTCACAAACCTTTTTTTGATAACACATTAATGTAAATCCTGTGCCTTTGTTATTTAAAATTCAAGAGTAAAAGACTACCTGTGATATTTTTCATCTAGTAGATTAGAGACTGCATGTCATAAACTTGGTTTATTACAGTTATCACGTGGAACCAGTATGTTAGTAATGCTGAGAAAACCCCACAATTGTACACTGATTGCAATTTCAATTAACTTAAAAAGAAAATATGAATTGCATAATAATCAACTTCAGCAGAAAGTATAAATTGTATCAGTTTAGAAACTCTAAGGAATACAAATGTCAGACACAACTTTTTTGGATAATTTAATTAAAATAATACTAATTTAATATAGTTTTGCAATGTATAATAAGGAATAAAAGCAGAACAAAATTAAAAATACTGACTTAATTTAACAGATGATTGGATTTCATTAAATTTTTGTGTGAATGTAATAGAATAGGAACATACTTTGTATTCTTCCTTATTTTTTGAAGTATGTATTTCTCCATAATAGACAAGGAAAGTCAATGGTTTTCCATATTTACCATATTTGTGCTTTTCCCTCACAGATGACTATTACAATACAAGCCACCGACATGGGTTGTGAAATAAACTTATTTGGAATTTTCTTTTTGGAAGTAATAGAACCTAATTATGTAGATAAATTAATTTTTTTCGCATAAAGAATACTAAATTGAAATGTATAATGAAGTTGGCAAAGAAGATATTTCATCTATTATGAATATATACTGTAATAATGAATACACAACATAAAAGTTAAATGTTTCTTATGCTTTGTTTTGATAACAAAATGCAACCATCATCAGAGATGTCTCTGCGACAGATAGTATGACTTCCATACGTCTGTGAACTGCTGAAACTACAAAATTAATTTAAAGCTTAATACTAAATAATATTTATTATTAAATTAAATATTAGTTTTTAACATTGCACTACTAGTCATAATAATAAATAATCACTTCTTGAAGATCCCAATAATATTTTCCCAATTTGTTAACTTCTTTTGTAAATGTTTGCAGTTTAGAAATAAATGAAATTTTGTTTTATGAGAGTACACAGTCATATTGTAAATTAATCTATTTTGTTAACTTGATGCAAGGCATTGTTCTTATGCCCCTTGTGCAGAATCCAAAATTTGGTTTGTTCTTTCAACATCACAAATGCTTGAGAACTGTAGCTACAAATGTCTATTTTATTTTATTTTAATATACAATATTTGCAATATGTACAATAATTATATAAAAGTTTTCTTTCTCTTCATAGACAAATCTCAAAAATACATCAAAACACATACTCCTTGAATTTAATGTTTTTAATGAGAAAATAAAAGAGTAAATCTTCGAGCAATTTTTTTTATACATATCTTTTTAATATTCTTTGTTTCTTTAAAAAAAATTATGTTGATACTTTCTGTTCATTGGACTTAAAATTATCTCTATTACAATAGTATCTATCTTTCTCCTCCCCCCAAAAAATTAAGATTGGAAACTTAAATTGTACGAAAGATCTGGAATATATTTCTGCAATATATTTTAAACATTTGTTTGGTTAAAATACCTAATATAGATGTTATTTTCAAATAAATGAATAATGAACTCTTTTATTAATTCAATTAAAAATTTATTGAACTAAAATCATTAATGTAAAAATATTGTATTAAGTTGAACCTGCAATTTATTATACAATTCAATAATAGTGCTTTTATTAAAATTTTTTAACACTGAAGAAAAAAAATTCTCATATTAAAATAATTATGCAAATGCAATGAGTTGAAAATAAGTCATTTGGAATTTTTCTGTCAAGACATTGTTACATAGTTATAAAATGAGGCCTAGAAAACATTTCCTTAAATATGTAAATGATTGTACCAAAAAAATTACAGCTCTTAAATGATTAAATGTTATACATATTTGAGTTCTGTGATTGGTTATTTCCATAAATGTGTCATGAAACGAATTACTTAGTTATTTTATTGAGACATAATGAATTACCAAAAGTGACAAACTGATTCAGCAAGTTTACAGTACCTATAAATGTACACCCGATTTGTGAACAAATTTTTTAACTGTCTCTTTTATAATGTCAGTCAGTCAGAAAATCTCCATAGTAAGCCTTCAATGTATTACATAGTACTTGAAATAAACCACTTGAAAAAACATCTATAATTATGAAAAATAAACATTGACCTTGTAGTAGACCTTAATAACCAATTTTTTAAATTAAGGTAAAAGTTCTAAAAGTGACTTTCTTGCAACCATACAATTAAATGACTGAGTAATTGTGAAAAATATAAAGAATTCTGTATTTGAAGTCATCTTTTACAAAATTTTTTATTTATTAACTGTTACTGAACACTGACATGGTATTTTGTAAATTTATTATTACTTACTGTGTGGTAAACTTATTATTAAGACTAGCAATTTTAAGGGAAGGTTCTTGTTGGAACTTACAGAATAACAGTTTCATAATAACTTATGTATAAATAGTTATTGTGCTGAACCTTTTTCTCCATCGACCTTGCTAGACCTGTGTCTGCAAGAAAGGAGATTCTTTAATTAACTATTCACTGACATTGTTCAGAACATTTGTTTCATCTTGTTTCTTAACTTTTCACCCTCATTACAATTGCATACATCTAGATAAAAATATTTTTTCCCTAAATGAAATGAAAGTGAATAACAATAACAGAACAACATATTATTGATTAGAACAAACTCTTTATGAGATAAATAATTACAATCTTGAGTGATTTATTCCAGCAAAGAAAAGCTAGAAGAAAAAGCTAAATTCATCTTGCTGGATATGCATTGCTAATGGTATTTTTTTTTCCAGAGAAAATTATATTCAGAAATCACAAAATATTTTTTTTCAATTAGCACTTGAAAACATTCTTTAACCTGCAAATTTTTCTGTTGTGGTATTACAAGCCACAAATATAAACATGTAAGTAATTTGTTCTTAATTTTCTATTCTTTTAACCTACGAAACATTGAAAATATATAACTTGTGAAACACAAGTTCTCATCATGATAAAATTTAGAGTTTCTGCAGCAAATGTTTTAATTTGCTGATATAAAAAAAATTATGTTATATTACCCTTTTTCTAAGACTATAAAAAGTGTAATTATTGTTCCAAGCATGATGTTCAGGAAATAATGTATTTTTATCTAATTTCTCTTTAACTTTTAGTATCTTATAGTAGAATTAAAAGCTGGGGTACTTTAAAAATGTTGTAAAAGAAATTCTGATATACATAAAAGTTGCAATGAAATAAGTTTCTTTCATGAAATACGAATGATGATTATGAACTATGAAATATGATTCATCTTCAATCCAAATTCTTGTTTCTTTTATTATACAAATAGGTATTATTTACATAATAAAAACAGAAAATAGAAATACAATTAGTTTGATTACATTGCACATTTTTGGTAAGGTTAGATTGTTATTGATTAATTTCAATAATTCAATATACATTTTCTTCATAAATATAAAATTAAACTAGAATAATACTTTCCATCCAGTACATGACCAGTATTTTCATTATACAAAATTATATACTAATCATATACATTAGAAATTAATGGAAATGTAATATCAGTGTAAACTTCCTAACTGCATTTTTTCTGAATTAATTTAACACTGTACTTTTAATGGCATATAACTAAATCTAATGTAAAAATGTGATAACATTCAATTACAATACATGTTTACTATTACTTTAATACTCTTGAGAAACTTCTTTAGAATTTTTATTAGAATGTGTTTTTTTAATCTTATCTGATGAGAGGTCCTTCTCTGACTCTGAAATGAAGTAGAACAATCTTTCTTTCTGTATATCCCGAAGGGAATAAACAAACCAAATAGTGAGTTGAAATGGTACATATTTATTGATTTTTTAATTAAAAAATTTAATGAGTGAGAATGTACAATTACAGGATTTATATTACTATAGTGCAAACAGTATGTTACTTTATGAAATGCATGAAAAAGGGAAAATGATATTCTTGAAGCACCATATAAATAAAAATTTGAATTGGCAATGAATATATTCTTTTTAATTAATATGATTTGAATAGTATTCCAAATTATCAAATTCCAAGTGCCTAACAAAATAAAATTGTTTGTGTTAATTACTAAGTTTATCATGTTTATGGTAGTTGTCTAGCTTCAAACATTTAAAATTAGACAGTTTGTGCTTATCAAGTCTATCATTGTTCTTCTACTAGAAACAACCTGGCAAATCACATGTACTATTTAACAAAACCATTTGTCAATTTACACTGAAACATTTAAACTATCTACTATATTAAACTATTAAAGATATATTAAAAAAAGATCTGTATAATTCTAACTGTAACAATAAATAATATTATACAATTCTTATTTTCAGTCTAAAAATGAAATTCCAAGTTTCACTTTAATTATAACTTATTTTACAAATAGTTTTTTCTTACAGTTGACTTCATTGATTTCAGTATTATTTCCTAACCAGTTCTGAAACCAAATTTTCATTGCAAATCTTTTTGTAGTATCTTGATTTGTGAATGTAAAGTTCATTCTCATAGCTTCCATGTTTTGACTTCACAGTTTCAAATGTTTGACTTGTCCTCACTCTAAGTTAGAGGAACTAAGAATAATGAAGTTATGTCTAGTTATAACGTAACAGTTATAACAATGACACAAATATTTTCAAACAAAAAAGTTTTGTTTTCCTTCAAGTAATGGAGGGTTCTGAGAGTACTTGACCTGTTAGTCAGTTGGAGAATGAATTATTACAGTAAACTTGTTACTGAATAAAATGTCAGTGTCAGAATCATCATATGTGAGTGCTTGCACAATGATTCTGAAATACAAACAAAACTCCAACTTATTAATGTGTCATTTTATTATTTTAACTATAGGAAATTTGTATGAGATACTTTTCTTTGACAAACCTGTATTCTTCTCCAGCTGGTAAATAAGTAGATGAATAGAGAGTTCCATTTCCATCCAAGCTTTTTACTCTAAAAGATTTACCTTCAACAATAAGGTAATTATTATTAGTAACTTTTTTTGATTATATAGGCTAATTGCCACAAAATGTTTGACTGAGGTGAAAGGAGGTAGGGAAGTGATGGGAACAGTGATCAGTAACATGACGGTAAAGGAAATATGTAATGTGTTAGAAAATGTATTGATAAGATAGATTGCCTGGGAACATGCAAATGCACTCTCAACTCTTAATTTTGTGGTTAGATAACATAATCGATAATATATTTTAATTTTCTACATGTTTGTGTCCAGATGAACCTTTGAATTTCCTTATGGGGAAAGTACCCATTTAAAATTTTTAGATCATGAGATTCACAAAGGTCTACAAGTCACTGCCCTTTCTCATTTCACACCTCCATCCCTGTATCTTGTAACTGTTTTATTGTTTTCTGCTTTCCCTTCTTGGGTATTTAAATTCTGCATAAGATATAATTCCCTGTGAGGGTGCATATCATTTAGAATGTCTGTGAATTTTCTATAAATAATATCTTTGATATAGCAATCTGTGTCATTTATTGGTGCATATACTTCTACTAATAGAATAACATGTCCGTTTTTCTTCAGTTCTATATATACTTTTTTTTGCATATTCTGTGCCCTGATTATTAAGTGTGAGGAAACAAAATGCATATTAATCAGGAAAATAGTAGGGGCAGGGATAAGGGAATAGATAATGCCTATTAACTACAAAGAAAGACCACAAAGTGATTGAAACAATATAAGTAGTGAATGCAGCCTTTTCTCCCCTCATGCACATCAGATAACTTGTTCTGAAATAGAAAATCTTAAAATAAAAAGTACTAATTTGTATGATCCATGAAAAAGGTTGAATCCATTCTAAAATTGAAGAAATATTTTCTTTATGTATTAGCTCCTTTATTTATTAACTTACTACTTACCTTTGTCATTTAGGACAATTTGATAGGATGTATGTAAGTGATGGAGACCTCTAATGTTCAATGGTAGATGAACAAGATCTTTGAAAGGAGCAATAGGCCCTCCTGGTGTTAAAATTATTGAAGTCATTGTTTCAGAAATCTTTGCATCAGTCTCATCACATTCAGTTATATTGCAATATTTAATGCAACTTCTGTAATAATATAAAATTGGAATGGTTATTGGCGTAGGAAATATTTCTTTTCATTTACACACCAAAAAATCTTGTCACCAAATGTTTTTCACTTACTTTGCATTTTTAATACCTTTGAATATTTGATAATCAGCAGGGCAAGCTACTGAAATACAACTATAAAGTCCATGCATAGTAACACACATTTCTTCTTCCCCACACATATGTAAATTTTTCTTGCAAGGATCTTCATCTGTAAGTAAAAAAATATTACAAGTATAAATACAATTTTATTTCAGGTAATAAAATGAAAAAGTATTGTTTATACATTTTTATCTTGTGTAGGTGTGTCCTTTAGAAGGTTAGTAACAAAAAACCTGATCAGTCATATTACGCCAAATGAGCCCTCTCTGAGATTACATACCTTTAATGTCTAGATAATAGGAAAATTGATAAATCTGGTAGGTCTAGGAAATGAAGATCTGGAAAGTTGCTGGAAAAGGAAAGCTAAAGATTTGTGAAAATACTCTTAATAAATTAATTCTAAGCTTTCAAAAATGTGAATGAGAAGATATTGCTCTCAGTTAACAACTTAACATAGGAACAAAATTCCAAATTTTCATTATCAAACTTATTCTAGTATTCTTTCCCATTATTTTGATGTTTATTAATGTTTGTTAAAATTATACATACATACCTACACACACTCCATCAATTTCAACTTGTTTTGGTGTGTCGCAATGTTTCCAAGACTCAACTTTTCCATCTTTTGTTACTTCCATTGGGAAAATACCTATGAAATAAAATAAAATAAACCCATATCTGTTTATTATTGACAGTAACGGAAACTAATACACTTTCTTAAGCAAAATATACTCTAAGTTAGTATTGTACACTACAACATATTTTGTAGCATTTGTGGATTTTCAGAAAAAAATATTTATGGTGTGGGGGCAAATAATTAAAAGTTAGGGAAGTCCAGTTCAGTAAGGTTAATTTGTAATTTATGGATTCATAATCAACTTTTTCAAAATTGTACCTTTTTTGTTGTTTCTGTAGATTTAATAACTCAAAATTGTTTACAATAAAAAAATATATTTCTACTGGGGAATGATAAGTATTACATGGAACAGTAGGAAATTCTGCTTTTTTTAAATATAGAATTGTGATCTTGGATAAAAATTAAATCTAAAAATTTATTGTAATCTGCAAATGGTATTTACCAGCTATAATTTTAAAGAGTTAATAGAATTTAACTAGATTGAACTTGAGTTGATCTCATCTGGTAGTGCGTTTTACAACAAAGACACAACTTACTTTAACAACATTGCACCATGAAATATGAGGTAGATTAAAATCACCCAACAATAAAACTTCTGGACTTGGATCATTTTCAAAAATAGTTTCCATGTTTTCAGAAAATTCTATATAAGCTTACAGAGGGGACTTTGGTGGTATATAAATAGTTTTTAAGAATCTCAGTTTACTAGAATGAATAGTTGTTCAGATGTATATTTTGACCCTGGGAGTCGGATACTAGCATATTAATGGTGAATCATCACTGCTACACCTCTTCTAGTAAGCTGACTCATGGCTTCACTTCTGACCCCATGAAAATGTGGTTGGTTAGTGAGATTTCTGAGTCCAGTATTCATTACCAGTTCCCTTTTTCTTTGTCTCTGTTAAAACTCCTACATCAGTGTTCATTTTTTGAAGCTTGCTGAAGACCTCCCTTTGTTTTGGCTTTAAACCTTGTATATTCCAAGTTATTTGGAATATACAAGGGGGACATTGCCACATTCAGAATATGTTTCCTTTCAGAAAATTCATTGTTCCAAGGCTTCTGGATGAAACTTTTAGTGGATTTGATTTTTTCCAAGTGATTGGGTTCTGGCTCAATGCCTCAACCCCCAAACCTGGGGGACCCAGGTTCTTCTTTGGGATACTCCTTCCCCAAGAGTTAATGGTTTCACTCCACCTATGGAAATCTCCTTCACCCCTTTGCTTTTCTGTCAGGGTTTTCCTTTCTTTAGCCCAATGTTCTTATTTTTAGGTGCTGGAGTTTCACCCTCACCCATCTCTCATTAACTACTCTCTGAGCTTGTGCCACAGAGTACTCAGGAGCCACCACATGGAGGAGACTGGGCTTGCTGACTATACTCTGCTCATGACCGCTCTTCTCGAGCACTTTTGTGGAACTACCCATTTACAGGGGTAAGAAGATTGTTGAGATTTCATCCTCTGGATCTCTTAAACAGGTTCGATCATTAAATACAAGATATATGATCATATCCAAAAATTATCATATTTGTCATGTGATGTTATATTAAGTGTATACTATTTATGTTTGTTTACTACAGAAAGTGAATCCATGAAGGACTGTGAATGCCCAGTTTCTTCACACTCACATCTTCATATCCTTGTTGGGCATTGAGCTCTTGGAGTAGAAGTAATCCTCCATTATTTTTTAAATTTTTGTTAAGTATCGTCATGTTGCAATCAGTCAGTGCTTTTCATACCTTCAGCCAGGAGCTCGGCATTGTTAGTAACTGGGGTTTCCAGATGGTCATCCAACAAGGAATCCGCCAAGACTAGAATTGCTTAACTTCCTTGACTTCAAGGAGCATAATTAAGCAATTTGACTTGTGATGCTGACTGATTGATTTGGTTTTCTCTATTCAGTTGGATTTTTTGAATTTCTCCTGGTAATAACAGATGTTCTTTGTAACTACAGGAGTAACAAACTACAAGCCAAGTTCTTTATATTGGTATTTTTGTTGATGTATGGACATTTTTAGCCATTTCCTAAAAAATTTACTCCCCAATTTATTGCAGAAATATTTTCAAGATGAGAGAAAATTTCTATTGGTCTGATATTGATCATGTTTGCATACCTGTGAAAATTCAATAAATTCAATGGATATGAGTGAAGGAATAATCTATGTATAAAATATCTACATGTGAAACAAAGTTTTCTCCACAAAATTATAAAGATATTGCTCTGATTACTCTTTGCCTACTTCATGGTCCAAAATTTACAGCCTTTTCTTTAACATTATTTTCCTATTTACAATCAGAATTTTCTTTGAAATATTCATCTTAAATATTGTCTTCTGAAAGATGTTCTTTTATCTTTCCTACACCATCTGCGATTTACAGATCCAAACATTTATTCATATGTATAATAATATATAAAGGGGAATATATTATGTTCTTCATACACCCACAAATGCAGGAAGTATGCTTGTTAGCTAAGAAGAGTACACAATGTAACTGCCCAAAATCTTTCTGCAAACTACTGAGTGATGTCATTAGGTGTGTGGGATCTGGCTATCCCATGCATTGCCTGCCAAACGAAAGAGAGGCTACTTGACCTATCGCCCTCCAGCTTATCTAGTAGTAATCTTGCCATCAGATGCAATATCATTTAACACAGGATGTCACCATACCTTGTAAATTACACTTTTAAGTCAGTGAGATACTGAGTTCTTAAAACTGTCTACTAGACCCATGTGCACCAAACAAAGGTTTAAATAGAGTTTGAAAGTTGTATATTTTTGGAAAGGTAATAAAGTATACGTTACTTACTTGTGCAATTTGTTTTTGAATCCAAAAGAGCAAGCCCAGGTGGACACAAACATTTGAAACTGCCTTCCAAATTTACACATTTGTGAGAACAAGGCTTCTCAGCACATTCATCCACATCTGAAATTGGTGATGCCATATTTAGATTTAGAAAATTTCATAATTTAAATTTGAAGTGTCCATTAATTAATTAAAAGCACCTTCTCAACAATACCATATCCAGAGAGTCCATGCCCCCACCCAAGGCTAAAGTTTTTAGAATTCCATTAATTCAAAACAAAAGTGATGTTTTTTTTCATATAATATCCAAAGGATTTGCATTTTTTTAATATTTCAAGCTAACAGTTTTTTAAATAAAAGTTTTAGTGTTTCAAAAATATTTGTGGGTATTGAAGTCTGAATTGAAATCAGCCTCACATGAATCACTTTTTGAATACATTCTTGTTGCTCAACGTAGAGGGTAATGTATCTATAGAGCTTGAGTGTTCAATCCAAGGTAGTCTTGGGGGACTTAAACACTCAAGAAAGATGATGGTTTTGTACCATTTATGACACTATCAACACAAGATTTGAAGGTGAGCTGGATAGGGAATGCAAAAAACAGAAGAAGAAAAAAAATATAAGTTCACAGATTACGACATATCTAAAGAAGACAGCAGGTGCTCAAGCAACCCACATCACAAGTTACAGTGCTACACATGTTATCAATATACATAACATACAAGCAATGTGTCCTAGGTGTTTTTTGGTAACCTAGTTTTTTTTGTGCCTAGTTATGTTTCTAATATCATAATCTACGAAATGAGAGTATTTGCATGTTCTGTTACATTTTTGGTATCCCCACACCAAAACATGACTTGTCGGCAACATTTGAAACCGGGTTCCAACATGGACCTATTTGCACATTTAAAACAATGCACTCAAGGTGAGATCCTTCGACAATCGTGATTTTTTCACAAAAACGAGATATTTTGAGCCCTAAGATTCAGAGGGACCCTAAGATTCCTCAAAATATTGGGGTATTTAGCTCTTCTAGCTTCTACTCTAAATATTCAAAATTTTGAATTTAATCTGGCCGGGAATGACCACTGCACTGTACACATACAAAGAACACTGCATACATCCAGACAACATGCAGGAAACATGCAAGGAACATGTGGGCAACACATGAGGAACATGTGGTGAACATATGGGGATCATACAAGAAATATGTGGCAAACACAGAGTATGTGCAGGGTAGATCTGGGGAATATGTGGGGATCATGCAGGAAAAAATCAATGGGTTAGGAGGGCCTAAGTTAAGTTTCTTGAGCTAAATTCTGCAAAATTAGACCTTCTTCTACCACCTGTTACATTGGAGGATTCTGTGAATTTCCATTTCATTGGCATGGGTGGTCATAAAATAGTAGAATATCAAAATTTATAAAATACTCAATTTACTATTTGATATTCTGAGCAATTTAATCTCGTGGTAACAAATCTTTCTATTTGTTAAAAAATGCTTAGTATTATTAAAATGTTTACAAAAGCAATTCCTGGCCTGTAATGCTGTAGTGCACATTTCAGAGATCGGCCTTTTTAAGTTCTATTTCAGTAAGAAGTTAAGTTAAGTTATAAGTTAAGCATTAAGTATATTTCCCTTTTACAAAAATGATGCAAAATGTTTGCATGGATCCAACTAGTAGATATTATGATATCTTTACCATTTTAGAAATGAAATGATATTTTTGATCTTTTAAATACCCCTCAAACTTGTATCACGTCAGCCACAGTTACATTAGTTAAACAACTGCAACTAATATTTCACTTTTCATGTCTAAGTTTAATGTCCTTGCCTCCTTGCTGCTGTTGTAAAAACTGACAATCACTAACCTGCACATTTACCCCCTTTGGCTGATGCTGTAAATCCTGGAGGGCAGGTACAAGCATATCCTCCTTGGTGATTTTCACATGTTTGAGTGAAGTGACATTTGTGCAACCGACGACTTGAACATTCATTAATATCTGTGAAAGTTAAGTTTCTCAAGGACTAATTGAATCCAGTGAAAAAATTCATGTTGCCATTTTTGTCAATTAATTAATTTTTGAAACAGTGAAGATTAATATTCAATATTACAAATCATAGCATTTACCTTGACAAAATCCTTCATCCATTAGCTCAAAACCTTTTGGACAAGAATCTGTAAAATTAGTGCTGATAGATGCTTCTTCCTTCAGTTTAAATTTCTTTATTTTAATATTTTGCACTCTCAGAGTTTCAACAAGAGATCTGAAAAAAATGAATAAAGTTTGAAATCAGGAAAATGAAGATATTGTAGACTAGACTTGAGAGAATTTTGAGGATCAAAACACTATTTAGAAATGTCTTGGACAGTAATTATTTTCATATGATAAATAAAATACTATTTTTTAAGGAAAGAAATTTAAAAGAAACCTAACATAGTAGTTAGTGTCTTGCTAAAACAAGGGTAATTTCAATTTGGAGTAATTCATATTAGAGTTCTTTGTAGAGAAATAGTCTCAGAAAAACAAGTTCAAATCATTAAAATTGTGTGATTCTTTGAACCATCTCTCCACCTCAAAAAACTACCTCATGATAAGAACATGATTTTAAGGCACAAAAATTCTGACAAACTCACATTCCAGAGAAAATTTTGACCTGTTGAAAATTAACACAAAAATACATGAAAATGTTTTCTATTGAATAATTTAAAAAACTTCATCATCATCATCAAGATTGCTAGGCATGTAGCCTGTTCCTTCAACCCTAAAGCACTGGAGAATTCTATTCAACAGTTAGGCCTTTTGCACTCTCATTCCTAGAAAATTCAACAATGAACTGGGCTACACATAGTACCATCAAATGGGTATATATGAAACGTTTTAAAATAGTAATTGAGAATAACTTTAAAACCATACACTATAATTGTAGATGGATACTGCTCCACTAATAGGGTTATTCCTAGAAATCTGTTTAGGGATGCAAATCTATTGTATTAAAGTTTCTGCAGCATTGACAGTTAAAAGATTGCGTTTCATATAACCCGGTGTTACGGGGTTATATGAAACGGTTTCTTTGATTCATAAATTTGCTGTAATGTGAAGGGATAATTTTGTATTAACCATTTAAGAAGGGTATATGGAACAGAAACATTAAAAAAAATATAAATAAAATTTTTGTTTCAAAATTGATGCAAAAACTTGTGACATATGAGCGTTTTCATTATTTTGTGAATATTGTTTCATATTACGCATTAAATACGTTTACATGAGTGTTTATTAGCAAAAAGCAATTATAACACTGAATTTTACAATGAAATAACCAAAAAATTAAAAACTGATCACAAGACATCCTCTGCGAAAGTGTGAATTGGTTCAGACACAATCAATTTAACTTTATTCAGGGAAACTTCTGACATGTCCTCTACATTTCAAAAAACAAATGTATTTTTCCTTTTTGATTTCCACTTAGTACACTAGCGTACTTGGTCGCGAAGTCAATTATTTCCCAAAAATATTCATTAATGGCTTTAGGTGAAAGTTGCGTTTCAGCCCTCTTCTCATTTTCACTGTTTTTCATGGTTATCTCCAACTTTCTCATCTCTTAACTCGTGCATCATTCATCCCCTGCTCTGAGGAAGACCACGACAAGATGGTCGAAACATCAGCAACACAGCCTACGATGCAGTATCACCCGAACAGCCAGGATCATTTACATGACTGGCTGTGGAAGCCTATGACTTCATTTTTGATTAAGATACACCATGCAAATAATTTTAAATTACTTCTTTCCGTATGGTACCCAAAATAAGCTGCCATTTGCAGTGATCTAACGATCTGATTTTCTTCAATATTGAATCCAGGAGGCTTTCCTAATCTATCATAAATTTCCACAAAATTTTCTTCAAATTATTGCTTTAGTAACTAAACCTTTTTTTTTCTTGTTCAAAAGACATGCTTTCTTCAACCACAGCATGTAATGCACATTCT
Source organism: Teleogryllus occipitalis (assembly GCA_011170035.1). NCBI lineage: Eukaryota > Metazoa > Arthropoda > Insecta > Orthoptera > Gryllidae > Teleogryllus > Teleogryllus occipitalis. The sequence continues at coordinate 174,907 of BLKR01000376.1, forward strand.
ATGGTTTCCCATAGATATTTTCACCTGATTCCTGAACTTTTTGTTGCATTTATGACAGCGTAGCATCGCTTCATAAAACCCTGGAAAATATAATGTTAATGTCCCTTCTTTTCTGCCAAAAAAATGAATACACAAAAATATGATTAACCCAATATGATAGTTTAGGTTATAAGGAAATATTATTTCCATTGTACCCATAAGGTGCAATAAACAGATCAAGAGATAAAAGGGAGACAAGTTGAGAGTTTTGAAAACTAACGAAATCATTAAATAATGTATCATAAATTTACAACCCCCCTGTGCTTTTTAAAAACACAAAGATTGAAACAAGTTAAACACACACGTGTTTAGATCTAGCAACATTTACTTGTTTCAGTGCTATCAATTTATGATATTTAAAGCAAAGAATATTGAAAGTTGCATCAACGTTTCATATAAGCCGTGCTATTTCATATATACCTGTTTGACGGTATCTTTTAATCAACGTCTGCTCATGTTTGCAATCTTGTTTTGATAGCTTTCAAACACACTTTTATTTAATTTTTATTTTCTGAAAGACCACAGTTTGTGAACAGAACTCACCATACACCTGGTCATTCATGTAAAATCTTTAAGTGGAAGTACTTTTTGATTTTGTATATATTTACATATTGAGGGTTTACTATGTTTTTACTACTTTTGAAATATTTTTGGTTTTATATCAGAGAAACAAAACATTATCTGCAAAAAGAGTTATGTTGCATAGTTGCATACATTGTGAACAAATGAAAACCAAAAGACAGCAATGAAGTGTAATATACGTTCTAACTTTGTATGTAAACATGCATGTTACATACATAATTTTGTAAAATATTCATAAGCATTGTTTTTGCTGTTTCTATTACATTTAACTACAATACTGGTTACTATAGAATAAATCTAAACTTTTTTAAGATTATTTGTTCTATTTACTAACCAAAAATTAAAAATAACAGAAGGATAAATGCAATTCACCATGTGCTTCCGTAAGTGAAATAAGCAACATGCTCTAAGGTTAAAAACTTAAGCGTAAGATTTAAAAGAGAGGAGTTTTGATTGATTCTCAGGGCTCTCGAGGCAACATATAAGGTGATTCAATCACATAAATACATCTTACGGCAATTTTCCTCGTGATGGATTGTAGTTTATTGTTTTGTTCCAAGAAAATGGTATTGATGTACCATCACCTTCCAATATGCTGCTTGAACTTGCAAACAATTCTCCTACTCCACTTTGAATATAATCCTCTGAAAAGAAAATTTTAATAACAAAGTCAGAATAATACATATTTATGCATTTATTCTAGAATTTAGCGTGAGATTATCATATTTGCAAATATTTTGTTTGCATTAGAAAGAAATGAAATGTTGGATTTTGGTTCTAACAATTTTCTCCAATAAAAACAGGTTGTTGCCGAAAATTGTACTTTATAACTTCAAGTTTTTTAATTTTGTGAAATTGGGTTCAAAAAAGAAATGTTGAGTTTTTGTGGAGTATTGTTAATACCAAAATATGATTAATAGCTGTCGTGCTTAATAGAAAATATGTTTAATAATATAATAGGTGCCACATTATACAACACATATTTTACTTATAAGTACATGAGTTACAAGAAAATTTGTTGTCGTCTGTCATTTGATTGAACCAGGTTTAACAAAAGTCACTGTTTCATAAAGATGAGTTGATATGACCGCAGTATTGAACAATAAATACAAAGAAGAATCACAAATATGATGACTCACCAAGATGGCTTTTACTTATTACTCATACATTCCTTTTCTGTAAATAGGCTGGCAATATGCATTTTCCGCGAAAATTACACTATGACACTATTAAGAATATTCACTGACAAAACAAGGCACAAAGCTGCATATGAATTTGCTGCTTGCTGAATTTGAGAGAAATCTGGTAGCAGAACATGATGTGCTAAATTTTGTTCAATTCAATTACATTTTAATTCCCATTTATGTTTGACGGATTTGAAAAACAAAAATTTTGTCACTTTGACTTCAGTTGATCGGACATTGCTAATTTGCAGAGGTGTTTAAATATATTTCTATACAAATACAAATTGCATGTAGATATATTTCCATTTATTGCTTATTAATTCATTACAATATCAACGCAACTTAGTCATGCTCAACAGCACATACTTTCTTGCATTATTTCTAAATTAGCAAAAGTTCAGAATGTTCAACGAAGATTAGGCCTAGGTTGTTCTTTAAGTATTCCTTTTTATATCCAAGGGGGAAAAATTGAAGAAAAAATTTTGGGTGTTTTTTGGGGAAATTTTAAAAATGTGCTTGAGGGTTCATGTAAAATACCCCCAATCAAAATATATGTTTCAAACTCAGAGGGTCTCAAGTTAAAATCAATTGAAGAATATCAGGTTTGAAGAAAATAGCCTGAAAGGTTTAGGTGCTAGTGTTGATCATAGATAGACAGATGGACGAACAGAGATGTTTTGTCATCAATTGGTTTTTCAGTATCAAGAATAAACAAAACCGATTCTGGCTACACAACATGTTAGAGGAAGTAATTTACTCTAAATAGGAACACTTTGTTGTTACCAGACAATAAGTTCTTTGGCGCATGATAACAATACTTTCTCTTCTTACGAAGTAAGGGCGAGAAAGTCAAAATTATTCTGTTTATAATGTATGACCAGGGACAACTTCTTCATGATTTCTATGCTTATAAAGTCAGCTTATTGCATAGCATGCTGTATATGTAGTTTTCCTTCAAACATACTATATGCGTAATATGAAGAGTTATGTAGGGCTTAATGTTGCAGCGAAAAACAAAGATTTTTCAGCAGAAAATTTCTATTGTAGGTCTCTAATATCAATAAAGTAAATAATTCTTGTTCCTATATATATTTAATTACTTCTTCTAGCTCATAGTGTTGCCAGAATTCACAATTTGTGGGTCCTTGAAACCGAAAACTTGGTTTATGGCAAAACGTCAGTCTGTCTATGAGTAATTCTAGCAGCTAAACCATAAGCAGGATTTTCACAAAAATTGATATCTTCTGATTGATATATCTGTGTGTGTGTGTGTGCGCGCGTGCATGTATGTGTCATTTTTTATGAAGCCTGTGTATTACATTATAGGCATTTTGTGTATTATTGCATTAATGAGTGCAAGTGCTTCAAATTTTTCTTATGAAGTTTCTCAAAAATTCAAACGTTTTCTGTGAAAATGAGTTCAAAATTGTGCACATTTGGAAGTGCTTGAACATTTTCTCAAAAACAGCTCCAAATTTTTCAATGAAAATTTGTACATAAATTTTACTTTTCTATACTTTTCTTAAAGTCATATTTCAAGTAAACTTTTAGAAGAACAAAAAATTGACAAAATGTGAAAATATGTCTTTTAGGCAGCAATAGAAAGCAGCTGGAAAGAGGGTGGGCCAATACCAAAAAGCTTGCCTAGACAAAAGAGGTATCAAAATAAACCAGTGTAAGAAAAACTGCTGTTCTGTAACACCATGAGTTTTAAGTGTTTATTTGCACTAAAAAAATTTTTATAGAATTTTTTATGAAAATTAGCCATAAAGAACTCATGATTATATCACAACTGATATTGAGTAAATTGTTGAAATAATTAGTCACCCTGACCAGGACTCAAATCTGGGCCTCCTGGTTTACATCCAATTGCTCTGACCACTAAATTACCAAGATAGTTGATGCTCCAAACATTCATGAGTGTCAGTGTGGGTGAAATTCATACAAAATGGTGATAATAAAGATATATTTTGACAAAAATGTTCCATTAAAAATGTTCATCTTAATATGGTTGGTAACTACATTCCTACATGAAGAAACTTAGACCAGTTTTTTCCTGCAAGAATGAAGTTACTTGTTGTATTATGATGTACATTTTTAATGTGAACATTTTTAATGTGAATATGTTTTGTGAGATGGAATCTGATTCATATAATTCTAATCTATGAGTATTATTCATTCTCTTAATTTTTCTCATTTCTTGTAATTGTAAGAATTTGTGCATCATGGTTACTGCATTCCACTAGCAGATCCAGGGGGGGGGGGGCTGTGTGCCATTGCCCTTCCCAAAAAAGGCCTAGAATTTTTGTTTACCTTCTTTAATTTGGCAAAATTGATTTAAATATTTATGTTCAAATTATGTAATTATTTAAACAATAATATTGTATAGTATCGTATCTGCTGTACCCAAATAATATACAAAATAATAACAAATATGTTTATTAGTTAATAAAAAATCTTCAATGGTCCCCCCAAAATGATAAGATGGTTCCCGCACTGCTGTATTGTAAGACTTTTATTGCAATTTCATATCTACTAGTAATTTTGTTAATTGTTATTTGATTGATTGCCATCTTTGAATTAAGTGTGGTCTATATAGTAGGTATATTTATTGTAATATCTAAACTGAAGGAATTAATTAAATTGAGAAACTACTCTTTCTTGCAAGACCTGCCAAAAAAACACTGTTAAAATCTCTGCATACAACAATGAGTGAATGTTGACTTTTTTAGTTATCTCTAGTTTTCCTAAGAATGTAATATAATCTATAGCTAATATATACACAAAATACATATAAAATTGTACTTATATCTATGCAGTTCATGTTCTCTAATACTTATCTTTACAAGCAAAAAGAAAAAAAAGAAAAGAAAAGAAAAAAAAGAAAAAAGAAACGAAAAGTAAAGATATATCGTAAACCTTCATAAGGTTCCAATTTTACTGGTGAACCAATTCTAAATTGTGGTGTTGTTCCTTGGATATCAACTTGGAACTTCAGTACTCCATCAGGTCCCGCACCCTCACCAGTATGGGTAATTGTTACAGCTTGTCCTAAGCAGAAACATTGGTTAATTTAATAAATGAATTATAACTTTTGTATACAATAATGATTAATTGAATTACTATAAATAAATTATTTTCCAATAGATATTTTCACACCAATACCTGAAGTGAATTTCACAAAGGTTTGCATTTTGAATATTCCTTCAGTTAATGTAAATCCATTTACAGCTTTATTGTTTTGAAATGCTGTTGACCATGTTACTGGAGACATCACAAGAAAAAGATAGGGAAACCAAAGGTTCTGAAATCAGGCATGCAAATGATAATAGAAAGATATGTAAAAGTATACAAGCATATTCATATGAACATAGACATAAAACAAAACTGTTATAGACATTCACGTGTACATAAGTTCAAATCAGTCAATTTATACACATTGAATTTCTTTTCATTTTGCATTATCATTGAAGTCGTTTTGAATATCCATCATTTAACACGCATTTGGGACCAAAGATTATAGTATATTAAAAAGTTTCCCAAAAGCATTACAGCCCAAATCAGGACAGGTTCCGGACTGGAATCCTCCAATTTTCTCGGTCTCCAGCGGCTCTTTTCCATTTCCGTTCTCAGAACTGGTCTTTTGCATTTTGGAATACACCATCTATCCCTCTTCTTCCAGGCCTCCCAATTGGTAAGCTTTCCATCACTCTTCTTATCATGACTTCTTGAGTATACATGTCCTATCCATTCCAGCTAACTGGTTTTTATGAGTTATGACACCCATGAATTTCATTATCATCATTATAGACAACAACATAGTTGTTGGTTAGGAACTGTATTCCTGCCCTTCCAATGAATTAAAAAGCAGTATTCCCAAAGTGTTTCTGCTGGTGTCATCTTCTTGCCTCTTGCTGATCTGTCCCTATCCCTTTTTACCTGGTCTGTAGTCCACAATAGTCATTGTGTGTCCATTCTTTTTATATACCTTCCCTGTTTCCTCTGGTATTCTTTTATTTCTTCTTATAGGTTTCCTCATCCCTTCTAGGAATCTTCATTTACCTGATGCACCTCAATAAGTAAAAATTGATCTATTGTATTCCTTCCTTACAGTGACATTGTGAGGGTGGATTGAGTAGCTTTCACTGTGGATCCAATGAAGTTGGATACAAGAGAACCTCCCATATTAAAGTTAAAACTAGAATTGTATAAAGTGATAATTGAAAAATACTATTTCACAACTTTATAATTTAATTTGTATACCACCGGATTATCCTATGATATTAAGTATATTACTCATAAATGAACAAAATAATGAATGAATAAATAAAAGAAAATCTTTTGATCATAATCTAATGTTCTGTGATCCTGATTATCATCTGATCCTGTGATCATGAAGCCGAAACATTGAGCTTTTGGACTCATCATGAGCTGACTTCCATCATTTCATGTTCCTGTAAATGTATAAAATTTGTAACATTTTAATGTGAAGTCTTTGTCTCATAATCACTGCTAAACATCTAGTTGTTAAAGCTGTATTAATATATTTAATTATTAAAATTAAATTAAGTAAAAATAACTCATAACATGACTATCAACTATTTAGGCATAAACACAATGATTTTCTGTTCTATTTTCTTTCTCCTCCAATAATCCCTAGCCACTATTAAAATCTTCCTTAATTCCGACCTTTTCTCTGGTTAATTTCTTCCTCTTGCCAGAGTTTTGAAGTCTGTTTGGGGTGAGTTCCATTCTTCTTGAATAGCCTTCCCATTTCTTTTGGCATTTTATTATGTTTTCAGTTTCATTCTTGTTTCTTTTTTCCTTACTTTCTTTTATCTTGATACTTGGAGATTTGATCAATGGAACCTCCTTTGCTGCCTTAATTTTTGTCTTCTCGTATTTCTTAATATACTTGTTTCATTGCTATTAACTAGGTAGAGATGATTTGAAAATGATGTTACGAGGTATAATATTTGTTTTTACTGTCATTTGTTGGAAATGTAATTTTATGAATCCATTGACTGCTATATTTTACAAGTTTTGTTTCAAATTTCTTTTCTTTAATTAAAAGTTTGTTTTTTAAATTCAGAAAACATATCCCTTCTTTAAAAAATTTATTGTCAATTACTATTTTTGTCTCAATCTATTCTTTGCCTTAAAAATTATTGTTTCAGCTTTTTAGGGAGATAATCTCAGTTTATAGTTCTTAATTTTAACATAATTTTGTGGAATCGTAGAGTGTTCATGATACTTATTAGAGAATATTACACTAAAAATTGTGAATTAATTTGAATTCACATTATAACTTACTTTTTGCCGTGCAGGAGTTGATCGAGCTTCAATTAATCGAGCAGGTCTCAAGTCTGATACATTAATGCGAGCTACTGTTTCAGGTATATTATGTCCATTCAAAAAACCATTGATTTTCAGTTGTGCCTTCAAAGGTATGTCATCACAAGGTTTAGTGTCACATTTTCTTATCTGTAAAGAATGAAGTAAATTGCACAATATGAAATTTAACATAATGAAAAATTGTATTAATTTACATAATTAAAATCAGACACTTTGAATGGTATTTTAATACTTTTGCATATTGACAAGGGAGGAGCAATGCAAATATTGTAACTTCTGTTTCTTTATAATTTTTTCCCTTTGAATCTAATTTAGTATCAAAAGTTCTTATGCAATTCTAGGAGGTTAAAGAGAGAAGAACATTGTGATATCACTGTGGTTGTGGGCTAATCCACACAATGCAGGACATGAAATTTAAAAAAATGCTAGAAATGACATCATCCTCTACTATATTGTTTCAGTAGTGCAGATGAGTTTTGCAGCTCTCATATGCAACCAATTTTTAGAAAATTGGTTATATTTCAAATATCAATTGTATTGTTTTCTATTTTTATTTCATTTTCTGTAAGAACATGAAATTACCTTCATTTTTTAAACAATAAACATGCCCCTCATTCATTAATAACTTCCCCCTCAATATGGATATGGAAGGATGGGGACAATGGTGGGGTTTAACTGATGAGATTTCTTGCATGGGTAAGCTAGTATGGACTATTCATATATCATTTTGAAGTTAAAATGTCTATTTCATGAATTTACAACCAAAATTGAAGTGTGCTTTGTGTTGTTCTTGTAAGTAAACCTCAAAATTAGTTATAACTTGTTTTTTGTGAGAAAATTTTGAGTGGGATAGTAGTACTTTTATCTTGCAACAGCTGTTCAGACTAGTGGACAATTTATGTTGCTGATATTCTCTGCTTAATGTATTTCATTTTCCACAATAAAAGATCTTGAGGATATTCAGTTAAAGAATTATATTTGGTAAGTAAGGTCTTGCTAGCGGAATTCCTGAACTGGGTTCTGTGAAGTTTATGGAGGTTCAGTGAATTCGAGACATTGCAGGTTCCTGGTTGGGAGATCATCTAGGAAGCCTGGGATTTAACAGTTCTGAGGCCCTGGTGGAAGGGATAAAAGGCAATGACTGACTATGACAATGACTGACTAAATTAAAGGAGGTTTACTCCAAAAACATTCAATGCTGGCTGTAACAAAACTGAACATTGTTACGAATTGTAATAGGGAAAAAGAAACAAAGGGGAGGAGGAAGAAAAGAAAAGGAGAAAAAAAAGAAGTGGGAGGTGTAAATGAAACCTAATTGTGTGTCACAACCATAATCAAGAAATGTATTCGAAGATCACCGTGTTTGTCGAAAGAGAAGTCAGTTAGGTTTCATCCCAAGATAAAGGAAATCCCATGATAACTGAAAAATATGAAGAATATCTTAAGAAAGAAAGGTAATGCAACAAAATTCAAATGAAATAATTAAAAATCTTTCAGCTAATACTTCAGCTTCAAGGTAAAAACTTCACCAGGAGAGAAGGAGTAACAAAATGCTAGTTGGTGATGTAAAGTGTATGGAATGGAATGCTGTGAGGGCAAGGAAGTATGTTATCACAAATACTGAAGAATTTCCCAGCTACGCTGCACAGACATAAAAATATTAATGTGATTTTTTATTCTGCAAATAAAATTGAAAAATAGACAAATGTTAGATGAAAGGTGGGAACAAGTGAAAACTGTTCCCATTTTGACCACTCTGAAAATGTGTTGTAAATCAAATCAGTTGCAGTAAGTGAATGTTCTACAATTAATAAGATGACTCTAAAGCTGAAATTTACTCAGAAAAAAGAAAACTACTCAAGAGTCTTTCCAACAAGGAAATTCAAGTGAATGTTAAAAAATTACAATAGGAAGCTTTGTTAACATTTTTCTGACAAGAAAAAATTGCATAGAAAAGAGAAATACTGGGCTCAGACGTGAAATATGGATGATGATTTAGTAGAATCTGTACTGTATATTCTGTACTTAAAAACAGAGAAATAAGTTTGAATTTATTCACAGAAAATTTCCAAGATAATGCAATAACAAATAGCAAGTAAATTACCATAACTTAAGATTCTGAACAAAAGACAATAGATGATGGCATTCAAGTGAAAGTTGTGTACAAAGTAGCAAACTAATTTAAGAAAAGTTTTGCTAAATAGTATTAAATAAGGTGATTGTGGCAGAAGTTCATGTGTTGTTCTGAAATAAATATATTAACAGAAAACTGGCATTGAAAGCCACAGCATGGATGCCCATGTCCTTACCCTGTCACAATTACAGCCATCAAGTTAAAAATTCCTATTTATAATACACATAAAGAAAAAAAATCTGTTACATACTTAAATCTTTATTATGTTTTATAAAACATAATTACTCAAGAGTTACAAGAGTTAAAAAAAAAAAGTTCTGCAGGACACGACTACAATCATGGATTAGCCCCTTGTCAAAATTAGGATCAAAGGAAAGATTTCATAGAATCAATGTCATTTTCTGTGACTGAAAAAGGTTGAAGACAATCACATTTTTCATCCTTTGTTCACTACAACAAACATTAAATCATATCAATTCCTGTTCAAAAGCCAATTAGCACACAAACCAATCTAAGAAGTGAAAACTAGTTAATAATAAGTGGTAATAAGCCTGTTTTTGATACATATGAATCTTTGTGTCATATATTGTATCAGTGAGAAAGTTGAACCACATGCAATCATTCCTTCCCCATCCTGTTCCCACTTCTAATGTTGTGACCAAGTAATGGGCTTATTCCCTTGAGATAAAAAAAACCTTTGACAAACAAGTTATGAGATTTCTGAGAAATACATCTCATGAGGGGTTACATGAAATAGTAAATGAATAATAATAATAATAATAATAATAATAATAATAATAATAATAATAATAATAATAATAATAATAATAATAATAATAATAATAATAATAATAATAATAATAATAATAATAATAATAATAATAATAATAATAATAATAATAATAATAATAATAATAATAATAATAATAATAATAATAATAATAATAATAATATTAATAATAATAATAATAATAATAATAATAATAATAATAATAATAATAATAATAATAATAATAATAATAATAATAATAATAATAATAATAATAATAATAATAATAATAATAATAATAATAATAATAATAATAATAATAATAATAATAATAATAATAATAATAATAATAATAATAATAATAATAATAATAATAATAATAATAATAATAATAATAATAATAATAATAATAATAATAATAATAATAATAATAATAATAATAATAATAATAATAATAATAATAATAATAATAATAATAATAAATAAAAAAGATGATACCTACTTCTCTACTTGGTCCTGAACAACTTGCTCCATTCATTTTGGGTTTTGGGTTATTACACAATCTCTCTCTAGATGATGAGCTATGACCACAGGAAGCTGAACATGCACTCCAAGGGCTCCATTCTGACCATCCTCCATGCACTAAAAAGATAATCAATCACTCAGGTTTTTCTTTTTTTATTTCCCCCAAAAATTAATTTTATAAATTCATAAGTTCTTTTGTAATATTGTATTTGTGTTGAGAAAAAATATAATATCAAATGTCATATTATAGTTTTAAATTGAACTTCTGACTGTCAATCATAGATTTTGTGAGAACTAAGTTAAAAAATTCAACAAAACTACAGTCACCATTTAAATTTTATATATAAGATAATGGAACTAGGATTTTTTGTTTATGCATAATACCTGGGCAAGACTCTATTTCACATGGTTTGTGTTCGACTTTGGGACCCAAACATGTTTTGCCACCAAAAGCAGGAATTGGATTTGAACATTTTCGTATTCTTTTAGTGGTACTATTTCCACAAGGACCTGAACATGTCTGCCATGCCGACCACGCTGACCTACAAACAAGATAAAGGAAAACTACACAAATAATTCACATTTTTTCATATTGAACATGATTTCTGTTTGATTGATGTATTGAAGAATCAGGCCTCAGGCCTTTCCTTGTGCACTACTACACTGTAATGATGATGATGATGATGAGCATACTGAATTTTAAACCTCAAAACTGTTGGATATTTGGATTTCTGTTAGCATTATCGATCATGCATTGATGGTGTACATCCATTCAATAACTAAGAAAAATGTCTATTCATATATTTAGTAATATTAAAAATGGAAGTAACACACTAGAAATATTTTAAAATGCAAAGGTTAATACTGTAGATTTGATACAATCTTATTAACTAATTTTTAAAAAACTTTACAACAATAATTTATTTTTTTATGACATTGATCACAAGACTGCTAAATGTATTTATCTAGTAAATGACTATCACATTGAGAAAGAATTCAAGAGGAAAACTGGAGAATTAACCCTTCAATGCAGAATGTCATTTTCAGATGGCATGCATATTCTATCTCTATTCTTGGGGAGCTATACCTAGATGAAAGAGAATTTCCTCTGATGGGAGGCCATGGGGAGATGGGAAGTTTGCCTTTGCTGTACACTGAGTTGGCTACTTGCTACCATGCTGAGGCACATAACCTCTTCTCTTCACCCATGTTGGAAAGCTCCTGTGCCCAACTTAGACCTCTTGTTGAAGAGTTTTTAAGAAAATGAATTCAAGAATACCATGATCCATTAAAAAATTATTTCAAATCATTAAATTAATAAAATAAAATACAATGATGTTCACTCTGAAATTTGGATGTTCACTCTGTCACTGGATGGTAGAGGCTTGTCAATAGTCATTTTTTGTTACTTGATATTTTAAAACAATTATAATTTCTTTTCCCTTTTCATTTTTATTTTGAGTCTTTGTATTCTTACTTTTAATGTTATGGGAAATTTTCACTTACAGTTAACCTAATCTATAAGTGACTTCTGAGGTGAAGAAACAATCCTCAAAATTTAGGTTGCACATGGCTGAGAATCAGAAATGAGTCCTGAGCCAATTACATTGGAGGGAAAGGTCAGTTCTCTCCAGTAATATCAAATAAACATGTTCTTTTTAAATCCAAAGTGTTATGCACCACATTTTTCTTTAAAGAAATTATTGAACAAAACTCTCAGACAAATCATTATCAAGCCTAAAATATTAAGGAACTGTGAATGTTTAATTATTTGTGAAACGTACCAAGAGCCATCAACTGGGCAAGGATTAAGATTACATGATTCATGTTGTCGATTTGCTCCAGAGCAAATTTCTCCTCCATGTTCTGGTGAAGGGTTGTTGCAGAATCGTTCTCGAAATCTTACCCCTGACCCACAGGTTGCAGAACAGGCTGACCAATTCCCCCAAGGGCCCCAGTCACCATCCACCTTTTGGAAACAAGTGTGTGCCTCTTTTAATGCACTACATGAATAACATTAATTTATTTAATTTAATTAATTTACGTATCTCAATGAAAACGATTTTTCATGAATGTAGGTCTTACAACATCTTTTAAGTTATAATAAATTGTAATTGTGTCATATTATGATTTTTAACATAAAAGTCATATCAAAATTAATTATTTCATATCGAAATAAAAATGAGTTGTCAGTTAAGAAATAGTAACACACCTTACACGGGGCAACAAAACACTGCTCCCATTCCTCAGATTTTCCCTCACAGAGAACTGTTGAAGTAGAGCATTTCCGGAATCTCACTCTTTCACTTATGCCACAGGGCTTACTGCACAAGGACCATGGAGACCACAGTTCCCATGTGGCATCACTTTTCTCTGACATGAAACCCTCATCCACTACAGTTACTGCCAAGAAAATAATTAAGTTAATTACGTTTAGCAAAGTTAGTTGTGAAATTTTTTAATGTTGTTAGTTATTTTCCCAAAAATTCATGTGTTAAAAGAAATAAAAATGATCAGTTAATACAGTTTGCTACTTCTCTTTTGAAAGAAGGAAAATAGGGAGAAAATGAAAACTTGACAGGAGTTAAAAAGACTAAAATGAAAATATTAACAACTTTATTTCTATCATGTACACAAGAAAATACTGAACATATCTGCAAGAAATATTTCATGAATGTAATTAATAATATTTTAACAAAATAAAAGGGGAAAAAGCACACACACATGCACACTAATACAGATAATATGAGATCAGAGCAGTAATACAAATAGTCACTATCAGAACTATCATGAAAATATTCAAAGCAAATGGCAAGACACAGGGATTAATGGACCTGAATGTTAAAATATGTCTATCCAATTTATATTCCTGTAAAATGGAGGATTGGACAGAAATTGATGAGAAATTTGTGGGAAATGTAAATAACTGGGAGAATACATGAAATGTTTGTGAAACTTGATTGGTTGTATGACAATCTAAAATCTTTGTTAAAAGGAAAATTAATGATCCACTGGCACTGGTATTTATCATATTGTTTCAAATGGACAAATTTTAATTTTGTGTTGGCCAATTTGCATTTGAGTGATGAGCTGGTTTCAATACATTGGTAATGTAATGGTCCCATGTTCAAAATAGTTCATTGAACAGTACTTTTCAATAATTACTCAGAGAATTTCCTAAAATTATAGTATTGACATTCATTTAAGTGTTTTTGAGTTTATTGCAGCAATGTCAGAAAGGTTAGAAAACTTTCATTTTATGTCACAAAATTGTCTCTATTCAGTCATTTTATAATATGATTAATTGAAAAAGAGAAAAACTTCCAAATATTTTCAAATAAGTCTAGAGATCTTTTGGTCATATGACAAATGGATAATTAATGTAAATACGATGGCAAAATTTGATCTCAAAGGTGTTCCAAAAATTATTTCTCAGTCTCATTAAGAACATTACATTGTGATCTGAAATATTCTTAAATAGTTGTATTCTGTGAACCTGAGCTACCCTTTTCAAGAAAGAATTTAGGTTAACTTGCAGAAACAAATACAAATAATTTCTGTTCAATCCAGGATGCAAATTTTCTTGCAGGCAGATCAGGTGTTGCAAACATTTTATCCTGAAACAGCTAATTACTATTAATACAGGAAAAATTCCATTATAAAATTTAATAGATATAAAAACAGGTCATAGAAAGTCACTAGCGGAAAATAGAAGCTGTAGCTACACAGACCTCTAAAGAAAAATTAGAGCAGAAGGATAAATGATTTAATGCTGCAGGTGTTCTATGGTTTCTCGCAAATATTCAGAAACACAATATAGAGAGCAAAGACAATATGAGAACAAAATTTAGAAGCAGAAAATAATACATCACATTCATCTGTTAAATCTATGTAAATAAAATTGGAGCATGCCTAATTTAAAAAAACTGCCATTTTCTTATCTCATATGCTTATTTAGATGGTATAAAAAATAAATCAATTGTTTTTACAATTTACATCTGTCTGTTTGTCTGGAGTAATCTCTAGAATGGTTTAAATGATTTCGACATGGTTTTCACAGAAAGGTGGATTGTTTTGTTGGGCTTAACTCCCTACTTTTATTCAAATTATTATTCTCTTTTATGTAAAAGAATGTTTATATGTTTGTTTTTTCATACAAATATACAGTTTTATTCCAATTTTAATGAACTTTTTTACACACGATTTTCAAAAGAAGAAAAAAGTTACTGTGAGCATGAGATTTGATAAAATATATCCCTCTTTTCTACACTTTAGACCAAAATTTCAAAATTTAAAGTGCACTCTTTTAATTTTTAGTAAATATATTGAAAAGAGTGAAGAAATCCATTGAAGTACATTCAATGTTTCTTACAGCTTATACAATTTTCTACAAATGCTTTTTAATTCTACCCATAACAATGATTTTGGTAGCAATGGTGATCTTAACAAACATGGCAGAGAGAGATGGGGCCAGTTGGGGTAGGGTGAGGTTAACGAAAAGGAACATGGTGGCTATGTGCCGGGCAGACTAGAGTGGGGATGCACTATAGACAGAATTAATTTCTATTCCTGTAGCTAATGTGTGATCTTAACAAACACTGGCAGAGAGATTCAGATGGGGCCAGTTGGGGTAGGGTGAGGTTAACGATGTGAAAGGAACATGGTGGCTATGTGCCGGGCAGACTAGGAGAGTGGGATGATGCACTATAGACTTTAGAATTTAAATTCAAGGTTTCTTTGTAACCTTAATATCAGTAAATGGCACACCACTCATTTTCAATTTGTATGGACAATTGTTTGTTTAGATAATAGGAATAACTGCATTGATAGACTTTTTATTTTGACTTACCATTAAATTTTTTTTCAGGATTTAATTTTCTATCCTTTTAGTTTATATAAGTGTGGTTCAGGAATCATCCTTTTGCTTGCACATGCACATGCTTCTATTATATGACAAAAAAGTTATTTCCTCATATGAGAAACTTTCCAGATAATAAATGCTATATAGAAGTTCCTTTCAAAACAACAATCAACGTACTGAAATTGATGCCAAATGGTTAATTATAACTTTTATATTTAAGGATGACATTTTAACAAAATCAACCAATTCAATTTTTCACAAGTCAGGTTATCTTAATATTTACTGTTCAGAAGGCTAAAGATGAAATTTGTAGTGACAATTTTGCTCCAGACACTTGATGACCTCTTCGTCTTCAACATTTAATTGTTCATAAAATTTAAAAATTTAATAAGAGTTTAGACTGTTTTTAGAATCTTTCAATCTTTAGTTTTACTCATCTGAAGGTTTTAATTTGGTGTAGAAAATTGTAAAGAATATTGAAACTTTTCAATGAGAGTCAATTTTTACTTTTCACACTTTGAAATTGTGCTCATAAGTGTTAATATAAATGAAGAAATAACTCAGATTTGTTGAACTATGCTGTCATTTGATGAAACATATATGTAATTAGTAACACCTTCACACAGCAGAAAATTCTGGAAAAAAAAGCATGACCTCTTTACCCATTTAGCCCCAGTCTCCCTACATAAAATTTAAAAATGACCCTGTAAAAAGTGAAACTTCAGTCATGCAATTAATACAATTTTCCTTTTAACTTTCTCATATACGTATGTACATATGGAGTAATATACATAATAAAAAGAAAGTTATGTAATGTCAATGGAAATACACGTTTTGGGGTCTCCTGAAACCGAGAAAGTGTTTTTTTGTTTTCAAAATGTCCGTCTGTTCGTCCATCCATCCATCTGTCTGTCTGGCTGTCCGTCCAGTGTATGTGAACAACACTAGCACCTAAATCATGCATAGGATTTTTTTCAAATTGAAGAAACCCCTGTCCATCTGGCCTGAGTCAAAGCTCTGTGATTTTGAGAAATCTTCATTAATTTTAGGGGGTACTTTGCATGAAGCCCCTCCGACACTTTCAAAACTTTCTCGAAAATGGCTCCAAATTTTCTCTTGTAAAAACAGAGCAAAATACACTTATAAAGGTGACCCAAGTTTGTTTTTTTACTGTTAATTGTGAATTTTCGAAAATTGTAAAAGTTTGAATTTTTTTTCAATGTCTTCCTATGACTACAAAATTGAAGAGAGAGAATTTTTCTTCAAGTAAAATTTTTCTCTATAGTTTGTTCTTTCATTAAGATCATGTACATTTTTTTGAAAATTTTAGTAGTTTGCACGCAATATTGCGTGCAATATGTGCAATTATAAAAAATAACAAAAACAAGATTTCCTGAAAAATGGCTTCAAATTTTTTCTGAAACTTTTAATAGGGATAGTGATAAATGTAACAAATATTTAATTTTTTTACTTTTCCTCTCATGCCGTTAATATTTACATTAGCTGCAATCTGTTCACATTATTGAATTTATGAGTACATGAGCATTAAATGATGTCTGATAAAGGTTTCACGCAAACTCAAAACTTTTCTGAGAAAACAAGCTCAAAATTCCACATTTTCAGAATCGCTTAAATACCATTTTCTTATCAAGACTCGAAATCTTTTCTTCAAACTTTTCAAACGAATAGTGCTAATTGCACTGTTTAAGTTGATTAATTTTGCTGTATTCTTTTGTTGTTTCAAAAATTACAGAAATGTAATTTTGTTGAAATGTTTCTCATACTGTTAATATGCACATTTCCAGCTATTTGCAAACACTATTGTATTTGTGAGTGAAAGTTCTTCAAATGACTTCAAATGAAGTTTTTTGAAAAGTCAAACAAGTTCTGTGAAAAAGAGCTTCAAATTTCGCATTTATACTAGAGCTTAAAGGCCATTTTCTTAAGAATGGCTCCAAATTTTTCCATGAAAATTGCCACTTAGGATGAAGCTTTAATCTTCTTTAATATTCTTAAAGTAATATTTCAGTTCTTTTACAAGGAACCCAAAAATTTAGAAAATTTCAAAAATGTACTTTGGGCGGCTGGCAAGAGTATGTGACAAATCTGCATAGCTAGCAAGACGAAAGAACATAGAAAACTAATATGAGAAAGTCTGTGCCATTTGGAGCACCACTAGTTCTTTTATGTTTTCAATTAACATTTTAATGTTCTTTCATTTGTAATTATGGGAGAATATTACTCATAGAAGGAGGGAAATGAGAAAGAAAAAAGGTCATGGGAACAAAAAGGAAAACAATTCAAAAGAAGAAGAAACACTTCATGAGTTACTATGTGAAAGAGAAAAATAGATAATATAAAAAGAAAGATGAATGAGAAGAGGAAGATAAGGAAGTATTATAACTAGGTCTTCTATTAGAAAATTACATGCATCATGTAGAAATTATTAAATTAAATTATATGTTAGTTGGTGTTAATGTTCCCTTACAAAAAATACATGAAAACAATTTTAAAATAAAATTTCTACTTACCAAACACTGTAACATTGAAAGTACGTTCAATACGTCCTGCTTTATTTTCAACAATACATTTATATATCGCCTGATCTTCCACTGTACTATTATTTATAGTGACTCTAGTATCTAAAATCTTTGCTCGAGGATTGAGCATTGGTAAAAATGGGTGATTGTTCCTAAACCAAGATACCTGACAAACACAAGACAAATAGCTTTTAACATCTGTCAAGTCTCATCAATAATGTACGATGGGAAGTGAAAAATATGCAACATAAATTTAAATAACTTTAAAAAATATTAAATAAATTTAAATAAAGATAATTCTTTGAAAGAAATGGTTGGGATTCCAGTTTTGAAAGAAACACATTCAAGGAAACTGACTGTACTTTGTATTAATATTCTAAATAAAAGAATCAAACACTTCCCCCTTGGTATACTCCAAAAAACACAATTTGGAATGAATTTGAAACTAATTATATGATGATAATGATAACATATCTTCTTTGATTATACAGGTTGGCAAAGTAATTTTTTTTCCTGCAGCATGAAATTGAACAGGAGTTAAAACTTAATTTTGTTGTGTGGTATTCAAATCCTAAAATCTATTTTTGTTTTGTTTTTTGCGCCCTACAATTTCCGATTTTTATTTCAATACTAAATTAGTAATTATAGATTTATTTCAATACTAAATTAGTAATTATAGATTTATTTCAATACCAAATTAGTAAATTTTAAAACATCGTAACATAAAATAGGAACATTTTTCTTATCATCATTAATCGTCCCATTCCAACAGCATCAACAGCATTCACAGAGTATTGTCGGGGAATATCAGATTAAAGTAGCACAGTTCTTTTAGCTAATGGTTGACTATAATTTTTTATAAAATATTTTTTATATAAATCATGGTTATTCTAATTGAACTAATATTTAACATTGTCTAAAACAACAGATATTGCCATGATTGTCTTGTTCACTCCAAACTATTGGAAAAGACTAAAATGCGTAGATGGGCAGACACTTGTGCTTGAATAGGCATTAATGTTTTCATTAATATTTTGGTTTCAGCAAACCTGAGTTATGTTTACACACCTGTTCAATTTTATGGTTCAAAATCAATGCAGGCCAGTGAAAAATTAATTCTTGAGAAATATGTAATTCTTTTATCTTTTCAACAAGTAAACAAAGAATATTTTACAATATTTGAAACAAATTTAAAAATACTGTATTTATATCATATATTGCTTACTGTAGGAGTTGGTTTTCCAGAATTTGAGCAGTCCAATGACAAGGTTGTTCCTTGTATCTGATATATATTTTCATTTGTTGTTCCATTAATGAACCGTGGTGCAATCAACACTTTTACTGAAATATTAGCACTTGCTTCCCCTATGGCATTGGAAGCCAAGCAAGTATAAACTCCTTCATCACTTGCTTTTGCTCTCTTTATGTTCAGTGATCGATTTTTGTCCTTTGTTGATACCCTTTTAAATGGAGTAAAAGGTACTCCATTCTTGGGAAAAAAAAACAAGACAAAATGTAAATAAATAAATTAATAAATAAATAAAATTAAAAATCAAAAAATTGAAAAGAAATTGAAAGAAATATAATAATATTCTGCAAACCCTTCAGAGTTTTTAATTATTATTTTATTTATTTATTTGTTTATTTGTTTGGTTGGTTGTTTATTTGCTCTTTTGTTACTTCTTTTGTTTGTTTGTTTATTCATTCATTCACTCACTCATTCCTTCACCCATTCATTCACTCGTTTGTTCACTTAATTATTTACTTAACAGCCACAGTTAAAAACTGTGTGTGACGTACTATAGGGAGAAGTATATTCTGTGGACATTTTCTTCAATTCTGAATAGAAATAGAAATGAGCAATTGGCAAGAATTGATAAAAAAATATTCACGTAATAAAAACTATTCGCAAAGGCAAAGTAGCTATAGATTTGGGCTATTATCCCTCATTGTGCCATTCATGAAAAAGTCAACTACCGTGAGAACATGAAGAATGATTTGAATAACTACATTACCTACTGAACTCTAGAAAATGTGCACCAATAGTAAAGTTACATTTATAAAAAGCTTTAAAAACTAATTTCAAATCCTAACAGAAAGAGTACCATTTGCTTGCCTTTAAGCTGAGGATCATTTCAGCTGATTTTATTTATTTCTTAGAGCAATTTTATTAAAATAAAAAAAGTGTTTTATTATGAAAATTACAATTTGTTATTGCATTTTCAAATATATAATGTATCTTGTTTTTTTAGATAATCATTTTAAACTAGTGGACATTTTGAAGAAAAGAAGAAAAAACAAACAAAATAGAAACACTTTTTCAATAGGCCTACGGTTGATCCCCAAAACATGTATTTCCATTGAAATCTTGAAATTGCTTTCCGCAGCATTATGTAACTTTCTCTACACTACGTATATGACTCCGAATATATGTATATCTCTACCAGAATGTAAAAACAGATGCTATTGTAACTTAATATTTGTTTATTTTTGTTATTTGAATTGCAGGTAACAACAACAACAAATAAAGATAAAGTTAGAGTTTGGTTTTTGAAATGAAAACCAAGGGACTTAGTTGTAACCCAAACACAGCCAAAGAAAATGTAGATAAAATTTAAATTTTAATATGGCATTTTTAAATCACAAAACAAAATCTTAACAATTTGTTAATTGTAAAGTGGAATGTTCACGTAATGCAATTCCCAATTTTTAAATATTAGCTGATAAACAAAAAGTGCTTTTGTGCATTAACACTTCAAATGAAAGCTAGAACATGTATATGTCAGGGAAACAATACAAACTACCCTAGAATTTCAGTTGTATGAAAATGAGATTAAATGTTGACGGATCAAATTCTTTAAAAAGCATGCGAGAATGAGTGAGAGAGTGAGAGAGAGAGTGAGTGAGTGAGTGAGTGAGTGAGTGGGTGGGTGGGTGGGTGGGTGGGTGGGTGAGTGAGTGAGTGAGTGAGTGAGTGAGTGAGTGAGTGAGTGAGTGAGACACACACACACACAGGCACGATTCCTTTCTTACTCCTAATTTTATTTACTTATTTAATAATAAATCTTTTTTGTTGTCACCAGTCTAACTCAGTCGTTTATTACTACTTCACCATTTATCACTGCTCCCATTAAGTTTTGGAGTGGAAATTGATCTAAGAAAAATTCATCGGCCTAAGAAAAATTTATAAAATGCGTAGGTCAACAGACTTGCCCATACGGAGTTGTGAAATTTATATAGGATTTTCTTATCAATTTTGAACTACTTGAACAAAAATGCGTTAATGTTCCAAAATATTATAATTTGCATATACAATGACACTTTATACCCAATATCACAGCTCCACAGTTGACGCTATGAATAAACACAAACTGCCATAACAATAAAATATAATCATGACTTTCATTCTATATTTCCAACACATTCACACAATTCATCATTCACCCGTTATATTTTACATTGAAACTCCTCTTTAAGACCACCCCTCTGCACGACCACCCCGCTTCCCAACTACTTTTTTCAGGACAGAATGTTTTTCCCATAAGACCAATGATTTGAAATCTCCTTAATGCTGACCCCACCCCTATTCCGGACCATCACCATCAATTCTTCCACAAAATCACAGGCCTTGATATTAACCTGCCACGATCCACATGGTTTCTTATGAGTTAGGGGGTACCGCTGCTGTCATTTCTACCCCTCCTTTTGGGTGTACTATTCTTAGCATGACACTGAAGACAGGTTCCAGGATTTCTCCTTCGTATGTAATACAATCCAATGCTGAACGTACCTTTGCTGTGTAATGTTCCCAGTGATTGTGAAGAGAATGCAATACAATTTCGCTCATAATTTTTTCAACTCACCCTAATATAGTATATGTATGTGTTAATATATATTATTTTCTCGCTACTGCGATAGAATGTTATGTAATGCTGCGCGAAAAAACAGCAAATTTTCAGCTGAAAATTATTACAGGGCCCTGGTAATGAAAAAGTGGATAAATCCAGTAGCTAAATTTACAAAAATCCTCTAACACATGGTGTAGTCAGAATCCATGTTTTGTGGGTCCTTGATATCGAAAAATCAATTGACGGTGAAACGTATGTCTGTCTATGTGTCCATCCATCCATGAATAACACCAGCGGCTAAACTGTTCATCCGATTTTCTCCAAAATTGATATTCCCCTGTCGATCTGTCTGATGTCGCGGCCCCTTGATTTTGAAATTGATCTTTTAATTTTGGGAGTACTTTACATGTAGCCCCTGGGACATTTTCAAAATTTTCAAAAAAATGGTGCCATGGATTTTGATTAAATTTTGAAATTGGATAATGTTTAAGAGAATGGTGCGGGTCTCATATTCGTTTAAAACCCTGATTTTTCGAAAATTGAAAATATTCAAAAGGTTTTCGACATCTTCCTACAACTACAATTATGAAGAAAAGCATTTTTTTCTTAATGAAATGTGTTTATGAAAAACAGATCTAAAAATAATGTCATGTTCAATTATTCAAAAGATCTTCAAATGAGGTCTTGTTGAATTTTTTCAAAATATATGTATTTTCTGGTGTAATTTCATGACAAAATAATCGCCCGTTCCTAATTTACTGTGCTTCATGAATGTAATTCCAGGCAGTTGGATGCTTCATAAGTTAAAATTTGTATATTATTTCAGATTTCTTTTTTTCTTACATTCGACCTTTTATTACACATTTATACATTAATCATTTAGAAATTATTTAAAACAATTCTGAAATATATGAAATAAAAATTGCTAGCCTGCAGGGAATATCAGATTGGAATGCAACAATGGCATTTTGCTCCGCCAGACAGCAGCTGAATTTCTATGAATTACATCTCATTATTGGGACATGATTTAGCTGTATGAAAACAGTTATAATTGTCAAATTTGTGTTGATATTTGCTTGAAAATAATTAATTTTCATGTGAGATGTGTGCGATTTGTAATGAGTTTTACAAAAAATTATTACTGAGATGTGTTAATTCGTAGAGAAATTGTGGTATAAATAGTATTACATAACCATTACTAAGGGGTGAGTAAGTATGTGCTGTTTTAGCACCACAAGTTTTTTTTTAATGTGTAAAGACCCAATTTATTTTGTTCATCATATTTTGCAGGTTGAATTTTAAAACTTATGTTAGTACCTTTAGCCACTGAACTGTGGGAGAAGGAACACCACTTATCGCTGGACAGGAGATAGTTATCGAACTACTTTCATTTACTTCAATGGCTTTTGGATATGCTTCATTCATTGCAGGAGGAGCTACAAAATATCAAAATTTTAAAAGAATTAACACTTTTGTAGCGTTGTTCAACAAAATGGAAATGAACAAATGCTTTTTATTACATACCTTCAACCAGTACTTGCATGTTTTTCTCATCTGTCCCTTCATAATTCTCTGCTACGCAAGTGTATATTCCTGCATCATCTTCTTTAATATCATGTAGTTCTAGTAAATTTCTATCTAGATATTATAATAATATTTGCTATTAGAGTTACTATAAAAATATTTGTAAATTAGCTTTAAGAAATATAAAAATTTACCTTCCAATGAGGGAATAGGTTTTCCATCTTTTAGCCAAGTTATTGTTGGATTGGGATCTCCTTCAGCATGGCATGGCATGTTAAAATAGTAACCTTTTCTAACAATGTGGGTTTCGGGCAATTCAGCCGTAATGAGTGGAGGAACTGGAAGTGCAAAAAATAATTAACTGTATTTTGTTCTTGCATTAGTGGTGTGTAATTAATAAATGCTTACCGTAAACTGTCAGAACAATTGTTTTCTGAGCTGTTCCAGCAATATTAGATACATCACAGCGATATAGGCCAGCAAAGTTTTCGTCTACATTTTCAAGTGTTAAAGTGCTAAAAATAAACAATATATAATTACAGAATGTATGTACACAATAAATAATTGCAATTATATAAATATAACCAGGCAGATTGTGGATGTGGCAGATTGGGGATTGTGGATTGGCAGGCAGGAAGGTAGATGATACCACACATTCAAAATGATGACCTGCATTTTCTCAATATTGTAAGACCAACGTTTATTGTGACATATGGCTACAGAAGGTACACTTTTAGTATGGCGTTGAGTTGCCATGTTGGAGAACATGCGGCTGACCATTGCAGAGTATTCAAGCTGCAAGATATGCTCTGGAGGCTGCGGCAGTAGGTCGAGTGTTGTTTTGGTGAAATTGGCCATGAGCATGCCAACTGTTATAGGATCTTTTAAACGAGAGGGACGCTGTCGGTGAACGGGCAGCATAAGAAATCGCGCCCCATACATCACTCCACACTGGTGAGACGTTTCACGAGATACTTTAAACCGCTCTTGGTGGCGCTCACCGCTGCACCTCCAAACATGGACACAGTGTTCATTGTCATAAAGACAAAAGCAGGGCATACCACTCTAAAGATGACTCGCTGTCAGTCTGCATGGCCCCATGTCCGTGATTCCCGATACCAGGAAAGTTTGTAGTGATGTTGCTGGGGAGTGAGTGGCAGGCACCATAAAGATGGACGGGCAGTGGGTCTCGTGGCGTGCAATGGCACTGGCACTCACAAGATGAGGCAAGGTAGACTCCACAGCCCGCTGAATGTTATAGTTTGTTGTCGTTGGATATATTCGTGCGTGAAAAGCAATCCATCGTTCATCCCTCATTGTGGTGGACATTCAGATCCTCCTTGTTGTGTAGAAAGTGTGCCCTCCACTATCTTTTGCCATTAACAATGTGTGGTGATGGTGCCCGCACAATCGGTGTGGTGCGCAATAGGGTGACAGGAATAACTAACATTCAGCAGGCTTATACGATACGGTCCCTCTCAAATGTGTCAACCAGTGCAATCAGCAGTCTATTGCATTGTCTAGGTAAAGTGCACGAGACGATCCAGTGGAGGCGCTGAGTGATGTCCCAACGTCAGACATGTATGTTTGAGGAACTCGCCCCTCCACACCCCATCCGCACCTCCTAAGTGTGGGGCTGGCCATGAATAAGAAATCATTAGCTTAATTGATACTGCGCCACATACCCGCCAAGTAGCGGGTAGGTCGGGTTTTTCTGGGGACGGCACTTTTTACCTTTTCGCTTTACTTTGTAAGAAGAAAAAGTGCATTAATGCAGCGATACTGAGTAGAAAGCATTACATAATGCTGCCCAAAAAATGGCGAATTTTTGGTAGAAAAACTTTTATTGCAGGGTCCTGGGAATGGACAAGTGAATAAATCCATTTCCTAAATGTAGAAAAATAATCCTCTAATGCGATGTACCCAGAATTAATGTTTTGTGGGTCCTTCATACCAAAAAATCAAATGACAGCAAAAGTCTGCCTGTCTGTCTGTCCATCCATCTGTTTTCTCCAAATCTGATATTCCACAATCGATCTGACTGATTTCATGGTCTCTTGAATTTGAAACCGATAATTTAATTTTAGGGGTCTTTACACGGGACATTTTCAAAATCTTCAAAAAAATGGCTCCAACGTTTTTGATTAAATTTTGTTGTTGGTTAGTGTTTAAGAGAATGGTGCAGGTCTCATGCTCGTTAAAAACCCTGATTTTTCGAAAATTGAAAAAATTCAAAATTTTTTTGGCATCTTCCTACAACTACAATTATGAAGGTTCAATTTTTTCTTAGTGAAATGTGTTCATCAAAAACAGATCCAGATTCTATAATATTCTTCATGTCATATTTCAGTTCTTCTATTAGGGGATTGAGAAATTGAGAAAATGTGATAAAATGTCTTTAAGGCAGCAGGAAGTGGAAGCTGTGAAGTGAAGAGGGTGAGGCAAAGGCAGAAAACTAGCCAACACTAAAGAGATTAGAAAACAATCTAGTAAGAGAAAGTCTGTGCAATTCTATAGCACCACAGTTATTAAATTAGTCTGTTCTTAATGTCTGTGCCAAAGTTCTCTATGTATATAAGCAAATCAAGCACTTGCTTGGTGTCTTTAACTAGTCTTGGAGCTTTTGGAAGGTGCTCCTGTGGCTGCCTTTTCTTTTTTATATTGATTATTAGTTTTTTCAATTTAAAAATAGAACAAAGTATGCCATTTTAATTTAACTCGCTTTCTGTGTCCTTTTTTTTAATATGAAAATGTAAGGTGCCCCAGCAAATATAATGCTTGCACTCCCAAAAAACTAAACTTCTACGCAGCTAAGCATTGCTACAATTATGTATTAAATGTAACATTGACTTTACAGTATGATGATAGAAGTAGATTTTCTCTGACCTGTCACTAAGCACAGGTTCTAAATCTGGAAACTTTAACCAGTAATAATCAGCTGGAGGTACTGCATCAGTATGACAAGAAAGTGTTACGTTGTCACCTCTGCTAGCTTGAATGTATTCTTCAATGTCTTCAAATTTTGGAGGCACTATAACAAAAATTTCACCCAATATGGGTCTCATTATCGATTCTGTTAAAGAACACTACAAAAATTCTTAAAGGGAGACATAAGCTCTATCTCTCCCATGCTATTTGGCTGAACATACGACTTATTACCTAAGAAACTATTCAATCTGGTGTAAAATTTTAGGAGCCAATTGGTGGCTTTCAGTAAATGTAGGCAGTTTTATATTTTTGAATAGTTTTTTTATTTACAGCATTTTTGAAGTAAAAGTCAGATTTTTAATATTATTTTTCTTGTACTTTTATGCTGAAAGAAGTGAGAAACTTACTGGACTCATTTTGGTCCCATATATTCATTATTAGTGAATCTCCAACAAAAAAATTGGAAAAGATCACTTGAGTAGTTTCTGAGATAATGGGACATATGTTTTTAAAAATGTAATTTTTCAGAAATCAGCATCTAAGATAATCCTTCAATGAAACCAGTCACCTTGTCATGGTAACAATTAAAAAAACAAATTCTGCGTAGAGTCACAGAAGATAAACCTTGCAATGCAACATTATAGAATGACCTTTCCTCTAGCATTTAGTGAGAACCACAGCCTTCTTGATGAATTCATTTGAAAGATTATAAATGAGAGACTCGCAAACAATAAGACTGTCATTTTAACATACAGATGAAGGAAGAAAATAACAAAAAATATGCTGAAAGAGTATATTTAACAATAATGTACATATCATTTTGTTCAGTAAACTCTTAATACTTAGAATCTCCAAAATATCAAAATTCAGATATTTGCTTTATTTCTCTCCTTATACACAATCTATATTGACAATGAAATATACTTTTCTTTACTATTATCTTGTTCCCTAAATCATTTTCTACAAGTTACACAAATAAAAAATATTATACCTGTAACAGTGACATTCATTGCGATCTTGTCATGACCTGCTTCATTGGTAGCAACACAGGTGTATTCACCAGATGTTGACAAATCTGCTGTTAATCTACAGAGACAGAATATTAAAGAAATGAAACAAGATATTTTCTTGTATTCAACATAACACTCACATCATCAAGTAATTTTTCTTATAACTATTAACAATTACTTCTGTGCAATTACCTTAAAGATGAATTGTTTTCAGAGTAATCAATAGAGGTATTTTCAAAAGGCAATCCATTTTTATACCATTTAATTTCTGCCACTGGGAATGCTCTAACTTCACACATCAATGCCAAATCATCACCTTTCTCAATATAAAAATCTGTAGAACTTGGGGGAGATATTCTTGGAGGATCTGAAACAATTGGCAAACTTAATAAGCAACATTACATCGTAGTTTCATTTAAATGTGACATTCCCCAAACATTGAATTCCACCAATAAAGAAAATATTAAGTATTAGATCATGTTTATTTAAATATATAGACATTAACCCCTATTATAAAATATATCTGACAAAAGGCAAACTTGCTAGAGACCGTGGACATCTCAAAATTAACAAACCTCAAATCAATGAGGCAGGAGGTCTCCAATATTCGGATACCTCAACATGAAATTTGTAAATATTTTAAGGAAATTCTAAAACCCCTACTCAAACATGATTTGCAAAATGTTCATAATAGTCAGGAATTAGTAAATTGAACATAAGAAATAATAATACCGGACAATCACATTTTAGCTACCCTAGATGGTATTGGAATGTTTCCCAACATTCCACATTACATTATAGGGAGCTTGAATGAAGCCCTTGACTCTAATGATTCAATCTTGATTTCTAAAATTGAAATATATCCTGATCAATCAGGCTCCACTTAAAGCTCTGTGATTTCGAAAAATATTCTTTAAATTTTGGGGGTACATTACATGAAGTCTCTGGGACATTTTCAAAATTTTCTCAAAAATGGCTCCAAATTTTTTCTTTAAATTTCTTGTAAGAATACAAAAAAACTCACTTATAAAGGTGGCATAAGTATAATTTTCATGGTTAAATTTGAATTTTCAAAGTTTGCGAAGTTTCAAAATTGAAGATAGAGATTTTTCCGTCAAATGAAATTTGTTTTCTATAATTCATTCTTTCATTAAGGTCATGTACATTGTTTTGAAAATTTTAGTAGTTTTTGTATATTTTTGCCTGAAATATGTGCAATATTAAAAAATCTCAGAAACAAGAATTTCTCAAAAATGGCTCCAAATTTTTTCTTTAAACTTTCAATAGGAATAGCGCTAAACATAGTCCACCAGATGACATAAATGCATTTTTTTTCTCCAAAAACTACAAAAACGTATTGTTTTGGACTTGGCTCTCACATTGTTAATATTTACATTAGCAGCGATTTGTTCATATTATTGCATTTACAAGCACCTGTCTTATAGTTTCATAAAAACTCAAAAGTTTTCTGTGTAAAAGAGTGTCAGATTTCGCATTTACAGTAATGCTTAAAAGACATTTTCTTAAAAATGGCTCCAAATTGTACTACGAAAATTTACATGTAGGATAAGGTTTTACTTTTCTTTAATATTCTTAAAGTAATATTTCAGTTCTACATTAGAAAGCCAAAAAATTAAGAAAATTGAAAAAAATTACTTTGGGCAGGGATAGATGGCAGCTAGTAAGAGTATCAAAGCAAAACCGAAAAGAGCTAGCCCAAACCAAAGACATTAGAAAATTAGCTAGTAGAAGAAAGTCTGTGCTATTCTGTAGCATCACTAATTAGCTTTCTAGTGGAGGTTTAAAGGCTTGGGAAGCATGGAAAAATTCAGAAAAAAATTATAGACTCTCTGAAGTGTTTAAAGTATAATGAAGTTATCTTGATCCATTAGCATTATTTTCCTGTAAACAAGAGCCTGTTTTTTCATACTCCAAGTCAAAGATAACAGAAAAGTGGAGATCAAAATTGTACAAACTTTTTAATTGTTTTAAACATGTTTGTCAGCCCCTAAAAGCATTAAACCCCTGGGCCATTTTCACTACCACACCTCACTATCCCCTTTTTCGTATCTCCTGCATCAAATCTCATCTCCCTGAATGAAAGCAATAGGAGGAATTTTATATTTCTTCTCCAATTCTCATATTGTCACCCCTTAACAAATTTCATCAACTGCATTCATTTAAATCTTCCAAAGAATCATTTTTTGTCACCTTAAATCAATCACAATTAAATTATCAGCTTACCAATGTATGATACTGGTAAGTGGTACACCAAATTCTGTCCACATCTCTGCACCAGTAACCAACCAAAGCTCATATTTTTGAAGGAGTCATAATTTAAGTGGAAAAGAATTGCCTTATGTTGTAATCAAGAATTCCAACAAAATAGATAATGAAGAAAAACGAAAAAAAGAAACACACACATCAGCATCCAATCTCCAGTTGGATATTGGTGGTCAGGCACTAATTAAGAGATATCAACTGACCACCTCATTAGATAGAATAATTGGAAATTATTGTTACAATCGTCATTTATTTTAATTATGACTCCTTCCTAATGATAAACATCTTGTAACAAAAAAATTTGAAAACACACTAAACGCAAGCAGATAAAAAGTTGCTTCTCTTGAGCATAGTCGTGGCATCCATCAAACCACTACAGTAATAGCGCTGTTTGAAAAGATGAACATTTCTTGTCCTCATAGAAGAAGAAGAAAAGATAAACATATATTGTCCCCTTAGAGGTAATTGCAGGGTGACTCTAAAATTCCTGTGCAATTTCCACATCTAAGAGGTTGGTTATAAGGGAATACTATAGGTTGTAAGAGAATTTTGAAATTCTTTGGTATTTTCTTAATTTAAATTGTTTTGTTTGGTTTGCCTGTATCTGGTACATGGTCAGTTTCTGGTGCAGTGACCCTATTAAAAACCCTATGCTAAAGTTGTACATTGAATTTTAACATTACTGAGATAATGAATTTGGGAGGTGGCCATTTCATATAATTACAATAGATCATCATCATCATCATTATCATGAACATGTAAGGTTTAGACCTTTTGGGCAGATCCTTTTAAATTTTCCAGCATTCCTTAGCCAGGCCCATGGAATTACAATAAAAGATTGGATAAAACAGAATAATTACAATAGCAGGTACAGTAAACATAATGTTAAAAGAGAAAAAAGGATAAAGTAATTAGATACTAACTTAATTTCTTTTTCTATTAATTACCTTGTATTAGAAGATCTATTGTTTTCTTAGATGTTCCAGCAGAATTCACAGCAACACATTCATAAGTGCCATTATGTTCAAATTTTGTCATAATTAATAAGCTGTTGCCTTTCTGGGCACTGGAAAAAATATTTTATTTTGTTTGTGTTAAAAAAATTATAGTTTCATTACCATTAATTCATAATAAATACATTAATTAATGTTCATGAATACTAACATGAAACGAGAAAATCTTAGAGGTTTCTTGTCTTTCATCCATGTAATTGTAGGCTTTGGATTACCATACACTTCACAAGACAATGGAACTGCAGAACCAATTCTTCCTCTGAGTACTTCATGTCTGTCATTAATAAATACAGGGGGTTCTAAGGAGGAATCACAAATAATAATTAACAAGTGGAAGTATTTCATTACTTTCCTTAAGAAAATTGAAATTTTCTACTTACCAAGTACTTTCAAATTTATTTGCTTTCTTGTTTTCCCAGCAACATTAGTGGCTTCACACACATATGTTCCTTCACTGTCCGGTTTGATGTAGGAAAAGATAAGTGACCCATTGGGAAATATTTTGCTTTCCATTAATGACAGATCTTTAGATTCCAGTACTTCTCCATCTCTATACCATGTCAATTCTGGAGGGGGATTACCTCTCTGTATTAAACAAACTAATTCTTTTGGTTTCCCAGCTACAGATAGTTCTTCTGGGCTTCCTTTATCTAACACAGGTTTTACTGAAAATAAATGATAATTTGTAAATATTATAGTTCATGAAACCAACACATTCTCTTTTATCTCTCTTTATGAAGTTGGAAAAGTTTTCATTTGTATAAAAAGTCAAAATAAAAAGTAATGCAAGGAGTTGATGGAATTAATAAGAATTTTTTATATAATATGAATGAAATTCTAAAGATGTGAATGGAAAATGTTCTCTACAATCTTTCCCTTTCTCTGGACTTGCTATCTTTTGTTTGTCTTCAGAGATTTGTCTACTTTCTTTAAATGTCTTAAATATTTGAAATTTCTTTGAGCTTACTCCTCAAATTATTTGTAACAACAACTAATGAAGTATTGAAAATAAAAAAGAAGAACTACAAATTTATTCACAAAGTCAATATAACCTTGTTTTAATTTGATTTATTTAGTACATCAAATCAATGTGCGATGTATGGGGGAGACGATCATCTGCAGATGTTTTTCACTTACCCATGCCAGTTATGTGCACATTAAATTCTTTCTTCTGTACTCCATATTCATTTGTAGCTGTAACAATATATTTGCCTTCGTCTTCAGGATGAGCTTCTGAAAATATCAATCTGGGTCAGAACTAAAGCTAATTATAACTTGCATAATCTCTTTTATTCAAAGATGTGAGGCTTCACTATTTATGTGCCTTGCAATGAAAGAAGAAACAAAATCAACAGTGTTCTCTTGCTTCCTCAGATGCCTGTGGTACTTGTAGACTAGATAGTTTGTTTAAAAGAGGTGCTACAATATGTTATTGCAGTTGAATAAATCCATGTTTTGCCTCTTTAATTGTAATTTTTAGAAATTGATTCTATAATCCATTTTTTAAATGAGTTACAAAGACCTCCTTAATAGGTTTGAAGGATTCCATATAGAAAAAAGATATTGTGATGAGCCATTACAACAATACTCCATATACAGACAACTTCTAAGGCAAGCAGCAAGCAACAACGTAAACATTATGGCTGAGACCTCTAAAAGTCCTGCCAAATGCAATCAATCATATCTACAAACAGTTCATAGTCTATATTTCTAGATGAAACCAACCTATCAATATAGTTTCTTATTTAATGAATACGGATTCTAGAATACATTCAATTACTATTGCTGTTTGATTAGAACACTAACACTATTTCTATTTTTGTTAATTTCTCATTATTTCAAAATGCTAAAGATGTGAATATTAATTAAAATTAATTTTAAAAAAATAAAATTTTCTAAGAAAATATTTGTAACTAAAAAAAAATATACACGCATTATTACAAATATTTGTGTTCTTACTTGTAATGAACCTGGAACATGAAGGTCCCTTAGAGAATTGTTTTGACATTTCTTTTCCATCTTTACGCTCCCATGTGACTGTTGGTTGAGGATAGCCATGTACATTGCATACTATTGATTTGTTTTCGTAAATATCCACATAAATATCTATAAAAAATTAATATATTTTTTTTAACTTTTCATGGCCCTTTAACTCAGACAATATAAGTGTTCATATTTCATTGTAACCTTTAACAAAATAATTTTTGTTTTCCAATCATATCTGTATGTACCTTCTTCGCTCTCATCAAAGTGAGGGGTGGAAACCACATTAATGTTTAATGGCACATCATGCCTACCAACTTCATTTTCTGCAGAGCAGGTGTACAGTCCAGTATGATTAAAAGATAGTGTTGGAATGATTAGAGTACCATTTGCCAATACCTGACAAACAAAAACATAATTTTAGACCTAAAAATATTTCTGATGAGAATAATAAATATGTTCTTTAAACATGTTTAGAAACATCCTACCTGTTCAAAGTCTCCTGGAGTAATTTTCTTTTTATCTTTGTACCAGGAAATTGTTGGTTTTGGGCTACCTTTAACCGTACAGTCAACAATATATTTTGTACCAGTCAAAGAATGGGAAGGAAGTGGGCCTGGTATTTTTGCTCTTGGCTTTTCCACATATATCAGTTCCACAGTTCCACTAGCTGTGATAAATATCCAGAATTTCTATTACACACAAAAGAATGTCTCACCTTAAGCAGTTAAAACAATTTTTTTCTTGTTCTCTTCAAATAAATATTTAGTGTCAATGTCACTTTTTAAAATGCGAATAAAAATATGTTTAGATATCTAAAGAGTATAGACGATTAAAGATTTTTATTTCCCTTCACTAAAAATCTTAGCATACCAATAAGTTGGATCATAAAAGACAAAGCATAAATAAGTGAAATAAGAGATTTCTAAGGAAGAAATAAACAACAGAGAATGTTTCTGGAAAAAAGTTTAGAAAATTTAAAAGAGTTTTTGGAAAATTTGGAAAGGATAGAAAAGAGTTTCAAGGAAAAGGGAAAAAAGAAAAGAGGCATGATGGTAGAGAAAAGAAGAGAACAACACAGGAAGAACGAGATGATATTGGAAAGAAAGAAAGCAAAAAAGAAGAAAATCATGAAAGTTGCATCATTTCCTTAGCTGGCCAAAATTTAAAGTAGTAGGAATAATTATAAGGAAAATCAGATTACAACTAAATTTGTTTACATAAAAATAGAAATTATATTAGATTACTACTTAAAATGTTCAACTGAATCCTGCATTCCGTTCAGTGAGGATCAAATAAAACCGACGCAAGTCTCTGGCTTCTAGATATAAAACCTCCTAGATAGGAGGTTACTTCTGTCGAAAGGCCAAACACAACACCCCTACATATAGTCACATGTATATATCTGGCCTATAATATGTATCCGAAGAAGTAATCAAATTCAAACATTTAACATGCAATTCAAATATAGAATGCTTGATGCAAATTCCAAAGGAACTCATTTTATGAAATGAAAGAATGAACTTAGCTTGCCCCTTATCTAAATACAATAATAGATACATCAACTAGACAATTCAAGAAAACCCAAACAGCAATCAATCAAATTCTCTTAGACAAACAAGACACACTTACACTATCACCACCTATGATACAAGGTGTAGTGACCATAATGCACTCCTTACTTACTCGTAAGAAAAATACCATTTCAATGAAAATAAATTTAATAAAGGAGACTAGGAAATATGACCCAAAGAACTAAAACACTCACTTTACTATTAACTAATGAGTCTTGATCAATGATGCATGAAATTTCTGACACCACCCTAATGTTTAATGTTTTCTTCAATATCATATTTTTATTTTCATTTCACTATTTCTACATCTCACATCTACTAAAATACTAAAAAAAAACAAACAGACAAAGCAATCACAATATATCCTTCTGCAACTCCCGCCCAACACAACAATATTTACCAAATTTGACACCAGAAGGCAACAGCTTCCCACAAGCACAGAAAATAATTCTTGGAATTACCATACAATCCAATTTCAAGTGGAACTCATGCATTAAAGCTATTAACTTGAAATTGAGGAAACTTCATTATGCTCCTAGAATAATAATACCATTGAAACAGTCTGAACAGTGTACTTTGTAAATGTTCATTCAATCCTCAAAAATAGAATAATAATCTTGGACCAAGAACCAGAGGCAAAGCAAACCTTTAAAATACTAAAAAGAATCCTCTGGTCAATAAGAAATACAAAAAGGATAGATTCCTGTAAATTCTCATTCAAAAAACTTTAAGATTATTCCATTATCTCTTATTCATGTTTGTAAAGAAGAGCTTAATTAGCAATGATTCACCTTACACGTTGAACTCCAGCTTACCCTCACACAACACAGACAAGCATATAACCTTTACTAACCACTTGCATTGGCATTATATACAAAAAAGTACATACTGTGCTGGAATGCAATTCTTCAACAAGTTACAGAAACATCTGATGGACATTACACAATTACTTAACTTGAAAAATAAATTCAAACACTTCCTTCTACCACCAAACATTTTCTGTAGCGGTTAGGAGTATCTCAATAACCAGGGCTAGGATTCTGATGACCTTAAAAATTCTTTGAAAATGACCTATGAAATGACTTAAAAATACAAGGAAAATGACTTAAAAATAAGGGGAAAAATACCTAATTTTTAAAAAATACTAAAAAATTTGTCAGAATATGTTTATTTATTCAATAAATTTTATCATTTTCAATAAAATGTATTTATATAATATTATATTGAATATAAAGCCTTTTTAGGGGGAAATGTAATCTTTGGGGTCTGAAAAACAGAGTCCACTGCAATAGTGAATTTTGTCATGAACTGATGATGCAATAAAAACTTATTTTAGTGTGTTATTGTAAATTCATGAAATATTCCCTAGTAAAAAACATGAAAATGAAACAAAATACATAAAACTGACAAAAAAGATGCAAAGGTCCAGAAAAATAACCTAAAAATTGAAAAAGGAAAAAAATAACCAAAAATGACCCAATAACAATACATTTCTATCACCTATATGTCATGATAAACATTTTTTTTGTTGCGTCTACCATTTTGACGCAATGCATCTCCAAGCCCCTTAAGGAGCGTTGAGCGCTTTGCACTGGGGAGTAATCCTCCATTACATTGTGCACTTGTGGAGTAATCCTCTATTAACTTTCTGTCACGTCGCGTCATGTTGCAGTCAGTTGTCAAGAGGACCGCCAGGCAGCATCTTCGTGCCTCCTGCTACGCGCTCCTGCGTCACTACCCAACAGCCAGAATTGGGAAGGAATAAGGATAGGGGCAGGGTTTAGGACACTTCACAAGGGTTGGGCTAGCCCTTGTGAAGCAGCCAAACCTGTTTTGTTGGAACAAATTTCACATGAGATTCTACGGGAATTGAACCCAGACCTCACTGGTGAAAGACTAGCGACTTCATTCTGTGCCACGAGCGAGGCATTCATTTACAAGTTAGCTATATCTCGAGTTTACTAATGAAAAGATGACATATCATTAGAAAGAAAAACTACAGAAAAATGCTATAGCTATTCTATGCTATAGAAATTAATTTTATGATATTCATATGTTATGAAAAAAGGAAATGACCCATTTTTAAATGTCATTTTTTTGTATTCTTCATCAATTTCGAAAAAATAAGTAATTTTTTACTTTTCGAGTCACTTTAAAGGCATTTTTTGTTTATTTCATTGTTTTTATGTCATTTTAATGGTACTTGCTTCAGATAAAATTTACGAAACGCAACAAATGTTTTTTACAGAATTCCTGAGTACCGATACCTGGTAGCTTATTTGATATCTTTACTCAGGAGTTGTAATGTCAGCCATTGTGTGTATGTCATATAAGGTTCCTGTGATGCCTGTCTGTTGGTGATACCTGTTGATGGTTCAGCTGATTTTGGGATAACTAAAGGCAGAGATTTTCTGGTAAAAAATAGTCCAAACCAACATTTTTAAGAGATTTTTCTTGTTCATTTTTGGCAGTGTTTTAGGTCTTCAAATCCACGCCCTAGTTCTGACACATTTCTGATTCATCACAAACAATTGTAAGTGTTTATGTGACTCAATAAATATTACCATTATTATTACATTAAGTTCAATTAAAAAATAATAAAATGTAAACAAATGTTTATGAAAAAAGGGATAAAGAATGAATAACTAACCTTTGTTGACTTTATTGCTAGCTTCACACTCATAAATTCCTGCATCAGAAGTTCGTGCATATTTTATCTTCCATAACAGCGGATTTTTCTCAGGTCCCTTTAGCCCTATATTCTGTTGCAATATTAAAAATATAATATGTTACTCCTTTTGATAAATATGACAATTCTCCTACATATAATTTAAAATTTGTAAGGGAAACAGTACACTGAGATTTGCAATACTATACCTTTCCATTTTTCTTCCATGCAAGAGATATTGGCTCGGAACCAGATGCAGAACATGAAAGTTCAAGTTGTTCTTGAGATTTGAATTTGAGTTTGTTAGACTTAACTACAACTTGAACTGGTTCTAATACTTTCACTGAAATATGACTCTCTCCTCTTCCAACTGAAGCAGAAAATACAATGCATTACAAGTAAATTATCTTAAATTAACAGAGTGACACTCACATTGCACAATAATATATGTGAAGAACTTCAACTTACATTTACTTTGGGCTGAACACTGGTACTCCCCTTCATCAGATTTTGCAACAGATGAGATGATTAGATTGCCTGTGGGCTTAGTGGTGAATTTACTTCCAATCACACTTTGCATGGATCCTAGATAATCACACAAAAGAAAGCAACATTTTTATTACATCCTTGCACACTAATGAATTATCATTTGACTGGATAGTATTTAGCTGATTGTGTGATATTGGCAAGGCTACAGAGCATAGGCATATGTGGGGGATGGGATTTTGAAAATTGTTTGTCATCACAGTAACCTGTTTAATGCATTTTATTTCCTTAAATGTATTCAGTTCCTAATTTTTCCATCTTTTAACTTCACAATTTGGGAATTTATTGTGTGATATTTGATAAAGAGACTTTCCAAAGTCATCTGGCAACTGTGTAAATGGTTTAACAGAAAATCAACTGTAATTATTAATTACAAGAATCATAATGATTAATGAATCTAGT
Organism: Teleogryllus occipitalis; assembly: GCA_011170035.1. NCBI lineage: Eukaryota > Metazoa > Arthropoda > Insecta > Orthoptera > Gryllidae > Teleogryllus > Teleogryllus occipitalis. The sequence continues at coordinate 212,675 of BLKR01000376.1, forward strand.
GGATAGAGGGGTATAATTGCACTAGTGGTATGTTCAAGGAAAGTGGGAATAGGAATGAGTTTTCTTATTTACCAAGAGTACAATTATATACCTTTATCTATGTGTAACATTCAATGATTTTTTATTTCCATTTAAGAATCATTTTAATTTTGAGAAATACAAGCATATTATGACCATTCAAGGCATAGATTTGATGATGTCATGTTCACTATGAATCTGATGAACATTCTGAACAAGACCCATTTTAGTGGGTCTTGCATTGTGTTCTTATGATCACCATAGTGACTTAGCAGATAAAAAGCAGTATTAAAACAGAACACACAGTCATTTCTGATTAGAAGAGATTTTGTGCAAATAATTCTATTTTCAGATTAATATAAGATATAAGTACGATATAAAAACAGGAAAATTTTATGGGGAGATTTTTTTGAAATGTTATTTTTTATCTAAAAATAATTCAAGTTTTTAACGATTTTAATAAATTTTTCCAAGTTTGTTACATTAAAAAACTCCAAACTAAGGCTGTATAAATAAAGTTTTGTCTAATATTTTGTGAAAACTATCTACTGATGTCGAGCAACAGAAAAATTGCATGACAAAAATTTTTCAAGGTCACTGCAAGGTCATAGATGGCATAAACGGGTAAAAATCTTTAAAAATCGATTGTGAAAATATGTCAGTCTTTTTTCGATTTTCAAAAACCAAAATACTCCTATATACTTGTACTTTAAACATACAAAACTTCATCCTTGATTATTGAAAGGATTCGGCATTTTTATTACAAAATTTATGATGAAAAGTTGTTTTTTATCTGACAAAATTATTTTCTATTGGGAAAACGATAGGTCCATAACAATTTTTCTGTCATATAGTACATAATATACAGAAAGTATGTCTTATGTATGTATGGGTAAATGTAATTGTCATTTACTTAAACTCAGTGGTGGTTGTTAGTAAATTTACTAGATTGTCTCTACCCTGATACTTTGTTGGATAGACATTTACCTTGGAAATGTGTTCCCAATAGAAAATGTTACCATATTGTATCCATGTTACTGTGTAACAATTGAATTTAACAATTTAAATAATTTAAAGCGATATTCATTCCGACCAGAAATCAAACTTAGGTCTGCTTGCTGTAACAACTGAGTTACCGAGACGATCAATGTTTTGAATAGTTTCTTAGGCTTGATTGCCTGTCAAGACTATTACTTTGAACAAATTATTTAAAAAATAGTTACAAATTGTGTGTGATGTAATGCCTACTAGAGGGAAGAAGTGCAATCCGAGCATGTTTTCGTGGAATCCCTATCCCAGCTCTTAAACTATAATAAGCTCAATTAGGAATACAAGTAGTGGTGACTGTTTTAGGTAAAATTTGCTAAAGCTATTACATTGTACTATTGAATTATCATTTCAATGCAATCAGGTTCTGCTTACCTGAACTTTGCTTTTTAGTCCAAGAAACTGTGTAAGGCACATCACTTTCAACTTCACAAGGAATTTCTCCAGGTTTGTTGATTATAAGTTCTGCTGTCTTTAAGGTTTTAACTAGAGGTGGGGGTGCTGAGAAAAAAACATATGAAGACTATTATATTATATTACATGAAAGTGAGAGTATGTATGATTGTATGTATTACAAAATCTGGATTGGAGTGATTGCTGTCAAATTTGGCATGAATACTTTTGGGTAGCCAATAAAGAAAAACAATGCATGTGAAGTTCAATATATTATCCCCCCCATTTAAAAAAAAAAAAAAAAAAAAAAATTAAATGCAATACCCAATGTATCTATGTTACTTGTTATATAACAGTATCCCAAGCCTATTTGGCATTGAACATTAGAAGTAATTCTCCTTGAACATACTAAGTCAGTCTTACATCAAGTCAAGTCAGTAATTGCTTTTTATCTCTATCGGCCAGGGGTTCAGAACCATTAGCATCAGGGGTTCCCAGACAGTCACTCAACCAGGAAACCATAGTGACTCGAGCTACTTAACTTCAATGACTTCATGAAGCTTGGTTAAGAAGTTTGGCTACTGGTGCAGGAACACTGTATCAATGTTGTCAGGTGTTGCTGGGTGACTTGGAGTGGGACCAGAAAGCGCAGGCAGAGCAGAGAAATCAGGGATAGGAGAACAGTGAATGGAGCAGACAAAGCATGCAGGATGTAAGGACATTGATGAGCAGAAAGAGTGAGAAGAGCAGAAGGAAGAAGCAGATAGAGAAAATGAGCCAAGTTAAGGGAATGGGCACAGCAGAAAGATCAGAAGAAGCAGGAGAAAGTGATGAGTAATAGGAACAGATAGAGCAGAAGGGATAGGATGGGTGAGGGGGCAGGGGGTGGGGGCAGGTTGTTCATGACAGGCTGGATAAGGCATACAGAGAAGATAGGCAAAGCATATGGCAGGTAAGGATGCTTAATAGGCAGAATTGCCATATGTCCTGAAAAGTGGGATATGTTCTCAAAATCGACATGTATCCCACTCACCCACCAGTTTTTTCTTTGTTTCTGTGAAATGTCCTGAATTTTCATACTGTTATAATTCTATACACTCCTACAAGAAAACTGCATTGTGGGATTACTTGTGAAATATATCATAGAACTATGCACTTCATGTAGAACGCAAGCAGCTAATTCCTTTGTTAAGCAAATGTTAATATTTTGTCTTTTTACAGTGCAATCTGAGAGCAGAAAAATAGATAAAGAATGGTACTGTGTGATTGAAACCAAAGTGCATCTGCCTCTCACAATGTGTTCAAGAAAATCTGAAATGCAAAAGTAAAATGGGCTCAGTGAATAACAGTGTTTTAATATTGACCAAAGGAATGCTTTACTTAATATTTTATTTTAATACCCAGAAATATTTCACAAATTTTTTCACAGGAAAATAAGGAAATGACTGGGATAATCTGGAAAAGTCAGAGAAGTCAAATTCGTCCCAGAAAAAGAGGGGTCACCCTGATATTCTTGACAGTGAGCAATGTAATTTATCTTGACCTACTATATAGTTGTTTCCTTTTATATGATTTAATTATTATACTATTTACTTGTATAAAAATAAACAATTTGCTTTGAAACAAGTTTCAGATGTCGCAAATTCCACTGGTATCCTTATGGCAACCCTATTAACTGTCATAAATAATATTCAGACAATGTTGGCTAATCAGCTGGAACAGAATAATTTAAAAATTTACCCAAATTAATGCTAGATTAAAAATTTTAATACCCTAAATAATATTACATTAAAATAAAATAGTATTATTCAGATACAAATCTCTTACATTTGACTTTAAGAATGACATCTCGTGATACTTCCCCAGCAACATTTTTTGCTTTGCAGGTGTATTTTCCTTCAGATGACAACTGGGTATTGCTAATATTGTAGAGAAGTTTTGCAGATTGTCTGAAAAAACAACAACATCCAATGACTAGTTATTCATACAAAGCAAGTTAATATAACTGTCTATTTCAATTTCATTCCCATTTATTAATACATTTAAAGTTATTTAATAGATTTTACTTACAAAAAATTTGTATTAGATACAACGTTGTCCTTTCCTTTAGCCCATGATGCTGTGAAAGGAACTAATGATTCAACATGACAAATCAATTTGAATGGCAATTTAAGAGTTGCTGTCATTTCTGGCTCCAAAGTAATAATTGGAGGAGCTGAAAGTGGAAACAAAAAGGAAGGCAAAATATTTAAAATGCAATTTTTGGCATCAACTTGAAATTAGCAATTTAATTTAATTTATAACCATTAACCCATTAAATTTATTAGGGCCAATTAGAAATTAATGTGTTTCAGTTTAATTGCTAGTATATCAAAAAATAACTTAGATATACTTACTCTGATATATTTTAAAAAATCAAATTGCATAAAAAAATATAATAAATTACATTTTTCAATTCATTTTTCAATATAATAAATTACATTTTTCAAAAAATCCTGCACTTCTGACAAAATTTTAATGTGTTCTCAGAAAATTATAAAATGTGTATTATCAACATACCTGGTGACTGAGGAGTGATACCTGAATCTGAAACCCTTACAACTGTTGTGTTCTTTGAATCTCTTCCTAATACCTGTTCCCAAAACAAAGCCCATATTTTTGAAATTTGTATTCTTTTTCCAGTCATTAAAATTTCTTTCACAAAGCAAACATAAAGTGGAAAGAATACTGACCTCCAAGAAAAACACAGATGTTGGGGGCAGAAACATATCAGCTTTGTAGGTTCCATTTTTTCCTTTGACAGGTTGCAGTTTCATTGTCATTAAAACTGTTCCATCACTCTTTTTTATTTTTACTTCATCTAGATGAATACGGTCTGTCTGATTTGTTGCCTGAATTAAAAGAGCATTGTTGGTCCCTGTCAAAATCACCAAGGTTAAGTTTAATGAATTATTTTAATTGTTAGATATGTCTGCCAAAGTGGCCATTCTATGAAGAAATGAAACACAACAATTAAATACCAAAATTAAATATTCTATCTTTAGTGTAAAATGTAAGGAATTTTTTTAAAAATTTTTGCCACACCCGGCTCCATTCTGCCATACCTTCCCCACCTCGACACACACACGCACATGTACACACACACGCACGCACACGCACACACACACGCACGCACACGCACACACACCCGCACGCACAGACACCTGCACGCACATGCACCCGCACGCACCCCCCACACACACACGCGCGCGCGCACACACACACACACACTCACACACACACTCACACACGTTTTGAAATTAAAAGAACCTTGAGGCACTCTTGCCCTCCAGAATTGCCCAGCAGAATGGGGGTGGGGATCAAAAAAAAAAATTCTTGTTCCATAAGCTTTTAAGTGAGACCATAAGCATCTTTTGCTGTTGGTGTGGGGGCTTCACAATTAGAGCCAAACAGTAGGTGCTTAGATCATTGAACCTTGCTACTCCAACCATCATTAGACTATGGTTCCCCAATCTCAGATATCCAAAAGGCCAGATTGCCTGAGGGTAAAAATCAAGACAATTTTGGTAATACAAAAGTGTTTTCTGTATGTAAGTTTGTATCAACTGCATAATATTTTAAATATTAAAAAGTTTCTTTTCTAACATCAACTTTATTTGAAGGTATTTTTGCAGCACCCTTCAGTAATAGTGAAAAATGTCACCTTCTCTAATTTTGTCTAGCTGTCAATAAAACCCTTTTGTGATACTCCTGGTTAAACCAAAGTCAAATACATAGCATCATCTAGTATTTCAGATTTTGTTTCTTTTAACATTTTCACCAGAGTTTCATCTGCTTTCATTTCCCAATTGACCTTTAAAATGCTTGAATATCAATTCCTCTTTTGCTACCACTCTTTAATGATGGTTATCTACTTCCTTTGCAACTTTTTAAAAGGATTCAACTTCATCCAAATTCACCACAATTTGCAAATTTTCTTTAATCAAACAAGATTTGTATCTTCATTTGCACGTTTCTCAAAAAATATATTTGCGGTGAAGTGCAAGTAGAAAATGACTCATCTGGTAAAGTATACAAAAGTGAATATTTTGACTGCCTATTTAGATGAATTTTGCCTTTTTTATTTTTCAGAAGCCAAAAAGTATGAAACAAAACAAAACAAAACAAAACAAAAAAAAAAAGTATTTTGATTCTCAGATGATTGCACTACGGATCTCACAAGATTGGAATTTGATTAGCCTAAATTAGAGGAACTCATTTTATTAATATTATTATCTCAAATAGATGTTTTAACAGATTTTTCAAGATGTTAATAGATTTTAATTCAAAAAATAATTAAATATGAAAATTATATATTTGCAATAGGACTAAAAGTCTCTGTTACATATTATTTTTAAATTTACAGTCTGTCATAGCAATTCACACTACTTTCTGTTGAGACTCATATTTAATGCTTCTTTTTTTAACTTCCAAGATGCCCACTCTAGATCTTAGCTTGATTTCTTTGGCTTCGAGCACTATGGCCTCTGGGATCATTTATTTGGTTCTCTAGGAATAATTTCATGCTTCTCTATGCTCAGAAAAATAAATACCAAGAACACCTTTCTTCTTGTATTGTCTTCTACTCCTTTGATATTTGCTGATCTTCTTTTTGTTTTATTTATTTATATATCACAGAAATGCATAAAACTGCATAACAAGAAACTCATAAACTATTTTGGTATATAACAAACTCATAAACTATATTGGTATTTGGAAAATTGTTCAAGTTGATTTTGGTAAATCACCTTGAACAGTTTTCTTTCTCATATAATGTTTCCATGACCTACTGATCAGTGGATCATGTTTGCCAGTGTTATTCATTGATCTTTTAGTGCTCTGAGCATCAGATCTGCTAATTCCACATGCGGTTACTGTCAGCTTCTTTAGTTGCTGGCAAATTAATAGCACTTGCCTTGTAAGTATTTGTTTATCTGTTCATATGGACGGGAGTGTAGTGGTGCATGAGTATGCAAAACCTTTTAGATAGGTCTCTTTTTCATTAATTTAGTTACTTTTCAGGTAGCAGTACAACTGATAATAGTATATTATAATTAATGATGGAATTAAGTGTTAGTTTTTAATATAATTAAAAAAGTACATAATTATATGATAATAAGAAATGGAATATTATTTTAATTCTTAATTATAATACTTTTGAGTATGTTAAAGTGCAGTCTGAGGTGAAACAAAAATAATTAAACATAATACCTATCAAAGGACGAGGTGCAGTTTCTGCCAAATCTTCAGTTGGTTTCAGAGAGAATCCAGGAACAAAACTGAAACTGCTTTTAGCCATTAGAGTAAATCTTCCTGGACACCTAACTGATGCGCTCACAGTCCAATCACCAGGTTTAGGATCTTTTACTTGTTTTGATATAGCAGAATCTAATTTCAGAATGATTTTCCCCTCTTCTACTTTTCCAGTTGGATCTTTTAAATCTAATTTAGGGTTACAGCCAGTGGCAGTGAAAGTTGTATCTGTCATTGTGCCATCTACATGGACGGAAATGTTCACTGGTGTATTCCGGGGTAAAGGTGCCGTATGGATAACCTCCTTTTTTTCTGTATCAATTTTTACAAAATCCAAAACCTAGTGAATAATTAAGAGAGAATTAATACAATATATGTAGAGAACTTAAAAATAATACTTGTATCTTTTCACATTTTTAAAATTATAATTTTGACTAAAAAAGCGAAAGTCAATAATTACCTTGTGCACTTCATTTTTAAGTAAATTAAACACTTGTCCATTTGAAACCTCTGCTATTCGATGGTAGACTAGATATTCAGGTTTCGTTTCACTTTGTCCACACTTACCAGTTAGCACAAAAATTACCTGGATAAAAAGTAAACAGGTATGGATTACAAACAACTTTTTTAAATGTATTATTGATATTAAACATTCTTTCATTGTACAAGGGGATTCATTTCATATGCAAACACCCTTCACCAAGGTCTTCTAGATATTAAATTCGTCAAAATATCTCGCGGCCATTTACGTGAGTCACACAGCGTAAGTTACAGCTTTTCAGAGATGTCTGTTAATTTTGGAAAGCTAGCAACAAATCCATATTCTACTGAGATAAAATTCAGTGTTATACATGTCATAAGAAAGGAAACTTAATTTCCTTGATAGGCACAATGACAAACACCAAGTTTTAAACTCTATGAATTTGTGTAAGATATGTGACGTCCTGTATCTTCAATGTTCAGAACCCTTGTCTGTTGGCACAACACTTAAGTGATGAGGAAAGTGGGGTTTCTGATGAGTGACCAGGAAACTATTCATGGGGTTATGAAGAATAGCAATATTCCAAAATTAAAATTTCATACTTTTTTCCCCCAGACAAAATAATATACTTTCATTCCCAACAAAATAACTAAGTGTTACTTGACTCCAATATAACTTACAAAATGTGATTTCCTAGCAGTGGCGGATCCACCCAATCATTTGGTGGCGGGGGGGAGGGGAGCATTGTAGATATTTGTTAAATAATAAACAAATTTGTTATTACATTATGTATGTACTGTAGATATGGCTTTATACAGTATTATTGTTTAGATAATTACATAATTCAAAAATAAATAAATATTTAAATCAATTTTGCCAAATACAGGAATGTAAATGAAAACTCTAGGCCTTTTGGGGGAACCATGCCCCCCTCCCCTCAGATCTCTAGTGATTCCTTGCATTTATTAACATTCTTGAAACTTTCTTACAATTCTAAATATAACTAAACCTTTTTAAACTAGAAATAAATTAGTTACTACTATTTTCATTTTAACTATCTTTTAAATGTTCATGGTAATGTCACCTATGTGACATTATTATCACCCAAATAGTGACTTGCTAAGTTCTATTCTAATGTAAATGAAAACAAAAATATGATATTAAAATTAAGTTTGTCTCGTAAAGAATATTTTGCAAAGCTTATCTCTGACTTAACTTGCATACACTAGCATCATTCTGATCTAAAAATTACATACAGTTACCACATCACCAGGACTCAGATTCTGATGACCTAAAAATTCTTTGAAAATGACCTATAAAATGACTTAAAAATAAGAGGAGAATGACCTATAAAACAACTTAAAAATACAAATTTGTATGAAAATGTTTACCTATTCAATGAATTTTAATAAAATTTATTTACAGTATATGAAATTATGTTTAATATAAAGGATGTTTTAGGAGGATTTTAGGAGGAAATGTAATCCATAGCTTCGATCTTCCAACCATCAGTTGAGGCGATCGAGGAAATTACAGAGGATCGATGTGATTTTGAGAGTTCGAAAAACAGAATCCATTGTAGTAGTGAATTTCATCATTAACTAATCATACAATAAAAACTTTGCTTTAGTGAGTCATATTCACGAAACATTCACAAACAAAAACATGAAAAGGAAACAAAATGTGTAAAAATGATGCAAAGGTTAAAAAAGAGACCTAAAAATTGAAAAATGGCAAAATATGACAAAAATAACTCGATAACTACACATTTCTATCATCTATATGTCATGACAAACAAGTTAGCTACGTCTAGAATGCACCAATGAAAGGATGACATGTCATCAGAATCCAAGCCCTGCACATCACCGTTTCAGTTCTTTTGTTCTGACATAATTCCTACTAAATTCATCTTCAGATATACATGGACTCTTGATAGTCATTTTTCCCCTTTCTTGACATTAACACGTTTTGTAATTGATTGACACATTTCTCTTGAAGTCGCAGTTTTTAATAAAATACTAAAATTTTATTTTCTAACAAGAGTTTGTACTTTAATAAGGCTAACTTCAACCAAAAGACCTGATGTCTAATGTCCAGAATATCATGTCATTCCAACATCGATCATTGATGTCATTCCAACATGAGTCCCAAAATTCACATATTAACATCAATATATATTACATTTCAACTAGAGCAAAAAATGTCTACCATTTTGTTTGCTGACAAATTGATTATTGAAGAAATTGATATCTGGTCCCACTTCCAATTTTGACCTCAAATATTGGTTAAGTGATGTTGCTGATTTTATAATGTCAAAATATCCGTGAGATATTTGGTATATCTCAGTATCTTGTCTCTCTTGATTTATCTCATCTGACCCTGACTTGTGGAAACAAAAGCTCGTGTTTACAAGAAAAATGGCCAAAGGATATTTTTTTGCCATCCAGTTGCTAACCTGTTATTGGAAAGTGTATTTGAGGTGGAATATTTGCCAAGAATTTGACCTTTATTCATACCTTGCTTTTCTTTCGTTGTATTAGATTTTCAACTTCTGCTTGTTTTCGGTAATCTTTGGCACTGGCATCAGTGAATACAAAAAGATACGAGCCAGGATTACTCTTTTCTAAACCAATTTTAATTCCTTCCATTGCCATCTCTGGACAGTCTCCTCCACCATTGACCCTAATGTTAGCTAGTTGCCTTCGGTACACAGCAGCATCATTTGTTAAGGCCAATAATTTGGCATCTGAAAAACATAAATTAATGTTTTTAATTTCTAAATAAGATCACTTATTTTTAAGTACTAAATAATTAATAGTAAATACATTGACATACTCACATGGATCATTGAATTCCACCAAAGCAAAATTTGCAATTTCATGACCACGATGACTTTTCATATGATCAAAGATGCCTTGCATAGCTACTCTTACTTGATTTATCTCATCTGACATTGAACCCGTGGAGTCAAACACAAATGTTAGTGTAATACCTTCATCTGCTGCTCGTTTGAGTCGGTTTTCATGGGCAATATCTTCAGTATCTGAACAGAGAGAGAAAAAGACATCTGCATTTTATCATATAGAATATAAATGTCAAAAGAATTAAAAACATGAATGTGTGTAATAAAAAAAAATTGTAACATTATGATCAAACAGAATAAGAAATGAAACACCTCAGCTCAACTCAGCAAATTGAGGCTAATGGCATTTCTTATTTGCTTATGATGCAACATATTATTTGTTGAGACAAAAAATACCAATTTTTGCCATTGAAAATAAGTCTAAATAATGTGGTTATGGAGTTTTTTAAAATTATAATGGAACTAATCTGACTTTAGTAAATACTACATGGTATATAGTTGTTGATATTTTAAAATAGGGAAACAGTATAACACTTCAGAGTTCACATTTATAGACTATTAGCACTATCTGCCTGCCCAACAGTAAATTGTTATCACCTATCAATAAAATTTATATATGTGAAAATTAATACTTGTATATAAATAAAAACAAGACCATTGAAATTGATTCTTTAACATCAAAAATTAGATTTAAATCAGTCTGAATTGAAAAGTGTAGTGCAAGTTCCAATTTCAGTTTATTTTTATTTTGTTTACTTTATGTCAGAAAACAGTTAAAACTGCATATGAGGTGCTATGGGGAGAAGTGATTTCTGTGTACATTTTCAAAATTCTGTGATCCCTACACTAAGTCATATACTACTTGAATTTTGAATTAAAAAAAGCTCCCATGTAATAAATTCTATTTTCAAGGATAAATAAGCAATAAATTTTGGGCACTTATCCATGATGTCCTTCGTCAAGGAATAATACTTCCTGCCGTGACAACATGGAAACGATAATTTGAATAACTATATTTCCCACTGAATTCTAATTGCCATTTAAATTATGCCATTTTAATTAATCTCGTAGATAATTCTTGGGAAAAAATAGAAGGTAATTTGTGATATATGTATTAATGTAGAATTACACTTTCAGTTCAGAAAACTATAAAGAAACGCATAAACACAATTATAGGGAGTTTTTGCACGCCATAGAGGACATCGCTATCGATCTTCTGAGCATGCAGAGGTGCACAAAAGTGATGTGAAACTTGAACTGCGAATGTGCAGAAGATCAATGGTACTTTCCGCTACGGTGTGCAAAAATCCCTTGTAACTCAGTCGCTTCGTAGGACAAAAGCCTGCCATCAAATTTCGCGCGGTTTCGTGCTCTGCGCCCACTAGCCAATCAGAGTACCCCGCTGCCGAATGAATGTACAATTTGCAATATGCATCCATGCTTCGTGAGAACGTCGTGAAAGCACCGATCCGGGACAGGACACCTAGTTTGACCACTTTTAAAATTCCCTCTCCGCGATGAATCATTAGGTTCTCTGTGCTTATTAGGTGCAGTGTTCAAGGAATTCTTTTACATATTGGTTTATAACATGGAGTATAACTCTGTGGTTGGAAGCATTGAGAACTATACTGCGATTTTTCCAATGCTGCCTCTGACATTTCATCAGCTGTTATGGTGCTATCCAATCGGAACCTTAACTCACTATAGTGACGACACTATGGTGGTCTTCAATCTTCCGATTGGATGACACTGTAAAAGCTGTTTTACTTTACAGGCAGCTATGAATAAATATACAATAGACAAACGTGAACGTGCGAATGGTGGAAATAACTAGCCTTCAGCATGGTGGAAATAACCACCATGGCCATGTCATTTCCACCACCATGTTATTTCCACCATGGCCTTCAGTAGTGCCGCTAGGTGTCGCATGCTCGCGACAGTATCAAGCAGTGGCGCAGATGAAGCGGCTCGACTGAGAAAGACGCGATAAACTTTGCCTAATGCTACCGTGGTGACGGGCCTTCAGTGACGTTGAGGTCCAGCTGTATAAAAAGATTTTATTAAAACCCGCAGTAAACCAAGAACGTGTGTGTGCTCTGGTGCTATACATGGAAATCTTAGTGGAAAGATGCATGGAATTATTTTTCCACGATATACTCCGATTGAAATGAGTGATGTTATAATAAGATATTGATATATTGGGATGACTTCTGATAAACGATAAAGCTTGGCGTTTTTGGCTTTAGGAGGTTTATCGTTAAAAATGAGTGGTAAGAGGCTCTAACCTAACCTTGTTACATTTCAACAGCGGTAATATCGTATTTTATTTAAGAAATAATTCGAATGCAAGAAGCTAGTCATTATTCTAAAGAAAAAAGATTGACTTGTTATCGAAAGTTCAATTTATATTAATCAACCGTTACCATTTCTAATGCTTGTTTTTATTATTACAATTATTTATATTTATTTTAACTCGACAAAAAAAAGCCAAACTATAACTAATAGCCTTTCACTATCGATATTTTCAAACAATTATAGCGTGTCATAAGTAAGCAAGAGTTTGTCTTTCTCCGTGATCTTAAATCAGGATTGTATGAATTTTATTTATTTATTTATTTTACGTCAAAAAACAGTTAAGACTGCGAATGATGTGCTATGGGGAAAAGTGAATTGTGTGCACATTTTCAAAATTCTGTGATCCCTACATTAAGTCATATACTACTTAAATTTGCTTGGAGGTACTGCATTATTGCCCTTATTTCATTTGCTTTCATAATAAACTTATTAGTAAGGGATGATCGGGGAAAACATATATTATGGGTACATTTTCTAGAGCTTCAGAACCCTTACCCCACTCTTTTACTCAGCACAGTTGATTCATTTTGAAATCAATGAAGCAGGTTAGCAACTTTAAAGAAATGTAAATTTTCACTCCCAGTAATAGAAAACTTATCATAACTCATTTATATCATTATTTCATCATAAATGTTATTTTATACATTAGTTAACATTCGTACTGAATAATTTTGGTTTATGTTACTCAGGAGTCTTTAATTGTATAGAAATAGTTACGCTGCAGAAAAGTTTTTATTGGTTACATAAACTTGTGTTTTGATTTTAATTGTTTAATGTCATCTAGCAGTGAGTTGTAAAGTCAAGTTCTTGTATTATATCTGGTTTTCTTCTTGTGTCCTGTTCTTTCTGACACCAGATGATTATAATTCCTACAATGTATTTTGTAATTTTTACTGTGTGCATTACATGGAAATACTGATTCCTAAATAAATGAGTAATGCTATGGTAGCATTACAAGCTTAATGAAGAGAGGTTTGCGTGAATAGATATTTGTATTGATTTGTTTTTTCCCATATTTGTTTCTCTAATCTAAAAGTCCGAGTAGTATAAGATGTGTTTCTCAGGGTGGGAATATACATTTGCAAAATTCACACAATGAGCTAAATGAAGTTCTTGATCTCGTCATCGAATGGGGGAAGGTCTCCGCCACTTCCCGTGATAAAAACATGCAATACTAATGACCTTTGCAGTTGGCGTGCCCGGAATCACTAATCAAGCAATTTCCTCAATAGTATATTTTGCTTGTTGGAGGCAGATTTTTTGAATTACATGCTTTCTTCTTTTTCAGCTGCAGACAGAGGAGCTTCCACTTCACAAGACTCATCATCATCATCTGACTTTGAGCACAGAATAATAGCTTTGGGTCAGTCTTACCCAAATGGCATCTCTGATAAGGATATGGCCAAAGAAATTCCGGAATTACCTGCTGCTCAACGAGCAGTAATAATTAATAAGCTTTTGGCACAAGGTTACATTGAGTTATATAATCAAGGTGGTGTTTTGATTTATAAAATTCGAAGTGCAAAAGCCAACGTAATTAAAGGAGGTGATAATGAAGAAAGAATTGTGTTCAGTATAATAGAGGAAGCTGGCAATAAGGGTATATGGATGAGAGACATTAGAACGAAATCAAATTTGTCTGCGAATCAACTTAATAAGGTACTCAAAATATTGGAAAACAAAAAGATGATAAAGGCCGTGAAGTCAGTTGCAGCCAGTAAAAAGAAAGTTTATATGCTCTTTCATCTTGATCCTGATAGTTCAATCACAGGTGGTGCTTGGTATTGTAATGAGGATTTTGAAGCAGAATTTGTTGACATTTTGCACCAGCAATGCCTAAAATATCTTAAGCAAAAATGGGAAAGTGCAAAAGAGAAAGAACCAGATCCCATTGCCGCAAAAAACTTTTCTTATGCCTCTGCTCAAGATGTATGGAAATATATTGATGATTTGGGCATTAGTAAAGTGAAATTATCTGAACATGATGTGGAGACAATATTGAATACATTAGTTTATGATGCACGGGCAGAACGTAATGTGACAATTGATGAGACAGTTTTGTTTCGATATGTGGAGCCCTTACTTTCTGTTGTTGGTTTGACTCAATTTCCATGTGGAATATGTCCTGTTTTATTTCGTTGCTCCATTTCTGGTATGGTTAGACCAGCGACATGTACATATTTAACTTCGTGGCTTCAAGAATATATTGATAGTGCTTAAATTACTTATCAAGAAGTAAGGGATTCTTTGAAATCATTTTGCAGCTTTTAGATTGGACAATTTTGTACCAACAGAGTTTACAAAAATCTTTTGTTAACATTTTATTTAGATATCTTTTCTTTGGTTCTGTATTTTATCAGATGATACTTCAAATAATAACTTAACGGAAATGTTTTGTTAGTTGTATTTTGTTAGTAGTCCTTGTATTATGTTTGAAGCATTGAAGGCAGTATCAATTAATTGGGTGATCTAATCTGTGGAACTGCTGACTGAATGTTACTTTGCAAAATTTATATGGCTTCAATAAATGTCATAAAGAATAAAAAGAGATCTTTATTTTTACCTCCAAAATTACGAGAAGAAAGTAACATAAGAATTTATTAAGTGATTATTTATGCACATTTATGAAATTTTTTCAAATATTTCACTTTAAGTATTCTAGGTTTAAGTGAGTAATGTTATTTATTTATTGAACTTCAAAGTTTTATATTTTCTATAATGGTTACATTTTTAACATCATATTTCTATCCGGTGCTGTTATGACTTGGAAATGTATTTTTTCACATGAAAAGAAAACTATAGTCTAAATAAATATAATCAAGTTGTTGGTTTGCTTGTAATTTGGCAAATGTTAGTGTTTTGTTTACAGCATTGTATTTCTTGTATATAAAACATGATGTAGTACAAGTACATGTAAAGGATACTTATACTACTTTGATATATTTTGGGATATAACCCATCTACTTTGGAGTATGGAAATGCGTGGGTAACCCAGGCATGTCCATAAGCAAATGGTTAAATTTCTCTCTGAAGAAGATGAATTAGGAGACCTTGGCACCTTGCATACTTCTGTTGCTAGAATGTGTAAGCTTGCTTTGTACAGAGCATTATGTTAGGTGGTTCAGCTCTGCCCAACAGCATTCTTGTGGAATCAGCTGCAGAAACCTTCAGTCACAAATGTGGGGTCCCCCCCCCCCCCCTCAATCTGTCTCCTTGCAAGACCAAGCAAGGTTTGTCATTTTACTCTATTCAAATCAATTATCCCATAATGATAGTTTCAAATCCAAAGGAGTATTCTTATTAAGAATAAACACTTTATTTGGTGAGCGAAAAATACTCTCTCATAGTACATTTATCATTAATTATCAATGCAAGTAATTTATTCACGATAAGTGTTTTCAACCAATTTTTCATTCCACTAATGGTAGAACTGAATCATGACTGCCTGTAAGAATATTATTGAAGAGTAATCCCTTGTCATATGTAGATATTTTCATTGAAAAATTTTGTGCTGTGTTAAGAAAATGTTGGAGTATTAATGAAAATGCATACTTTGAAGCTCAGTTTCACTAAAAAATTTTGAATTTTCAAGAAACTTCGTAAGACATTTTTTGATGCATTTGTACTCAGCAAATGCAATAATATACAGTGAGTCACATAACTTTAACACCACCTACAATTTTTGAACAGTTGAAGTTATTGCAATGCAGTTTTAAGAGAAGTGGATGTGGGAATGGGGCTAGTTTGTACATATATTCATTTCCATTTTATCACTTGTATTTTACAAGATATTGAGGTAACTTTTTTTTTTTTGAAATGGAACTTTACATTTTTTTAGTCTTATCATGGCGAGTGTAAAAATACGAATCCAATGATATACTTATTGTCATATTAGATGAGGTGTGTGTGTGTGTGTGGTTTTTTTTTTTTTTTTTTGCGTTAGCAGGGAGAGCGCGACATGTCCTTGGCTGACTGGTGGACTTCACAATCAAAATATCCATTAAAAACGAGCCACAAAAAATCAGAATTACTCAAGAAATGTTTATCTAACATGACAATATGTATATCATTGGATTTATCGTATTACATTCATGACACACTAAAAGTTATGTATTTGGAAGAAGAAAAAAAAAAAGAAAAGAAAAAACTGAGGTACCTCGGTATCTCGTAAAATACAAGTGATAAAATAGAAACGAATGCATACATCAATTAGCCCCATTCCCTTATGCACTTCCGTGGAAACTTTTGCAATAACTTCAAACATTCAAAAATTGCAGGAGGTGCTTAAGTTATGTGACTCGCTCTGTATACAATTTGCTGGTAATGTAAGTTGTATTTTATTGTAATGGTGAAAAAGATATTTTTAAAAAATTACATTTGTTTAATTTTTGAAAAATCAAAAGATTGTATCGAAGTAGCATTTGTCATGTTATTCAGTCCGTTCAAACCGTTGAAAATGTGTAAAGAAAAAAATTGCAGGAAATGGCGTTTGATCGTTTCTGAAAATGCGGAATTTCGAACTCATTTTCACATAAAACTTTTGAGTTTTTGTGAAACTTCATAAGACATCATTTGAAACACTCATTTTGGCATGTCGTAATTTATACAAATTGCCGGCAATGTAAATATTAACGATGTGTGTGAGAGAAGAAAAAATTACGTCTGTGTAATTTGTGAAAAAAACAAACACTTTTTCTGTATCAGAGGACCCTAAAACGTGCGTGTCCGTTGAAATCTCGAAATAGATTTTCCCGACCATTACGTAGTATCTTTCTCTATACAGTGTGAAAGCGACGCAAAATTTCGGCGTCTTAACGGACCTCTATTTCTTTTGACCACCACTGCTCATAAGGAAAACCAAGGCGCATTTGCGGTCACCAGCATTGGCCTTGGAAACACTCGTGGGATTTCCTGCCACGCTGCGGGGGATTCCCTCTTAGAATTTTCACTGGACTGAGGATGCACATGTCAATGCAGTGGGTGATAGATTACAAACGTGTCCGTTTAAAGACGCTGTTTGTGACCCGAACCGTTCATTACCGTATTTTGATTTACCGCGTATAACTAGCTGGATGTGGTGACACCGACGCTTTAAACTTACAGATGTTGTCTTACGTTTTGATCTTTCTTGTTAATTATGCATTTTATTCGCGTTCCGGGAATGTTCTGTTTCTATGAGTATTGTCATGAATAACTGTTCCCATAACGTGTTAGTTTCCGATTCTGACATTGGTTTTGCAAATGAGACGTAGTACTTCATACCGTTATTCTCGCATGCGGTCTCGCCTGGCCGGTCTCGAATGCGCTTAACCTTCGTGACTTCACGGAGCGTAGTAAACGCATTCGGCTAGCGCCGCCGGCAATTCTTCAATTATGTAGAGGAAGTATTGGAATGTTGCAGCTCAAATACGGTTGCCGTACGTCCTGAAAAGCGGGATATGTTCTGAAAATCAACATGTGTCCCGCTGTCCCGTCAGAGTTTTCTTCGTTTATGCCACATGTCCTGAATTTTTACTATTTCGCCCCCGCTTACGCAGTAGAGAGAAAGTTATATAATGCTGCGGCAAAACCGGCGAATTTTCGCCAGAAAAACTGTTATTGCCGGGCTTTGGTAAAGAAAAGTGGATACATCCACTTGCTAAATTTAGAAAAGAAAATCCTCCTACACGTGTCGAGCATGTCATGTTACAAACGTCGCCTGCTCCGAATATCCTGCGCTTCGTGAACGTAATATGAGCGGAGATTCCAGGCAGTTGGATGCTACGTAAGTTAGAATTTGTAAATTATTTCATATTTTTTGTTCGTTTCTAACATTCGAGCTTTTGTTATACTTTACAAATTTATCTTTTAGGAATTATTTAAAACCAATATGAAATAACTATTGGTGCTAAAGCAGTTCATGTACATACCCCCCCCCAATAATGGTTACCTAATACAATTTATATAGCAATTTCTCTCCGAATTAACATGTCATATTTTTTGGTGAAACTTATTACAAAGTGTAGAACGTTAGCTGCGGGCTCCTCGGTCCGTGGTCAGCAGACTCACAAGGCCTTCCGCGACAACACGCTTACATGAAAGGCAAGGAACAAATAACAATGCCCACGGCGGGATTAGAACCCTCGACCCTTCAAACCGAGGCGGTCAGTTGGCACACGCTGTAGTCGGCCCTCCAGGTCGGCGACAATTGTCACTGCGTTTCATACTGCTAAATCATGTCCCTACAATGAGACTTAATTCACAGAACTACAGCTGCCGTCTCGCGAGGCGGAATGCCATTGTTGCATTCCAATCCAATATTTCTTGAAGGCTATCAATTTTTCTTTTATGTTACATTTAAATCGTATTTTGAAGAGAGAAAACCTAATTGGGCTAATTTCAATTAATGTTTACGGATTGATGGAAAGAAAATACAAGTACATCAAGTAATTGTACATCAATGCATTGTGAATGCAAATACATTCCTCGCAATTCAGACAAAACATGTGGATTATCAAAAAGGTTTTAAATAATTTCTAAAATATTAATTTGAAAAACGTATAACACAAACTCGAGTGTAAGAAACAAATAAATATGAAATACAAATTCTAATTTACCTAGCATATAACTGCAGTCCAAACATCTCTCAAATAACGTTCACGAAGCGCAGGGAATTCGAAGCAGGCACGTTACACGCCAAATTCGACAAAAAACTCATATATTCGAAAAATTCAACATGGCCTTATTTGAAGATCTGTTATTGATGAACATATTTCATGAATGAATATGAATATTATGATATATATATATATATATATATATATATATATATATATATATATATATATATATAATGATATAATTATTGATGAACATATTTCATGTTCAGAATTGTAGTTGTAGAAAGACGCCGACAAAATTTTAATTTTTTTCCATTTTAAAAAAAATTAGGGATTTTAACGAACATGAGACCTTCTAAACGCCCTTCACACTATCCGACAACAAAATGTACACAAATGTTGGAGCTATTTTTTAAAAATATTGTGACAATGTCCGAGGGGCTTTATGTAAAAGATCCCGCAGAATTAAAATATCATATTTAAATTCAAGGAACCACGTCATCATCGATCGATTGGGGAATATCAATTTTGGAGAAAATCAGCTGAACAGTTTAGCGGCAAAGGTTGTTCATAATGGACGGACGGACGAACATTTTGCCGTCAATCGATTTTTCGGAATCAAGGACCAACAAAATATGGATTCGTACTACACCATGTGTTGGAGGATTTTTTGTTCTAAATTTACCAACTGGATTTATCCACTTTTTCACTACTAGGGCCCGGCAATAAGAGTTTTTGTACCGAACATTTCCCGCTTTTTGCCGCAGCATTACATAACTTTATACTGCGTAAGGGGTAACGGGAAAGTAAAAATGGAGAGGGAATATGAGATAAGAATGCAACAATGGCGTTCCGCGCCTGAATTTCGCAGCTGAATTTCGGTGAATTGTAATATTTCTTGTAATGAGTTTTACAAGAACGATGACTGAGATGTGTTGATTCGGAGAGAAATTATGGTATAAATAATGTTACATAACCATTACTAAAAGCGAGAAAGTAAGTGCTGTTTTAGTGCCACTAGTTATACTGTTATAATGTCACACAATCCTACAAAAAACTGCGTTTTGGGACTACTTGTTAACTACATCACAGAACTATGTGATACATAACTAATTCCTTTGTTAAGCAAGTATTGTTATTTTTGTCTTTCTTCGATGCAATCTTAGAGCTGAAAAACAGATAAAATAAGGTACTCTATGTTTTGAATCGAAGTGCATCTATCTCTCTCACAATATATTAGTGCAAGAAAATCTGGAATGCAAAGGCGAAAAGGGATCAGTGAAGTGAATGAATTGCAGTGTTTTAGTGTTGACCAAAATCATACTTTGTTTAATATTTTATTTATACCATGAAATACTTTATAAGCTTGAGCAAATTTAAAAATAAATTAGTGTTCTAGCTATTTATGTATATTTTACGTCAATGTATTACTGATGAGTTTCTACTGTTAAATTAGTAGTATACCCTATTGTCGTTTAATTATTATTAGTGGCAGTTGTATAATTTTTATCACAATTATTATTATCACTAGTTATGCAGTGCAAAGCAATGATGAGTTATGACGAGGGAAAGGAATACGGAAGAAATGCATCACAGTTAAGTGTTGTGAAGTGAAGTGAAGTGGAGTAAGGCTTGTGCGGTGAAATTATGTACCATTTATTAATTATTGTTTTTTAATTTACTATTCTCGTGTAATTTATTGTTAGTCAATGTAAGTGTAATGCATGTCAAGTTAAGATATTCTGCCGCCTTGTTACCCTACTTAATTGCAGAATTGTTAATAAATCTATCTATAAATTTTGTCACGGAAAAATAAGGAAATGGCTGAGGTAGCTAAGAGCGAGTACCGACTCAGCGCTTCGGTCCGAAGGGTCGCGGGTTCGAGTCCCGCCTTGGGCATGGCTGTTTGTCCCTTGACTTTCTATGTATGTGTTGTCGCGGAGGGCCTCGCGTTCTGCTGACCCCAGATCAGAGGAGCCCGCAAGTGTGTTGGTGTCTAGTGTATGGTCGAATATGCGTCCCATCGGGGCGTAAAGGGTAACCGGCTGTTGGCTGGATAAAAGCCCTAGATAAAAAAATAAGGAAATGGCATGGATAACCTTCGAGGGAAAATTTTCCTGACGTAGGTTTACGTAGTATAATACTACGTAACCGTTACAAATAATGCGAGAATGTGCATGCTGTTGTATGTAGTCGTTCACTGTGTCGCTGGAAGATTGTGTAAAGAAGGAACTTCACTTGTGAGGAGATACTGCATATCAGATGACGTTTGATTGCTATTTATTACTTTTTTTTGAAAAATGCAACTGGTAAAACATTCGCTCCCAATTTTCATTTTCCCGTGGTGGTCAACGAAATTACCGAAATCCAGTGTATTTTCTTCTGTTCGTATCCAAGGGATGCATTTCCGCGTATGTGAACAGTGTATATCAGGCGCGTGAAGTGAGAGTCGTAGGAGCATAAAAATAGTCTGGAGATTCCTCTGCGCGAAATGACGCGACCTCCGGCATCCGATAAACGTGGCTGCAGCGCGCTCTGGTTAATCGCGTCTCGTGGGGCGAGGGGAAGGGGACGATAACCTCGCTGTCGCTGAGCGGGACCCGTGGGCATCAGGAGGCCGAGTACTCCGACTTTCCAAACAGGAGGTTACAAAATTCACACATTAAGGAATCGAATGTGCCTAATAAGGACTTGTAAGGTAATTCCTCCTGTAAATGGGGTGCTCATATCATCGATGAAAAAGAGGACATTTGGTGAAAAGAGGACAGTTCATAAAATTTTAAATAATATTTGTGGAACCTAGTGTGGACAAGTTGTATTTTTATGGAGATATTCTGACATGTGAAGCAGTGGCGTTTTCTTTGGGCGAGCAAGTTGTGTGTCAACGCCCAAAGAAATAAAAAAAAATCATTTATTCTTCTCAGTTTATTTAGATTTCTTTCATTTATTCGGTCTTCCGTGCGATCGGCGTCATAGATGGGCACCTGCACGTTCATGTAACGCAGGCAGTGTTCGAGCGATGCTCAGGCCGTTGGCGATTGCCTTCAACGATTTTAGGTCGGATCGGGAGGCGGCAGTGCATGCGCGCGACGGCCCCCATTCAAAAACAAACCATGCAAAGACGTTGGATCTCGATTTAACGGCCTGCTGTAGAGCGAACGTCGGTGATAGTGATATTCTCCGTTGTAGCCTTTAGCGATACTCATGAAATTAGTGCTTTTGTTTTATAATAGTGAAAAAGTGGAACAATAGTTTTAAATAATTGCTTTCCTTCCCTTTAGTATGAAGAAAAGAAAAAGGAATTAAGTGATGGACCGGGAGCGGTGGCTCAGAACCTCAACTGATGTCACTGCAGCGACTCTGACCGGGAGGTCCTAGGTTCGAGTCCCGACGGCGACAGAATTTTCGACACTAGCTTTTCAGCTAGGTCGAATTCAGTCGCTGTCTGGAGGAGAATTCTAGCGGCCGGTTGCTCTGATTGGTAGATTTCCGTGGTTTCTCCGATCAACATCAGATGAATGCCGAAGCAGTACCCTCTTTTTGTTTCAAACAGTCTGTTGTAAAAAACCTGCTCTTTAAAAAAGATCTTGTACAA
This sequence comes from Teleogryllus occipitalis, assembly GCA_011170035.1. Classification (NCBI taxonomy): domain Eukaryota; kingdom Metazoa; phylum Arthropoda; class Insecta; order Orthoptera; family Gryllidae; genus Teleogryllus; species Teleogryllus occipitalis. The sequence goes on from BLKR01000376.1 coordinate 235,318, forward strand.
TTTCTTGAAAAAACGATCTGATGTCGCTTAATTCGGGTCTGAAATTTATGCAATTTCTAAAAAATTATTTTCTCAAAACCCATTTACTTTCAGGGACAAGAAAACGGCAGGGTGGGATTCACTCGAAAACAGGCGAACATTGGCAAGACTTTGCGCGTTGTATAAAGCTTATAGCGGTCTTCCAGCTTGGAAAGAAATTATACGGCGGCTAAATATTCCTACGTACATCAGTAGAGGGGATCACAGGCACAAAATAAATTTAAGACCGCAGAGAACGGATGTCGCGAAATTCACTTTCACAAATCGAACGATAAGAGATTGGAATAGATTGCCTGCAAAAACCCTTGAACCCTTTCCTCGAAGTGTTCAACAACTTAGGAAATTAATTTAGGGTATTTTTAAGTTTATGAAGTAGTTAACTAAGAATATTAAGTTATACAGTGAAGTGAGGTGTAGTGCAGTGTAGAGCAGAAAAATAATAAAGAAAATGTTTTTAGTGTTATAGTGAAGTGAAGTGAAGGATAGTGCAGTGCGTTCTTTATTGTATAAACACTCAGTGCGGCTTTAGATGATAGACGTTTCTTTTCTTTTTCATGAAATTTAATGTTTTAAGAACCACCAGTTTTTATATTATTATTACTGTTATTGTTATTATTATCATTTTAGCATTATTATTACCATTATTATATTATTTGCATGACATCCATTATCTTATTTATGTAATTAACTACCACCGGGTTACACCCAATTGCAGTTTAACTAAATTTATCTTTCTCTTTATTTCTCATGAAGAACCCCTGTTTTGGAGTATGAGTGCTGCTCGAAACGTGTTACATTTATCTCGCACGGCGGGAATCGGATAACTGATTTCACGTTGCTTTCTGTGGTAATGAGTCTCGCAGAGCCATCTGTTGATGTGAATACACCCTACTGCAGAATTTCTTTCACATTAAAAATGCAATCGTGTGATTCGATAACATTTCATTTAGAAAAAATAAAGTTACTATGACTTCTGCCCCAACCGTCGTGTTAGTAGTTGTGCGTACAGGGCTGGGGCAGGGGGGCTCGCGGCCACATTGCTAATTTTGAAAGGGGCTCCATAGCTTACGCAATAAAAGATTTTAATTCCTTAAATATGTTCAATAGCTCATTTCCTGTTTTTTAAACTGGTGGTTTGGCACATTTTTATTCAACATATAGGGAAGATCTCTAAATCATCTGGCAAACGTATAAATGGTTTAACATGAAATCAATTGTATTCATTAACTATATTAAAGTTACAATTTCATTTTCCTTGTCTATTTTATTAATTTGCTAGTAAAACGTGTTTTACGTAAAAGTTCAATGGAAAAGGGGGCCTAGAAACCCTTGCCCCTCCTCTTCTGTTAAGCTGCGCACGCCTGTGTATGCATTGCATATATTGTGTTGCTTTTTGCTGTCTGTGTTTGAATCCACTTGGAATACAGAACTATCTGTAAGCCGATCATCAAAAATACGATATGTTGAAAATAGAAGTCGTGGCTTCTCAGGGGAGATATGGAAGGAAAGTCCGCACATATTTTCTTCTTTAAATTTTTCTACAAAATTATTCGTTACGATTTTTTAGGAAAAATGTTTAATTTGTTAGTTGATAGCTATGAGGATATGCACGTTGATCGAGTTTTAAGAAATGCTCACTTTTAAACGACGATAACCATCAAACTCGCTCTGAGGAGGAACTAACAGCCTTTCCTTCATATCTCACAGCGCTCCTGCGGCCAGAGTTCGTTTTTAATAAAGCTACAGATACTAAGGGAGAGACTCCTCATATCTTGAATTGCCATCTTTAGGCGTCTCTATCAATAAATTAAAGTGTCAAGGGACGCAGGCCTTTTGTCATGTCGCACTAAAATACGTGCACAGGTGCTCTGGGCCGGTCCGCATGTAGGAAGAGTAGCTGGCGCGCAATGTAATCTCATAACGAAAGTTAGCGGAAGCCTGGACAAGCCAACATAGAGCTTTCTCTCTTATTCTCGACGTTCAATACAGCTGGATACATGTCCAGAAATAATCGAACAGTGTGAATTATATAATTGACACAAAGCGTGGCAAATTTTCGGAGTCATAGCAAGATTTGCCGAGTGTCCGGATCTACCTTTCTGTTGAGGTGGGAACGGGGTCTCAATTTTGTAGTGTGTTTTGATCATTAACACTAATAACTAGGACCTGGATGTTTATGGCTTAAAAATGTGGGAAGGAAATATGCATGCATTTATGACCTAAATATACGAAAATATGAACATAAATATGACTTAACAAATTTTGGTTGCATTTTCGAAACCTTCGAAATCTTGTTGCTGTGTAAATAACCATTGTATTGAAAATATATTTTTAAATTTTAGCACTTTCAGAATTCACCCTTCTCCTTTTGCGCCCTATGAAGACAATTCTACCTGATAAATTTATTTATAGAAGCAATTGACCTTGGCACAAAACCTGACAAAACTAAACTAACATTTATTTCGCATCTGGTGCTTTCTACACTATTTTCCTCCGTTGTAGCTTACCCTCCTAATTCATACACACACACACGTATATGGGCTAATGAGCCCATACACGGTATATATATATATATATATATATATATATATATATATATATATATATATATATGAGACACTGACAACAATTAGATACAATTGTAAGAAATTTAATAACAATTAAGAATGTGAAAAATCTCTTTGAGACGTCTGCAAGCAAGTATGAGGAAATGGAATCGAAAAGATAAAAATCTGACAAAAATACGAAAAATTCGTGGAGCAATATCATCAAAATATGAAATATTAACGGAAAACGACAAAAGGATTAAAAAAAACATGGCTGCATAGGGCACCTCAAAATTACGTAATTTTAGTCATTGTAGATAAAATCATGATTAATTTATATTTTCCATGGAAATAACACAAAGAAAAAATATAACGTGTCATAACATCCTGGCCCTACTAATAACGTTCATTACTATGATTTCTCAACATTGGTCGTCGATTGTAATCGTAAGCCGGAACGGCGAATTTTCGACAGAAAAACTCTTATTGCTGGACCCGGGGAAGGAAAAAGTGGATATCTCTTGTTCTTAAATGTAGTAAATGATGTCCTTTAACACGTTGTGTAGTCAGAATCCATGTTTTGTTGGTTACTGATATCGAAAAATCGATTGACAGCAAAACGCCTGTGTGTCCGTCTGTGATGAACGCTAGCACCTAAATCGTTCAGCCATTTTCTCCAAACTTTAAATTCCCTGATCATTTAAAGGAAATTCAGGCCTTCACAGTTTGAAACACTTACTTTGTTTTTGGGGGTACTTTATTTAATGCCTCAACATTTTCAAAATTTTCTCGAAAATGGCTCAAACTTTTTTGATTTGACTTTGCCCCGGATAGCGTAAAGAACGCTTAAGAGAATGTTGCAGATCTTCTTCGTTGAAATCAGTGATTTTTTGAAAATTGTAGAAGTGCAATTTTTTCGGTGTCTTCCTACAACTACAATATTGAAGATTTTTTTCTTGAATGAAAACTTTTCTTTTAAAACAGTTCTTAAAATGAGACCAAGTACGATTTTTCAAAAATATGAGCTTATTTCGCGAACTTTTGCGTGAAGTATAGGCAATGAAAAAATTTTCTTAAACAATTTGTTCTCAAAAACTGCTCCAGTGTTTTTTTATTTAATTTTCTTCTATTATGTATTAGAAGACGATAAAAACAGTCGTGTAAAAGTACCGTAGGGGAAAACTGAGACAGTACTGCGTTATCACTTCGAAAATCAACTTTGAAAACTTATGAATTTTTCTGTTTGAATTTGGTGCCAAAATTGGTTGACGAAAATACCTTCAAATTCAACTATTTTCTGCGATTTTTTCAGTCTGATAGATGCAATAGAACCTGAGGAAAAAAATCGTGAAAATCACGTTTCTCATTGTATCTCTGCAACAGATTGCCCTAGGACTCTGATTTTTAGGGAACCTACAGCATTTTTTACTCTCTTTCATATGAGCGTCGCGATAATCGATTTGGGTTGGGGGCATTTTTCTCCACCTTATTCGGCTATAACCTTTTGAAAGAAAATTTCCATATTATACACGATTTTATACTTATATAATATTCTTAAAGTAATATTCCGGTTCTTTTCTCCACCTTATTCGGCTATAACCTTTTGAAAGAAAATTTCAATATTATACACGATTTTATACTTATATAATATTCTTAAAGTAATATTCCGGTTCTTTTCTCCACCTTATTCGGCTATAACCTTTTGAAAGAAAATTTCCATATTATACACGATTTTATACTTATATAATATTCTTAAAGTAATATTCCGGTTCTACCATTAGGTAACCGAAAAACTGAGAAAATTTCCAAAAATGTACTTTGCGCGGAGATAGATGGCAGGTGGCAAAAGGATGAGGTAAAACCGAGAAACTAGCCCAGACCAAAGAAATTAGAAAACTAAGTAGCAGGAGAAAGTCTGTGCTATTCTGTAGCACCACTAGTTGTGTATTCTAAGAGTAATTTTCATAAAATGAATTTAATTGTATTCAATTTTAATTCATTGTAAAGTGTTAACGATACATTCATTCATGTTCTCATAAAGTTTCTCATTTTATGTGTATCACAAACAATTTACGAAGTTCAATGGTCTATGATATTATATATATAATAATGTACTGTTAGCTGCCTATGATGGGACTTCGTAATCGAAGTGTATCGCGAAACGCGAGCGGTGGATGAAAAGCCCAAAGCGACGAAGGACCAGTGCAGGTCGTCACCGCACTTGGAAAACGCTGCTCACATCACATGAGCTTCGATAGTTGCATCATCTATCGACTTCAACGGTTATTCATATACTTCTGCGAAAAGAGCAGAAAACATCTTAATGCAAAGATTAAGATTATTGGAATTACGTTATAAACTGTTTCCGGCATAGGAAAAAAAACAACGATTTTTTTGAGAACATGGGGCAACATATGCGGTATTATCTGCGGTTGGAACGGCTATCTGAAACGTTCTTATGGCCAAATCTCTCTAAAGGATGTTTGTAAGGACTAAAGAGTCACTGGCCAACAATTTTTTGTAATGTTTCCTTCAATTTATAAGTTAATCATTACTGATTTTGGGCTGAGAAAAAATGTGGTTAGCTATTGTATCTGTGGTATTTAATTGATGCAAACATTTTTAATTTTAACATATTAAGAGGAAACTATACATTTTAATAATATATCCCAACAACATTGAAAGTTCACTTGATTGTTTCTAAGTGATAATTACATATAAAGAGTTCTCAAATGAAGGAAAAAAACTAGTATTTGTAGGGTTTGAAGAGAATGATGTGGTGACTTCATGAGATCGCCGTCTTTTGGATTCTGTCTTGTGAGTTCCGGAGAATCTCTATATGCAGACCAGCAGTAATCCGGAAGCACATCTTCGTTCAAAGGGCCCTGATATCTTTGTTCCATTAAAGAAATGTTCTGATCTTCTGGAATCTTTCTACGTTTTGATCACTCATTTCTCCACAACTTGGAGGGAAAAACTGTTGGTGGGAGTGGAGAAAATGGATTTTCAGGGACATGTCGCATTCGCGATTTTGCAGAAGTACTGCCACCAACTGAATGTAGTTATCATCTCTTTAGTTGTCTAACAATCCACGAATAACTCCCTTGAATGCTTCCCAAGCTTCATTATCTTTCCCCCTCCAAAACTTTGTAAAACGTTGGATGTTTTACTGTTGTCGAATGTGTGGTCCAACAAAAAAACCTTCCTCAACTTTTGCATCACTTAATTTTTCTGTTGAGTACCTAAAGGCCGGTTCTTCTTGGTTCTTAACTTAGATAAAAGGTTTTATCACAGCAGCTTTATATGGAGGGGTGGAAGAAGGACATCTTTTGGGTCAACGAGAGGCACACCAACGACATTCTCGCTAGGAAGATTTCTTGCAGGTCTGCCTGCTTAAATGAAATGTGATTTCCTGTCTCTGCTGTCCCGTGTTCTTAAAAACAGCAATTTGTAATATACCTCAGTTGCAATTCTAAGAGCACAGCGATGACTTTTAGATTGCACCAGATTTTCTACTTGTATTCTGCATATACCAAGAGTTGTTATACAAAGAGCCTGGTCCCCTTCCTTCATACGAAAATATTGTTGCTAGGCAGACTTCGCAAGAGACGTGAGATTGCTTTTTGTTACGAAAATGTTATTTCACCACAGATGTAACAAAAATTACGCACTGGGTTTAAATGTTTCCTTGCCTTTTGATTTAACCAATTGTACATTCCAAAATCAGAAATTATGCACCAGTTACCACAGAAACAACATGAAACCTTCAGTCACTGGAATAGTGATTGCATTTACAACCTATAAACTGTCAGAAAACGATATATTTTGTCAGTCGACAGCGGTGACCACTCTCAAAAACAAAATTCCCCCCAAACTGAAAATGTAGACTCTAAAAACTGGCATGTAATTATATTTCCAAAGCAAGAGCTAATTGGTTATTTTTGGTTTATGGTGATTTTTTAATTCATCTGGTTGCAATACATAAGAATCGGGTATTTTCAGCCCGGAAATATTTATTGTTTGGCAGCGTTGTTGAACACGTTTTACATTCTCGTATACTACTCACGTAGTATTGTAATGTGCAGCAAAAACGTATATTTTTTGATAGAAAAATCAACAGGATTTTCATCCCAATTGACGCTTTTCCAGGGGCTTTTTAATTGATGTCGTAGCCTCATAAATTTGAAACGGATATTTTGATTTTTTGAGGTATTTTTCTCGAAATCTCAATGACATTTTCAAAATTTTCTCAAAAATGCTCCACATTTTTTTTCTCAGATAGAGAAAAGTATAAAAATGGGGCAGGTCCGATTGTCGTTGAACTCAAAATTTTTGAATAGTGCAAAAGTTACAAATAATGATTACAAATTGCAACAAATTATGATAGTACTGTTGTGCCATCACTAGTTTAGAGATGTTTTAGGTCGGCTTAACTTTTCAAGCGAAGTTGAAGACTTTTCTCAGAAATAAAACATTAATGTAATGATATAATACATTTATTTAACCGCTAAAAGTCACGTATTTGTGCTTGTAGCGATTGTCTTGTTCACTCTGATTTCTGTTGACATCTCAGTTCAATTGAGACTTAGCCTTTTTACCCGTAATATTTGACACATTTTATACTATTTTGACTCCTATGTAGAGACTTAGTTTCACAAGTAGCCGCATAGATTGAACTCACAGTTGCCTGACAGGCCAAGATATTATGGAAGGATTAAGGTACACGTACCAAGCGAAGTGGCTCAGGGCGTAGCGTGCTGACTTCGCATTCGGGAGGCCCGTGGTTAATCCCCGTGCCGGCCATCCTGACAGGAGTTTTTGTGGTTTCTCTAGGTCATACATGCGAATGCCAGGATAGTTCTACTGAAAGGCCACGAACCTGCCAAGCTTGCCGAATTCAGTAACTACGTGAAGTCACGAAGGCTAAGACCGGTAGCGGTAGCTCAGTGCATCAACTGATGTCATTGCAGCGCCTCTAACCGGGAGGTCCTTGGCTCGAGTCCTGACGGCGCGCGGCAGGATTTTCGACACTAGCTTTTCAGCTAAGTCGAATCCAGTCGCTGTCTGGAGGAGAATTCTAGCGGCCGGCTCCTCTGATCGGTAGTTTTCCGTGGTTTCTCCGTTCAACACCAGGCGAATGCCGGAGCAGTACCCTACTAAACGGGCCACGGACCGCGCGCGATCTGCCCTTCCTTTTCCTTTCCTATCCTCTCCTCTTACACACACACTTACACTAACATGCACCACACTATCACATATTCCGGGACACCGGTCAGGAGTTTAGAGCTTGTCCCGGCTGGAGCGGTGCCCCGCTGGTGGGAGAGTCCTGGTGAGCGGGAAACCCCACTAGCCGACGGTAGGTCGGTGCCGCATCTCGCCATCCAGCGGGGGAAGATCACCGCCATCTCCCGAGGAAAAACATGCACTACACTAACGGGACTAATGACTGAAGCAGTTGACGCGCCCGGAACCACGAAAAAATCAATCAATCAACGAAGGCTAAGCGAATTCGAGACATCGCGGGTAGGGTGGTAGGGTGACCGACTGGGAACACCAGGATCTAACGGCGCCGAGGCCAATTGCCCTTTACGGGACAAATAATGGCTGAATACAAATAGTGGTGCTCCAACAGGACATGCTTAATAACATTATTTCTAAATTTGTAGTTTTCGAAAATTTAGAAAATTTAACAAAAATGAAACCCGCACCATTCTTTCAAGCATAGTACCTTTTTCTATCCGTGGAAAAATTTTGAGCGTTTTTTGAGTAAAAAGTTAAATATTTTTTAATAAAATAAACTTAACTTCGTCAAAAAAAAATCTTCGCTCACGATACGTCTGCTTCAACTCGTGACACATTACATTCTGTCTAATATTTAGCAAAAGTTCATTTTATTAGCAGCCTCACATTCACCTCCCCCCGAGACACAATACGTGCTGTTGAAATTTTTAATTGAAGTTCATGTTGCATTCAACTGTGTCTGGTTTACATGGTTTATTAGCATGTTCGATGCTACTCTGTCCCTTCCCTATTGCACTGTACTAAGTTATTTTGTCTTTCCAATAATGTCCTATTATAAATTTTTTTCAATATGCTATTGAAAAATATTTTAAATAATTAATGGAAATTATTTCTTTTTAACTCTTGGTGACGTATGGACAAGAAACGTGATTCTTGGTGAACCAACGTCACATTTCTTGTCCTATTTACACTGAATTATCCGAGTTGAAATTCGTCAACGTATTTTAATTTATTTTTCATTAATTTCTCATTAATATTCTCATTAATTTCTCATTAATATTTTCATTAATTTCTCATAAATTAATTTTTCATTAATTTGCAAATTTATTTCTTCAATAGACAGAGACAACCTACATGAAACATATAAGCAAGTTTTATTCAATGGTTTTGCTTCTTTTTATAGAAAAAAAAATTGCACTCGGTAATTAACATTTATTCGATTTTTCGATCTCAAAATCGTACAGCGGAAATATGATCTTATGAATATCATAGAGTAAAACCTGGTCCCTTACGCAAAATTTTAATTGAAATACTTGGAGCAGTTTTTGCGAAAGTGTCGTTTGAGCGTTTCTGAAAATGTGTAATTTTGGGGGCAAATCTTTTGAGATTTCTAGAATCTTCAAAATCAATAAAGTGAAGCACTTCCACAAAAATGCAATAAATGATAAAAACGCCTCTAATGTAAATATTATCGACTTAGAAGAAATAAAAGAAGTCATCTTCGTCAACATACTAGCTTTATTAAGATAGCCGGCTTTCGACGGCTTTGCCGTCATCGTCAGTCTCGCTGCTTTCGGCAAAGTCGACCGACTATTTCTTCTGATAAGAACGTCAACAACACCAAATCAGAATTCCCACAATTATCGACTTATGTTAAAACATTACATTTGTGTAATTTTTGAAAAATGAAAAGAATAAATCGAAATGGTGTTTATGTCATGTTATTAAGTGCATTAGCTCTTTCCAAAAGTTTAAAGAAAAACATTGGAGCCGCTTGTGAGAAAATCTTGTTTTTAATATTGCCAATATTTCACTCAAGAATACGCGAAAACAACTAATATTTTGTACACACAATATGTACAAAAATTCGCGTTGTACGCTCTCATTCTCAACTCACCCGTTCGCGCAGGATCAATGTTAGAGCATAGTAAGATGAAATGCACTTTCTGGTAATGTGAAGTACCCTCAATATTTATTTCAATTAACATTTTAAAAATTCTTTTCAAATTGCAGGGTATCAAGTCGCGACAGATTGATCCGTTAATATTCATTTTGGAAAAAATTTTTGCATATAGTTTTTGCTTTGTTCAGAGACGGAGAATGACTCACCGACAGGACGGAGAGATAAGTAGGCGGACGGATGAGACGTTTTAAAAAAATTACACTTTTTCGGTGTCTGGTGTATTTCCTCTTAGAATCAAGAAGTCAATTTTCCGTAGCAATACGTAACTTTCTTTATACTACGTATATTACTCCATATAAGAGAAAGTAACTAGAGGTGCTACAGAATGGCACAGACGTTCTCGTAGCAAAGTTTTCTAATTTCCTTGGTGTAGATTTGCTTTACGCACTTGCCCCATCCTGTTGCTAGCTGCCGTCTATCGTCGCCTAAAGTACATTTGTTTGCGATTTTCTCAAATTTTCGGTTTCCTTACAGTGGAACCGAAATATTATTTTACAAATATTAAAGAAAAGTAAAACTCCTTCCTAAATTGCTATTTTCATTTCAAAAAAATTGTAGCCGTTTTTAAGAAAATGTTGATTAAGCATTACAGTAAATGCAAAATTTGAAGATCTTTTTTACAGGAATCTATTGAGTTTTCGAAAAACTTCATTGAAAGTCATTTTAAGACCTTCCACTCAGAAATATAATATTGTATACAAATAAATGGAAATGTGCATTTTAACGGCGTGAAAGACTTAAAAAAATAGATTTGTGAAATTTTAGAAAAAACAACAGAATACCCCAAAATGAACTTTACGTCATATTAAAGAGTGCAATTAGCACTATCCACGAGAAATATTTGAAGAAAAAAATTTGTAGCCATTTTTGAGAAAATGGAGTTTGTGCGTATCTGAAAATGCGAAATTTTGAGTTCATTTTTACAGAAAACTGTTTAGAAAACTGTTTAACTTTAGAGAAACTTTATTTTACATTATTTAAAGCACATGTACTCATTAATTTCATAATGTAAAGAAATCGCCTCTAATGTAAATAATACCACCGTGATAGTCAACAAAATTACATTTTTGTAATTTTTGAACAAACAAAAAAATATAGCAAAATGGCGTTTACGTCATCGCATAGAATGCATTCGGTACTAACGCTTCCAAAAGTTTAAAGAAAAAAATTGGAGCTGTTGTTGAGAAAATATTGTTTTTGTACCTTTTTAAAATAGTAAATATTTTACGCTCGTTTGCACGAAAACTACTACATTTTCTAAAACATTTACTTGACCTTAATGAAAGAATTATTTATGGGCAACAAATATCATTTGAAGGAAAATCTTTATCTTCAATTTTATACTTGAAGGAAGAAGCCAAACAAAATCGAAACTTTTGCAATTTTCGAAAATTCGGAGTTAACTGTGAAAATCAGACCTATGCCATATTTATAAGTGTGTTATACTCTATTCTTACAAGAAACTTAAAGAAAAAATCGGAGCCATTTTTCAGAAAATTTTGAAACTGTCCGGGGCCTTCATATAAAGACAGAACAGACTTCATATAAAGACAGACACCCTCAAATATGAAAGAATGTTTTTCAAAATCTCAAAGCTTCAACTAGAGCCAGATGAACAGGGTTTCTTCAATTCGGAAAAGATTGGACTCATGGTTTAGGCGCTAGCGGTGTTTACAGACGGACAAACGGACAGACAGACGGACAGACAGACGGACGACAGACGGACAGAGAGACGGACAGACGGACGGACGGACAGACGGACGCGCAGACGGACGGGCAGACGGACGGGCAGACGGACGAGCAGACGGACGGGCAGACGGATGGGCAGACGGACGGGCAGACGGACGGGCAGACGGACGAGCAGACGGACGGGCAGACGGATGGGCAGACGGATGGGCAGACGGACGGGCAGACGGACGGGAAGACGAACGGGCAGACGGATGGGCAGACGGACGGGCAGACGGACGGGCAGACGGACGGGCAGACGGACGGACAGACGGACGGACAGACGGACGGACGGACGGACGGACAGACGTTTTGAAAAGAACCATTTTTTCGGTATCTGGGGATCCTAAAACATGTATTTCCGTTGAAATCTCGAAATCGATTTTCCGCAGCAATACTTAACTTTCTCTATACTACGAATGTATACGAGAAATTAAAAAGTTGTTAAACTTGGGAGAGCCAATAAAGATAGGGTCATCATTAAGCTGACGACGGGCTTCGATGTCGCCAATGAGGGCCTTGGGGACGAGCATTTCTTAAGGCCGCCTTCAACTTAAGAGGCGGAAGAAGAAGCGCTGTGGAGAAAGATAACAAAATACTGCGGCCATTTTACTTCAGCAAAAAACTGTTGATTTAGCGAGTGTACGCCAGATGGTTTGAATCATCCGCCGAGCCGCTGCCTCCCAAAGGCGTAAAAAGATACTTAGCTCTTCTCTCTTGCGGCGGGCTCGGGGATTACGGACACTTGGGATCAGGTCATTGGTTATTGACTGTCACGTGATGTGATAACGTGCTATGACATTTTCTCATTTACTTCGATCTCATTTTTTCGGTGTTCTAAATTCGATTGCATAATTTGGGTGTTCCTGGAGTTCGAAAAGTTGTTTTAAGGTGTAAGGTCTATACGATCACACACGTATCCGATACTTTCTTGCAGTACTCGAAAACCCAAATCTTTTTCCCCGCCCAACTATAGATTTCTATTTAAATTTCGATAATTTCAAGAGCCATGGTTATAATGGGTAACTAACATATTCTTTTACTTACTATGTGTATTTGATGCAAAGAAATTTACGAGGATAGAGGTCATATTTTGGTTTAAACATTTGCATTTTAGGACATCACAAATTATTAATATTTTTTATAATCTCACGCATATTTGTTGTAAGGTGGGACTTTGTTCTTGAGGGATGGATTCCGCAGTATAAGAAAAGAGCTGACCAATATTTCGTAAATCCAGGAACACAATGTAAATAATAGAACAAACGTAAAAAAAGTTTTTAAACAGTGGAGTTCATACAATTCATAAGATACAGGTTCCATTTCATTAATTTTCTCGTTTACATAGTACAGAATTTTGCTGGGATGCAGGCTAGGAGGCTCTTGCGCATCGTATCCGACTTCAGCCAATGAGCTTCGGGCACCAGTTTGCGTCACAATATCAGGGGGAATTTTAAATGCAGCCATTTACCAAAATAATTATCACTTCGTTACAAGTCATTGAAACAGATATATGAAGCGTTTTTTAAATATTGCAACTTTTATTTCAATTACAACGTAATCGTGTTACTCTTCCTTAAAATTGTCGCTTTATGCCACTTTCAAAATGTTTCCCTCCATGCAACATGGCGGCGTTCTGCGACTGGTCTGGCTTCTCAAACGAAGGACCCATGTTGCGATCGCGTGAAAAGCGACTCAAACTGGCAGAACGAGTCAAAATCGGTGAGCCCATCCATATCTTTCCACCATGCCGGAATGTAGAGGGAAATTATTGGAATCACTTCAAAAACGCGATCTCAAAATATCGATCGTAAAATTCGTTAAAAAATTGATTTTTTGTAATTTTACAAAAATTAGTTTTCAACGAAAATGAGACCCGTTCCAATCTCTTAAAAATCCTTTACACTATTCAACAAAAACATTTAATAAAAAACGGAGTCATTTTTTAAAAAAAATTGAGTGTCCCAAGGGTTTATGTGAAGTACCCCCCAAAATTAATATATCGGTTTAAAATCAAGGGACTGCGAAATTAGCCAGATCGATTGGGGAATATTAGTTTTGGAGAAAATCGGCTGAACGGTTTAGCCGCTAGCTTTGTTCGCGGACGGACGGACGAAAAGACAGACGTTTTGCCGTCATTCGATTTTTCGATATCAAGGACTTACAAAACATGGATTCTGGATACATCACGTATGAGAGGATTTTTTTCTTCTTAAGGCTGCAGGAGGATAAGGGGGTACAAATGCCCCCACGTTTAATTCAATTTTGAATAGAGCCCATGTTTGGTGTTATTTTGAAAGTCATTTACCCAAAATTTCAGAACGACAGGCTGATTCATTTGTAAGATATCAGATAAAATTCGATTTTTTTTATTTTAATGTTTTCATGTCATTACTCTTAGGTAAATTTCTGAAAAAATTATGCAACATTGTTATTTTGAAATAGTCAAAAGAAAAAATGGAGCCAGTTTTGAGAAAATGGCGTTTGAGCGATTCTGAAAATGCGAAATTTAGAGCTCATTTTTACAGAAAACTATTGAGTTTTCGAGAAACTTTGACATTATTTAAAGCGCATGTACTCGTAAACCTAATAATGTGAAGAAATCGCCTTTAATGTAAATATTACGAACATGATAGACAAGTCAATAAATTACATTTTTGTGATTTTTGAAAAAAACAAAAGAATAAAGCAATGTGATGCTTATCTTTTCGGATAGGGTGCATTTGGTACTAACCCTACCAAAAATGTAAAGAAAACATTTGGAGCCTTTTTGAGAACATCTTGTTTTTGTAATTTTTTAAAATTGCAAATATTTCAGGCTCTATTGCACCAAAACTACAAAAATTTTCAAGAAAATGTACATGGTCTGAATGGAACTTATGGACAACAAATTTTAATTGAAGGAAAAATACGTGACTTCAATTTTATAGTTCTAGTAAGACGCTGAAAAAAATTCAAGCACTTGCAATTTTCGAAACTTCAGAGTTAAACGTGAAAATCGGACTATGCAACCTTTAAAAGTGTATTTTACTCTATTCTCTCGAGAAATTAAAAAAAATTAGAACCGTTTTTGATAAAATTTGGAAAATGTCCGGTGGGCTTCATGTACCCCAGACACAGTACCCCAGACGGACGAACGGACGTTTTTCTTTCAATTGGTTTTTCGGGACTCTGGCGACTCCACGTGTTAGGGGATTTTTTCTTAATTTAGCAACTGGATTTATCCACTTTTTTATTGTCAGGGCCCGGCAATTAATTTTTTTGTGCCGAAAATACGCCGTTTTTCGTGCAGCATTACATAACTTTCTCTATACTACGTATATTACTCCGTATCGACGTACGTATACGAGACAGTAACTAAAGGAGCTACAAAATGGCACAAACTTCCTCGTAGTAAAGTTTCCTAATTCCCTTTGTGTGGACTGGTACTGTACAGTCCTGCCATTTCATGTTGCCAGCTACCATTTATCGCCACACAAAGTATGCTTTTTTGAATGTTTCTCAACTTTTCGGTTTCAAATAGTTGAACCGAAATATTATTTTAAGAATATTAAACAAGACTAAAATCTGGTCCTAAACAGCAATTTTCATTGAAAAATTTGGAACCGTCTTTAAGAAAACGGTGATAAGCGTTACTCTAAATGCAAAATTTTAATCTATTTTTCACAGGAATCTATTGAGTTTTCGAAAAACTTTATTTGAAGTAATTTGAAGAACTATCACTCACAAATTTAATAATGTCCACAAATCGATGGAAATATTAACGCATATTAACGGCGTGAGAGATATTTTAAAAAAATTACATATGTGTAATTTTTGAAAAAACAAAAGAATACACCAAAATTAACTTTACTAAACAGTACAATTAGGACTATCCGTTGGAAAACATTGAAGAATAATTTTCGATCATTTTTAAAAAAATCCCGTTTGAGCGTTTCTGAAAATGCGTAAGTTTGTGCTCATTTTAACAGAAAACTGTTGAGTTTTCGAGAAACTTTATTTCAAATTACTTAAAGCACATTTACTCAGAAGTTCAACAATATAATTAAATAGCCTCTAATGTTAATATTACCGACTTGAAACACAAGTCAATATAATTAAATTTCTGTAATTTTTAAAAACAAAAGAATAGAGGAATATGGCGTTTTGTGTCATCTTATACAGTGCATTTATCACTATCCATACAAAAAATGTATAGAAAAAATTTAGAGCCGTTTTTGAGAAAATCATGTTTTTGTTATTTTTTAAAATTGCAACTATTTCATGCACTATTGCACGAAAACTACTAAAATGTTTCAACAAAATGTACATGACCTTACTGAAAGAACTATTTATGAGCAACAAATTTCATTTGAAGGAAAAATCTCTGTCTTCAAGTTTATAGTTGTAGGAAGACGCCGGAAAAAATTCAAACTTTTGCAATTTACGAAAATTTAGAGTTGACCGTGGAAATAGGACATATGCCACATTTATAAGTGTATTTTACTCTGTTCTTACAAGAAATGTAAAGAAAAAATATAGAGCTGGTTTTGAGAAAATTTTGAAAATGTCCGGGGTCTTCATGTAAGGTACCCCCAAATTTTAAAGAATGTTTTTCAAAACTTCAGTGCTTCAACTAGAGCCACATGGACAGGGGTTTCTTCAATTTGGAAAAGATCGTACGTGTGTTTTTTTTTTTCATATACGACGGACAAACGAACGGACGGACTGACGTTTTGCTTCAATTGGTTTTTCTGCATCAAGGACCCAAAAAAAGGGATCTTTTTCTTAATTTAACAACTGGATGCATCCACTTTCTTGTTTTCATGGTCCGGAAAAGGTGCGTCAAGCTGGAACAGCCAAGTCAGCACACCACAACGAAACATGTCAAATCATTTATTGCCACAATTTGGAATTAATTGCCACGCATTTTCGGGGTGAAAACGCGTGTGAGCTGGCTTGATGCGACGCCAGCACACACACATAAGATAAATTCGAGTCATAGCTCAACGAAAACCCTCAAATGATTTATTGCTAATTAATTGCCAATTAATTGCCACTATTTGGAATTAATTGCCATGTATTTTTGGGTCAAAAGGGTGTGAGCTGGAATGACGCAACACCGAAAATAGAGGAAATATTCGAAAATATTCGAACATAGAGAGAACCAACGAGCACAATCAAATAAAACTACGATTATAATTTAACAGACAATTGAAACTAATTTACTACTATAAACAGAATTTAATTGCTCTTGCGACTTATGTAATAAATAATTTTAAGTGCTTCATAGTTATGCAACCACGTACGACATTTGAATAGGAAATTCGAGAGTACCGTGGGTACTAACAACTAAAACCTATTAAATAATCAAATACACATTCCATATTAATTTATTATCTCAAAGATAAATTTATAAACGTTGCCGTGTATTAAATAAATATTGTTAAATCTCAATCAGAGTTATCCAACCATACCAGATATTCAAATTCGAAAATTGAGGGAACGAACAAGCACAATCGAATAAAACCCAAAAAGGAGTTTAACAGATATTTTATACTAATTATTACTCTAAACCGAAATTAATTGCTCTTGTCATTTATGAAATAACTAATAACTTTGAATTTTCGAAAAGTTTGAATTTTTTCGGCGTCTTCCTACAACTATAAAATTGAAGACAGACTTTTACTTCAAATGAAATTTGTTGTCCGTAAATAGTTCTTTCATTAAGGTAATGTAGCCGTTTTTGAAGATTTCAGTAGTTTTCGTGCAATAGTGCGTGCAATATTTGCGTGCAATTAAAAAAACAAAAAAAAAAACAAGATTTTCTCAAAAACGGCTCAACATTTTTTCTTTAAATTTTCGATAAGGGCAATGTCAAATGCACACTATCCAATGACATAAACGCCATATAGCTCTATCCTTTTGTTTTTTCAAAAATGACATAAACGCCATATAGCTCTATCCTTTTGTTTTTTCAAAAATTTCAATTTTTTTTCACTTGTCTCTCCCGATATTAATATTTACATTCGATGCGATTTCTTTACATTATTATATTCACGTGTGCATGTGCTTTAAATAATGTCAATTATAAATTCTCGAAAACTCAACAGTTTTCTGTGAAAATGAGCTAAAAATTCCGCATTTTCAGAAACGCTCAAACACCATATTCTCAAAAATGGCTCAAAATGTTTTCTTCAGATTTTTTCAATAGTGCTAATTACACTGTTTAATATGATGTGAAGTTAATTTTGGTGTATTTTTTACAAAAACCACAAATATATGTTTTTTTAGGTTTTATTATTTTTAAAATATCTCTTACTTCGTTAATATGCATCGATTTGTATTCATTATTACTTTTGTGAGTGGAAGTACTTCAAAAGAGTTGAAATGAAGTTTTCCGAAAACTCAATAGATTCCTGTGAAAAAAGAGCTTCAAATTTCGCATTTCGCAACGTCTAAACTATTTTCTCAAAGACGTCTACAATTTTTTCATGGAAAATTACCGTTTAGGACGAGATTTTACTCTTCTTCAATATTATTGAAATAATATTTTGGCTGCACTATTAGGAAAAAAATAAGTCGAAAAAATGTCAAAAAATGTACTGTGGGCGACGATAGATGGCAGCTGGCCAGAGAATGGGGCATGACCTTAAAGCCAGATGACACCAAGGAAATAAGAAAATTTTGCACGAGAAAGTCTATGCCATTCTTTAGCACCTCTAGTTATCAAATGTCATCAACTTTTCAGTTTACTAATGATAGAACCGAAAACTCACTTTAATAATATTAGAGAAGAGTAAAACCTCTTCCTATAAGGAAAATTTGATGCCATTTAAAAAAAAATGTTTAGTGTTTCTGTACGTAAATGCGAAGTTAGAATTTTTTTTCATAGAAAACTTTTGAGTTTTGGAGAAACTTCATCGGAAGTTATTTGAAGAACTTCCACTCACAAAGGGAATAATGTACACAAACCGCTGGAAATTAACGGCGTGAAAGATATATTATACATTTGAAAAAATACATTTGCGTAATTTTTGAAAAAAAAAACAACAGCAAAATGGTATATAGGAAAATGGTTCGTATGACGGTACAAAAAGATCAGTACAGAATCAGTACACAAAGATTAAAGTTGGGGCTGTTTTTGAGAAAATGGCTTTTGAGCGTTTCTGAAAATGCCCGTGTCACAAAGTTTAGAGTTTTCGAGAAACTATATTAGATTTCGTTTAAGCATTTGTTTTAATAAATTCAATAATGTATATAAATCGCCCTTAATGTAAATATTAACGACGTATAATAGATGTAAAAAAAATAGAATTGTGTAATTTTTGAAAAAATAAAAGAATAGAGCAAAATAACATTTATGAGATCTTAAATAGTACATTTAGCAATACCGTTATCAAAAATTTAAAAAATGGAGCCGTTTTTAAAAAATCTTGCTTTTGATATTTTTTACATGCCAAATTGCACAAAAACTACTAAACTATTCGTAAAAATGTGCATGACCTTAATGAAAGAACTAATTACGGAGAACAATTTTCATTCGAAGGAAAAATCTGTCTACACTTTTTTAATTGTAGGAAGACACAAAATATCAGTTTTGCAATTTTCAAAAATTTAGAGTTAAGAGTGAATATCGGACCCATGCCGCCTTTATAAGTGTATTTCACTCTATTGTTTCAAGAAATGAGTCATTTTTGAGAAACTTTTGAAAATGTCTTAGGGGATTTATGTAAAGTACACCCAAAGTTTTAAAAATGTCTTTGAAAATCGCACAGCTTTGAGTGGAGCCAGATCGATCGGGGAAAATTTATTTTGGAAAAAATTGTACGAAAGTATTCTTCACAGACGGACAGATGGACGAACGGAAGAAGTTTTGAAGAAAAAAAAACACTCTTTTTCGGTATGAAGATCCCACAATTTCTGAAATCTGACTACATATCGTTTTAGAGGGAGTAATTTACTACTTATTAGAAGAGTATTTAAGTATTTTTTTCTGTATCAGGGCCCCACTGTACGAGATTTTTTTAATCGAAAAATTGCCGTTTTTTGCCGCAGCAATTCATAACTTTCACTATACTACGTATATTACTCCGTATATACGTACGCATACGACAAAGTAAAAACTGTTGCTCGATTATCGGAGGCTGTTAAGACTCCATAAAAAAAAGGAAATTGCGAAGACAGAGTGATTAAGAAGGAATGTAACGGCCATCCGGGATAGAGTTCACTGGAAGTAAACCAGACACCACATCCTTAATGCTCTTAATTCTAAAAATACGAGAAGCGTCCTTAGCAGAACGCTTCACGTATTTTTTGAAACACTTAAAGTTAAGAGTAGAATGCCGAAAATAACTAATTTAAAAAAGAACAGTAAAGGATTTGTTTGAAGCACAAAACTTACGAAGATTTGATTTTTCGAATGTCGAGTCTTTGTGGTACTAGAACGACTCGTTACTGATATTTACACTTGGAAAACTATTATCATTTATGAATTAAAATTCATTGTTGTAAACTTTTTTTAGTGGTATTGCGCCCAGGCCGGATTTACTGTTGTGGAGATCCCTGGGTAAAACTTTGGTGGGGGCGCCTTTGAAGGGATCTCAGGAAAAAGATGAAAAACGCATTAAAACTATTTATATTCATTAATTTGTGGTAACGATATTGTACATGCATTAACTATTATAATTATTATTTTTTGGTAGCCATACAATACATACACTTAAATATCTTAAAAAGTCACTTTCCTTACTTTCCTTGCCGCAAAATTGCCAATTACATCATCAAAATTGTTTTTCTCGTAATATCGTTTTTGCTTCTCAAAATAGCGAGATCGTTGAGATGTTGTTGAGTCGATGTCGTTCTCAATCTTTTTAAACTATTTCACATTGCAAACTATCTTTCAACAGCACAATTAGTGATCATCAAAATGACTATGATATAAAAATGACATCCACATTAGGAAAGCATCCTGAGATTGCTTTTGTGTTATTGCATTGTTATCATGTGTCGTAGAAAATATAGGCTATTTGAATGTAAAATAAAATAATATATATAAATATAAAATTGAAACAAAATCCATAGTTGGAATTGGGAAATAATAATCGGAAATCTATAAATGTGGTATCTTTCGATATAATGGCAAAAGAATATCTAATTTCGACAATGTCGGCTCTTACCAGTACTCAATATATTACTAAATGTATCCATGAATCTGAATCAATGATAATTTAACTTACTGATATAGCTAATCGTAAATCTGATATTCATTAAAAATCTAGCAATGTATGAATCGGTCAAAAACCCATGGAAGAATATTGTATTAATCCTTTGGTTATACTATAATGAAAGGATACTTCGAACTCCTAAAACTTTCAAACATTGAACAAGGAAGTAAACTTTTCAATATAGGGTTTTTGGCCTCAACACGAACCAAAGTAAACATTTGAGGACTTCACTCAATATATTATAAAACGATTAAAATCACCCCATTTTAAAATAAATCAGCGAGCAAACTGCAAGTAACAGTATTGTCTTTACAGTATTGTCAATCCATACTCATTTATTACCTTTCTTTAATTTTCATTTCTTGAAAATGCCACCATTTGGCCCGGTAACTTTGACGTCGGTAATACATGGAATGCAGATCGAATTGTAAAATACAATTTCAGTGATGTTGCATGACTCTATCAGATAACAATTAAGTTGCCAATATTGAATTACACCTAAATTTCCAATTGAACGAAAAAAAATTGTAAAACAGAACTGAACCAAAAAATTGAATGAATACAATACTAGTGGTGCTACAACAATATACTTTCTCGTATTATTTCTAACATTTGCAATTTTCGAAAATTTAGAGTTCAACGAAAATGACGCCATTTTTAAGCGTTCTTTGCTCTCACCATAGGAATAATGTAAGAAAAAATCTTTGTACAAGTTTTTGAGAAAAAATAATTATAAATTGTATTAACTACAAGCACAAATTACGCAAAAACTCATCGATTTTTAAAAAAAACTGTATATCTTTTTAAAGATTTCATCTTTTAAAACATACTTTATTTGAGAAAAATCTCTATCAAAAATATTGTACTTTTGAAACTTCAATTTTTTGTAATATTCGAAAATGCAGAGTTGGCCGAAACAGCTTATATTTAAATAAATATATATCTTCAATTTTGTAGTCAGAGGAAGAAGCTGAAAACATTGAACTTTTGTAATTTTCAAAAACTTAGAGATTTTATCGAAAACGAGACCTGCACAGGTTTTAAGCGTTCTTAACGCTATCCGAAAATAAATTTTAATCGAAAACATGGAAGTTTTTTTTTTTTAAGAAAAATGAAAAAAAATGTCTGGCTTCACGCAAAGTTCACTCCTAGAGTCCAAATATCAATTTCAATCTTCAACATGCAATGTTTTATTAAATTGATTATTTAACTAATTAATTGTATGGAACAAATATCAATTTTTTATATTAAAAAATTGTTTAACGTTGAAAAAATTATCGTACACCATTGCCAATAAGTACATGTTGTTCAAGTATTATATCGTCGTCAATATCATGGTCAAACTACGTTTAAATATTCCTGAATGGGAACTAGTATCAACAGTGTGGCTTTGAGGAGTCGCGGGAGAGCGCATCTGGGGCGTAAACGTAGTCAAAGTGAATGCTCTGTGGGCGTAACTCTCTAGGGACGCCCAGCGGCCTTTCTATAGTTGTCAATAAAGGACTAATTATAATATTATTTTTATTCATGGAAAAAATCCGTTACATAAAAAGATATAATAAAATAATTTATCAATAAAATTTATTATATCACTTTTATTATGAATCAAATTGAAAGAGTATCACTATAGTAATAATTTAGTCCTTTTATGCTTCTGTTGATTTAAAACAAAATGTCAACATATATCGAATCATAATAATCTAAATTTTAAATTAGTAACTATTTTGCAGCCAGCCTGGATGGCCGCAGTGGCCAAGTGCGTGCACCGACTCAACGTTTCGGTCCGAAGGGTCGCGGATTGTTTGTCCCTTGCCTCTCACGTGTGTATTATCGCGAAGGACCTCGCGTTCTGCTACCTCCAGATCAGAGGAGCTCGCAAGTGTGTTAGTGGCTAAGTGTATGGTCGAATAGGCGCTCCATTGGGACGTTAAAAGTAACCGGCTGTCGGTTGAAAAAAGCCGTGGGGGGAGGGGGGAAATATTTAGCATAATGGCTTCTATACATAACACAATTAGGAAAGTTGACGGTTTTGGACGATATATGGAACGCCATTTATACATTACCTCGTTAATGTGCAACTGCTAAATGGGGAATTTTTTCCCCGGAGTTACATCAAATAGATTTAAGTCTATTATATCATTATGAGTAGGAAACGGAATTTATTGTGATAAAAAACGCAAAATGTGTTCATATATGCTTATTTTTTATTATTTATTTATTTTAGAAAAAATAGAAAATATGGAAAATAAAAATTCATTGTTGTGTTCAAAACTGTTCTCTACAAACCTTTTCCGAGCATAGACGTCGCTGATTAATTCTTAACAAGAATTCGGGGTTGCTGAAAGTAGGTTCTACCTCTACAAAAGAAATTCTGTACTTGACTTCATCACAAAGAAGAATAGAAGATTCACCACTACGAATTTTATTCGAAATATAAAATACGCTCTTAGTATATTACAATATTTACGAGGAGCTGGTGTTCAAGTGAATAGCAGTACCGTGCAGCCAGTGATGGATCCCTGGGGAGGGGGTTAAAGGCAATATACCATCCCCCAATCGAATAACGAGGTAAGACAATTTTGTGTAAAAAATATTTCTTAGTTTTCGATCGAGTAACGAGTAACGTCCAGTGCTGTTTAAAACATTAGCAAGAACGTGGTTGAAATTACATTTGTTCATAAAAATACGCCTATCCTTTACTCCAAGTATGCAGTAAGCGGGTGGAGGGAGTAAGCGGGGGGAGGAGGAGGAAGGGTAAGTTTGACAATTCATAGCGAAGATATGGTGGTCATAGAACCGCAGCAGTATTACGTTTGATTTGTACGAAAGATGATTCCGTAACATAAATTGCAAACGCGCATATGAAATGTTCCGTTTGGACTTATACATATATCAAAATGTAACGAAATATATAGTAATAGGTAAAATAAGTTAAAAATATACAATTATACCAAAATATGTAAAATAAAAATAGTTCTAATTTATTCAGAATATCTTGTAAACTCTAAAAAATATTATTCGATGCAGGTATCTAGTTCCTGTAAAACCATGTAATTACATGAAAATCAGTTTCCTAATTATGAGATATAGAAGTTTCCAGGCACATAAGTAACCTTAATCGCACGTTGCAGCACACGTTACAGTACACATTACCGCCATGCATATTTCGAAAACAGTATTTTAGGTCCCTAACCCCAGACTCAGGGTATTTGTTTTGTAGTCTACAAAATGATACTTTAAGGCAACTTATACATTTTTTGGGGGTGGGGTAGTCTTTCTGAGTACTAGCTGTACTTCAATGCAACGTGGGAAGAATCACACCAAAATATATGAAACATTAAATTGACTACCTAATTGATATTCCATGCAATTGAACGTACGGGTATCTGTCTTCCTAATGATTAATAAACTGAGCAATAAGAGTGCCGAGCTAAACCACGGACAGTACAGTCTACCAAACTTGTAAAAATCACAATTTACGGTACGGCCGTTTTAACTTAGAATCAATAATAACTAATTGTCACTACTACCATCACCACCACCACAACAACAACAAATACTCCAAAGCACCAAATTTTCTGTTTTCGAAAAGTGAAGCGTCTGTTAACTAGTAAGTCTGCGACTAGGTGGCGCGAGTGCGCAGTTACCTGCAAAAGCGAAAGAGAAGGTGCAGAGGCTGGCCGCCAGGAGCGCCAGCGGCGCGATCGCAGAGGTTGCCATGACGGCGAGCGACGGCGATCTGACGGGCGCGCCGCGGCGCCGCGCATCTCCTTCACGGCGCACGCCGCCGGAAACGCATCCACAGCGCCATCTGGATTCCCCCTCTCCCCCTTCTGACCCCCGCGCGGCGACTCGGCTGCATTGCGAGCGCTCGCCTGCACCACAGGAAGAATTATCATCTCGCGCATAGGGGAAGATAATAACCTTAAGGGCATACCGGAAAAACTTTGCCCAGAGGACGCACTAACAACTCATGCAAAGCGAGGAGAGTAATCTACCGTTCATAGCAGAAAAACTCTTCGACAGAGGACGAGCAAACAACTCGTGTGTAAGGAGGAAAACGGCAGTAAATTGATACAATTTCAGTAAAAGGGTTTATTGTCCAAATACAAGGCAAGTCGTCGTTCAATACAAGAATGTGATCAGGTGTTGAATATCTCAAAATCATATCTATAGTCTTTGGTAACCCGGGAGAATTGGCAGTGCAAGAATAGCTAGTCGCATAATACAAAAATATACAAGAACTCTTTGCCGCGGAGACACTCTTCAAGGAGGGCTGGTAGGTGCGGTGTCGTTTAAGCCGGCGGCCGGCGGAGGGGAGGTTTCACCCCTCAACTCCAGAGCGCTCCCTCGTTGTCGTGGTAGATCTTTTCGACACTAGCTTTTCAGCTAGTTGAAATTCAGTCACTGTCTGGAGAAGAATTCTAGCGGTCGGCTGCTCTGATAAGTAATTTTCCGTGGTTTCTCCGATCAACACCAGGCGAATGCCGGAGCAGTACCCTAACAAACGTGCCACGGACCGCCCGCGTTCTTTCCTTCCTCTTCCTTGTCCTCTCCCCTTACACACACACTTACACTACATACACTACACTACCCCACATGCCAAGAGACCTGTCGGGGACTTAGAACTTGCCCCGGCTGGGGCGGCGTCCCGCTTGTGGGAGATACCTGGTTGGGAAAACCCCACTAGTCGACGGAAGGTCGGCGCCGCATTACGCCATCCAGTGGGGGAAGACCACCGCCCCTCCCGATGAAAAGCATGCACTACACTTACGGAACAAATGACCTCAGTAGTTGACGTGCCCACAAATTAACAATCAATCATTCAATCCGGTGGATCTTCGCTTCCCCTATAAGCAGTGGACTCTGCTGCCGTGACACCCCCGTCGCCCAAGAGCACCGAATACGGAGCGATTCCTACCGTACCTATGGGGTGCTGCGAGACCGACTCTCAGTTACTGGGGCAGCTGCTGTCCCTGACGCTCCTCCGGCTCGTCTCTCTATTGTGCCGTTGCTCGTACTTGCGGTTTTTGCATCCACTGCGAAGTTATCCAGCTCCGACTATCTTTTCAAGTCCGCCCGCTTCTTGCGTGTTGAATTTTGCGTCAAAGCTCACTAGAAGACGTGACAATGCGTCCGCATTGGCGTGCTGCGCTGTTGGTACAAAATACAAAATCTGCAAAAACATCTGCGAGCTTGTCGATCATCCTCTAGATTGCCGGCATGAGCTTTCGTTGGTATACTAGACTGATATGGTCGCTAATCCTGAAACCCCAAGCATTTAAAGCATCGAAATCTAAGAAATTAATCGAATCAGATCTGTCTACCACAAAAATTCCAATTCCTTCTTGAATTTCTTGGGCAGCAGGCGAAATTTTCCTCTCACTTTATATTCTCTCACCACTTATCAAATGCGCAAAGCTCCGTTTTTACTTTTGTACAAATCGGAGAGCCCAAACTACCGCAAACCTTAAAGTTCAGTAAGGATACTGGCGCGCAAATGTCCAAATGGAAACGTACTGAAAGTCTACACAGCTTCAATGCCGTCATGATTCTCTCCGCTGCGTACCAGCTTCATCTCGTTTACAGCTTCTGTTCCCATGTCCTCGTTCTCTCTCTGCCTAACTTGAAATTTCTTGGCTTTCTAGATATGTACAGCTTGTTCTTGCACACTGCCTTAATGATGTGACCCGCAGCGTCCCACTTCACCGCGATTAATTTTATGGTATGGAACTAATAGCGCTTTCTGGGGTTTATCCGCTCAGCACCAAAAGAGTGCAGGACTACCCTAACAAACGGCCACGGCCCGCGCGCAGTTTTTGCTTCATAATTCTTGTCATATCCTCGCCTCTTACGTACACACACGTACACTACCACATTTCTGGAAGCCAGAAGGGAACTTAGAGCTTGTCCCAGCTCCGGCTAGGGCGATGCCCCACGGGATTTCCACAAACATTTATAACCCAGTGGGGGAAAATGGTTGGGACCCCCCCCCAAGTTGACGTGTAGATTGGCGCCGGATCTCGCCATCCAGCGAGGGAAGATCGCCGTTCCCTCCCGAGATAAAAACATGCACTACAAGTAAGGGACTAATGACCTTAGCAGTTGATGCGCCAAGAAACCTTAATCAATCTCGCTGAGGAGATACTTTTTTGGGGAGTGGACATGTAAATCAGCTAAGTTAAGCTCAGTGGCAGTGTTGCGGGAGAGCCTAGGGTTCGCGTCCCAACGGTGGTGAAATGTCGACACTACATATATATATATATATATATATATATATATATATATATATATATATATATATATATATATATATCAGCTGGCTCAGTTTGATCCGCTGACCGGAGGAGATTTCTATCCACCACCTGCTCTGAACGGTAGTTTCCCCGTGGTTTCTCCGATCGATATCATGCGAATATTGGAGCAGTTCCCTAACAAGTGGATCACGGACCGCGCACACTCTTTTCTTCAATACTCTCCCCTTACACTATTATATGCACTGCATAAAATGCCTTATTTACCGGGCGGCAGACAGCTTAGGGTTTGCCTCGGCGGGGGAGGTGCCCTGTTGGGAAGATACCTGGATGAGGAAACATCCAACAACGCGACGTGTAGATCGGTGCCGGATCTTACCGACCAGCGAGGGAGAAACACCGCCTCCTCCAGGTATAAGAACTTTCACTACACTTTCGGGACTGGTGACCATAGCAGTTGACGTGCTCGAAAATTCCTTTCAATCAACGGTAGTTTGGCGTCGAATCTCACGTTCAACGAGGAAGGAACAACGCCTACTCGTGGGGTAAAACATGCACTACATTTACGAGACGAAGAATGAAAGTAATTGTTGTGCCAGGAAATAATAAATACTCACTTCAACTTTGTCTCCAAGGGACATCAATTTATAGAAAATAAGTACCACATATTGATACCATCACATCCCAAGGAAGTGTTCCTTCTAGCCGGGGCAGGTGGAATTTCATGATTTGGTTCCGAATTCTGCGTCATTGGGACATGCGTGTATATATCTCGGTGAGGTAAAGGAAGTTTGATAAGATGGCTACACATACAGGCAATGCCCTGTTAGGAATGTTTGTCAGATTTCGTTTGAGTAACGCATGGTCTATATGAAACATGAGTAATCATGTGCAAGCATCTGCTTCGCAAAGATCTTTTCATTTTTGATTCCTAGTATGTAATTTCTAAGAAGTTACGTGAATATATTAAAATGTAACAAAATATGTAAATTAATACGTAAAATATGCAATTATCCTAAAGTATGAAAAACAGATGCAATATATAAAAATATCTTTAATTATTTGAGAATTTATGCAAAGAATAGAAATATATATTTACATGAAATATATATTTACATTACTTTTCGGAGCTATAAACCTCGGATTTAGCCTCGGTTCGCTTACTTCAACCACATTTATCGACATAATGACGTTAATAACTTTAATGTGGTTTGTTTTTTGAGAACTGCTTTGCTTGATCTTATTAGCGCGTGATTTCGGGGCCAAACACATTCTGAGAAGAAATCTCCAAGTGAAAAGTCTTCCATGATTGTTCGTGTAGCTTCAGGGCAAGTTCTGGACATTGAAAATTCTTAGGGCAGTCTTTACCCACAAGAAAAATTAGCAGTTACTTAAAGTACTCCATCCACGGGGGCGCACGTCCGAAAAAAACACAAAATATTCGAAAAAAGTAATAAAATATGCTTGAATCAGTAAAATAATAGATAATAATATTGTCTTCTCTGCTAAAAAGTTTCTCTTATAAATTTGTTTGTAATTAAGAAACCAAATATGTATTCGTATTTATAAATAGTAATTATGTTCGATTCTGCAAGCAATTTGTATTTGTACTAAAGTTATTCATCATAACTAGTATTTTTACTTTCTCGTATACGTACGGGACTATACGGACCATAGTAGTATAGAGAAAGTTACGTAATCGAGTTCGATATTTTAACGGAACTATGCATTTTCGGGTCCCCTAATACCATAAAAGTGTTTTTTTCCAAAACGTTCGGCCGTCCAGCTGTGTGTCCGTCCATCTACCCGTCCGTCCGTTCGTCCAACTGTGCACGACACTGGCGCCTAAACTACTCATAGGAACTCTAAAACAAATATTCCTCCGTCGATTCGCCCGGCTCAAAGCTTTGCGATTTTGAAAATAATTCTTCAAATTTTGTGGTACTTTATTTTCAGCCTCCTGGGACATTTTCAACGTTTTCCAAATCAAAAAACAAAAACAAAAAATATTTGAAGCTTCTTTTAAAATTTCTTGTAACAGAGTGATGGCACAAGTCCGATTTTCACTGTTAACTTTGAATTACGAAAGCTTGATTTTTTGGGGCGTCTTCTAAAACTACAATTTTGAAGATTATGATTTTTCTTCAAATGATATTTGTTCTCCATAATTAGTTCTGTTATTAATGTCTTGTTCATTGTTTTGAAAGTTTGTTTTCGCGCCATTTTAAGTGTAATATGGGCATTATTAAAAACAAGGTTTTGTCGAAAACGACTCCAATGATTTTCTTTAAACTATTCCTACCGATTGTGCTAAATGGGATAAATAACATTATATTTAAGTAATTTTATATAAATATTTGTTTTTCCAAAAATTACACATTTGTAATTTTTTTATAGTTTACTAATTTATTGCTGTGTGTTTACGGACCTGAAAAAAAAACACGAAATGGTGTTGTTAATACCCTTGCAGGCCTTTCTGTCTCTTTATGCCCTCGGGCATTTTGAATACTTTATGGCCCACTCTAATACCAACACAACCCATACAACATTTTTATGAATTCAGTTTATTAAAGTTCAGTTGTAAGAAAAAACAATAAATAAATGGTAAAAAGCTCAAATAAGTAGAATAACTCGTTATAAACCTTATTTGCTTAATTGATACAATAATTGCAATTTTGGAACGTTCCGTTTAATTTACAATTGCCACCACTCACTCCTATTTCTCTGTTACGTACCTTTTTTTTAAAAGACATATGTGCTTCTTGAGTAACAGTAATACTCGTAGTAATAAGATGTATAAGGCACATTGGCTAACATTTTCGAAATGTTACCTTTTCATATTATGGAATATTCTAAATAACTTTTCACAATAGAGGTAAGTAACCTAACCTAAAAATTTATTCTATGTACTATTAGGGAACCGGGAAAAATGAGAAAAAAATGTTTTTTCGCCGCCAATAGATAGCAGCTGAGAAGAAGATGGGTCAAAAGCGATTAGATAGCACTGACTGAAGAGATTAGGAAACTAACTTGTGCGAGAGAGCAATACGGATTTAAGAACAATACGGATTTACAGAATTCGTTGCCACACACCATCAATTACTTCTCATGACAGAACACACATACACTGCCTTTCAGAGGAAACCTCTTACTATAGGACTCAAACTACTATAGACTACCTCATACCATATACTACCCTATACTCTTTATAGATGTTGCCCAAGTACTCAACCGGATTTGGTGCAAGGCATGAACTCAAAAAATTAAAGAAATAGGCACACCTTTTAACCTGATCCAAATAATTACCACCTTCTTACAAAATTGAACTTTCTCGGTCACGCTCAGTAACCACCGATCAAATCCTCAAACTATTATCAAAGTTGGATTACCCGCAAGGGTCACCCGCTTTTGCCAATGTTATTCAACCTTTACTAGGCAGGTTTACCCAAACACAACGGAATTAAAAATAGCGCAATTTACCAATGATATAGTAATCTGTACATCTGACCATTCACTTGAACAGACTAAAACCCAACTTCAGTTATATCTTGACTTAATTAAATCGTAACAAAACTGCTGTAGAAATATTCAGCCTGAGGCCGTATAATCCTCACATTCCACTTACATTAAATCAGGAAGTAATAAACCCATCTTATACCTAGGATTATTAATGGATACACAATTAAACTGGAAACGGCAAATAAATAATAAAATAATAAGGGGGCTTATGCAAAAGTCCACCAGTACACCCTATAAACAGGTCAGCCAAACGTCTCTATAACACAGCCCTCACTGTATTTAAAACCATAGCTAGACCTCTCTTCTGCTTGCCAAGAGTGAATAAATGCCATAAGATCAAACACAAAATAACCACATATGGTTCAAAACTTTTTTCGATTAATTATAAATGCACCGTGGTTTATTTCCGACCAACAGCTGCACAATGAATTCCAATTCGAAAAATAGAAAACCACACCACGTATCTCTCCACACTGTCTTGCCATAATTTACCTCAAATTACCAGAATACCCCCCCACTGATTAGGCAGAAATCCCACTCATCAGACTCATATTCACAATAAATTTCCTTTCTATACCTTGTTTACAACGTTTTCAGAAGTGTAATTCTCCTGAAGTCTCCCTATAAAGGATTCCTTCCCCCAAAAAATTAATTTTTAGAATTAAGTTATTTGAATTGAGTTTATTTTAAGCCACCAATACAAACGTAAAGAGTGAACTGAACTTTGTAAAATCTGAAAATGTTTATAAAATAAATAAATGTAACATTGGAGGATGTGCCACCAGTAGTTTACTAACCATGGAGGACATTCATCCAGAAGGAGTCTCATTTTGTGTTTGGGGGCTCCACAGAACCAAAATCAGGCCTTGAATATTTTCCGACAGGGATGGGTTCATGACACCACTTACGTAGTAATTTTACTCACGTCCTTCCAGGATCTTTGTGGTCGCATAACAAGTCCTCTTCACCGGATCTGCTTCCTCGTGTCGGCGACCTCTCATTAACGTTTTTCACCGACTTATGCACTTAGCCGTGTGTATAAGTAAACATGTTTGAACAGCATAACTTTCGCTACTGTTCCCCGATTTAAAGTATTTATTAACCCTAAACAGTATAACCTTCCTTCGTAAGTACCATGTGAATTGAATACAGAGTGCACCATTTCATGCGGTAAACTAATAGTGTTCAGCAGCACATACTTTCTCGCACTTTTTAAACGATTGCGTAATATTATAATACTATTTTAATTCTCAAGTGTTTCCATCGCGCCAAATATTTTATCACTGTGGGATTTGAACTCTCGTATTTAGTTTAGCAAGCTATGAGTACATTGACTATAGCAAATTGCTCAATCCGCAAAACAACCTTCCCGACACTTTAAAAAGAAAGATGCAACTAATTCTTTTTCGTTTAGTTAACTAAATATGCTCATTAATTCCATGAAAAATTGTTGATTATCTCTATGCTAATAGCATTCGTGCAATTAAAATCAGAATGTGCAATTAAAACGACACACCTGACAATCAGAATTCAGAAAAGGAGCAAAATCCAATAATTAAGAAACTATAATACAGACTTAGCCAAGGTATTTGTAGTCGACCATGAAACATGAACAAAAATGTACATTACAGATTACGCACCTACAACAACAACATATAAACAACGAATGAATAAAACTAAATTGGGGAAGTAAAAGTTAAGTGACTTATGGAACAACATAAAATATTTAACGTGGATAAATTAAATGTTTTACCTGTAAAACATTTGGTCTTAGGATTACGAAAGTAAAAATGAAAACGTCAGTTGTGTTTACCAGTTCTAAAAAGTATGCTATAGAAAAATGGTGTCAGAAGTGACTTGTTTCTTTCCCCAATATTTATACATGTATTCTCTCTCATACCTGTCATTACCTAGTCGTGGGAAGTGATGTTTTCATGACTTTGTCAGCTTCTAATATTTTATCCGCAATATGTTTTGTACCTTCCATTTGCAAACATTTCGTGGAAACAAACATATTGCAAGGACCACTAAAATACTCAACTGGGTGGGGTTTACACTCAAAGGTGTAAACCCCACGAAGAAAAACAGTTCAACAGGCGCGGATAATAGTGTTATAAGGAATAAACTTCTGTTTATTCCCAGAATTTTAATGATAAATATATATCATTTTAAAATGAAGAAAATCCAAATTCAACAGCTAAAAGCTTTTATTTTTGTTTCAATGCGGTCCATTTACTAACAGAATCAAACAAATAGAAACGCTCCTTGTTATGTTCATCTGTATTTAAAGTATTAAAGTATTTATTATTTCAAAAACACTTATTTCATACATCTTTAAAATACATGTCCAAAAAACTAAAAAAAAAAAAAACAGTTTTTCAAACAAAATGTATTTAAAATACGCATTTCAAATGCAAATATTTAACTACTGCTCTACTCTGCCCACAATTAGGGATGGCAAGAAAACATTGATGTTTTCCACCAGAAATATGGATATATCAACATCGATATTTTGCTTTCAATGTTTTTTCTCATAGATATTTTGTTGCAAAAACATCGATGTTTTTTAATTTTTTAAATCTTTTTAAATAAAGGGGTTTAAGCACGTTGTAGAGAAGCAGCTTTCCACAGCAATATCGTTGTTTTGCGTCATCCTCCTTATCACGCTGCACATTTCGCCTATGCAATCGTAATGTGTTTGGGAGCTGCTCGTGTTATGAATGTATGTTATCGTCAGGTGTGTCATTGCCTCAATTTTATTCTTTACATGCGATAATAATTTTTACATACTACAAACATACTGGTAACTAAACAATAAAATATATCTCTTCTACGTACTGTAATTAAAAATGGTTAGGAAAATAGCATGTTAATATCAATGTATTAATGTATAATTGTATTAATGTATTAATGTATAATGTATAATTAAAAGATCGATGTTTTCTCGTCGATGTTTTCATCGACATCGAAAAACCTTTAGTGGTGTATCGAAACATCGGTGTATCGATGTATCGATGTATCGATGTTTTGGTAAAATGAGCCATCACTACCATAATACGCTTTTTTTCTCTCGAAAAACTCTCACTTCTAGCTGAAGCATAACTGTACTACGTAAGTAGGTAATATGCAAGAAAGTAAAAAACGCACTTGCGTGTTCATAATACAGTGCGACTATTTTATTAGTTTACGCCGATCCAAATCAATTTCCCCGGCATCCGTGACCTTGTTCACCGAGGCCAAATCCCCGCGCGCCTGGCAAATTAATAAAGTGTAGCAGTAGCCATACACTGTAGCAGTAGCCATACATACTTTTTTTTTGTCGTTTTGACATTAGAAGCATAGATTCCCGAAGAAAGTTTGTTTGCAATTTGTAATTTCATCACTACCTATATGTTACGGAAACTTAGCGCGCATTTCCTTATCTCGAAACGCTGTTGTGAACTCCGGAAGCTATTTAAGTCATTTGCAATCAGCGAGTGTACTGATAATCTGGCGGCCTAACGTAGAGGAGATCAAAGGGCCACGCTCCTTACTCACGTGACTTAATAAAAGAACTAATTATGGAGAACAAATTTCATTTGAAGGTAAAATCTCTATCTTCAATTTTGTGGTTGTAGGAAGACGCCAAAAAATCATAAAATTCAGAGTTAACAGTGAAAATTGGACCTAAGACACCTTTATAAGTGTATTTTAGTCTATTCTTACAAGAAGTTTAAAGAAAAATTAGGAGCAATTTTTGAGAAAATTTTGAAAATGTCCCAAGAGCTTCATGTAATGTACCGTCAAAATTTAAAGAATGTTTTTGAAAATCGCAAAGATTTGACTTGAGTCAAATCTACCGGGAAATATCCATTTGGGAAAAAATCGTACGTATGGTTTAGGCGCTAGTGGTGTTCACATACAGACACGAACGGAGTGAAAAAAGCACTTTTTCGCTATCAGGGGACCCCGTACGTGTATTTCAGTTTTCGATAAATCGATTTTCCGTAGCATTACGTAACTTTCTCTATACTACGTATATTACTCCGTCCATACGCGCGTATACGAGGAAGTAAAAACCGAAAAAAGTGAGAAAAATACCGGTTTTTTGGGCCTTCTGGTATTAGCTCAGGGTCGAGTGGTCGAAAACTTGTGGAAATAACAAGTGCCAGGGTACATATAACAAACCCTAGGAAAAAAGATTTATGACCATTTTTAAGGTGCCCCCTCCCCCTTTTACAGTTCTAACCGACTGGAATACTTGCGCTTTAATCTTTAAGAAATCTTATGTCTGTTTATCTGCACATGTGAAATTTTTCAGATATCATAGGAGAAAAACAGAATCTGCAATCTTTCCTTGTGGCAACTCTTTCCTTGTGGTGACAGATCGTCAAGACAGAAACCCCAGCTTCCTCTGCCTTTTAAGTTAATCATAGGACGTCTGATAATGGTTTTGGCGAAGTTTTCCGGGATACAAAAATGTTGCGGATATCTCTAGCCTTCGAAATCCTTTATTTATTCATTTTCTACCCCAAATTGCACTGACTGTTGTTAATAGTAGCAAAATAAATACGACAAGGTTTATAAGAATGAATCTGTAAATCTATTTGACAAAATTATGACTCTATTTGAGTGTATTGCGTAATGAATGAATTGCGTCGCGAAGTGTTCATCAATTCAAATTACAATCTTTGAGGTTCATTGAGACCCCTGTCTAGAAAAGGATGGAGGAGAATTCCTCTTGTCAGTAATGATCATACCTGATCATACCTGGGAGTGAACTACTCTATTTGAAACTGATTCCCACCTAAAGCATCCATACTGACATTACTTCACACTCACATAATGCCCCATTACATCTACCAATTGGTTTTGTCGACACACAGAGAAGCGGTCAAATCAGAGAGGAGGTGAAATTAGAGAGGCAATCAAATAGTTCCTCCATCTGCATGATGAGAACTGCAGGTGGCTTATTCTACCTAGTCAAGAAAGATGGAGAAGATGCTGTGGTTTGCTCAAATCGTTCCTAGGGTGGCGCTGAACCTAGGATTTCGATTAGATTGATTGATTGTTAGTGAATCCGGGCGCGTCAACTACTATGGTCATTAATCACGTAAGTGTAGTGCATGTTTTTTGCTCGGGAGGTGGCGGTGGTCTTCCCCCGCTAGATGGACAGATCCGGCGCCGACCTACCGTCGTCACGGGGTTTTCCCCAACCAGGACTCTCTCACCAGCGGGGCACCGCCCCAGCCTGGACAATCTCTAAGCTCCCGACCGGTCTCCCGGAATGTGTGGTAGTGTATTGCATGTAAGTGTAAGTGTGTGTGTGTAAGGGAAGAGGATAGAACAAGGAAGAGGACGGAAAGATCGCACGGTCCATAGCCCGTTTATTAGAGTACTGCTTTGGCATTCGACTGGTGTTGATTGGAGAAAGCACGGCAAACTACCGATCAGAGCAGTCAGCCGCCAGAATTCTCCTCCGGACATCGACTGAATTAGACCTAGCTGAAAACCTAGTGTCGAAAATCCTGCCGCCGTCGGAACTCGAACCTAGGATCTCCCGGGCAGAGGCGCTGCAGTGACATCAGTTGATGCACTGAGCCGCTCCCGGTGGTTTCGATTAGAAAAATCTGCAGATCCTATTTGGGGAATGGTTGTCCTCATGTCCGAGTTTCTAGTAACGAACATTAAAGACCGCCAAAACACTGAGACTCAACTGGCCCTATACTGTTCAAGATTTAACGTCTTATAAGAAGAAATGCGCCGGTGACGAGGTAGCCGCCTGGGAGAAGCTAGGATCCCAAGGGAGAGCGGTTAAGGCCCTATTAAACGATCCGATTGGAAATGCCTTTTTGAATAATTATAATATTCTAAAACCTGGACTTTTTATGACTGCACTCCAATTGAGATCAAATACCTCTGCCAATAAATCTATTCTTAGAAGAGGAAGGTCCAGAGAGGATACATTCTGTAGGAAGTGTAATATAGCGGTAGAAACCATGAATCACGTCCTGGATCAATGAATTTTCATTAAGCAAGAATAAAGAATCATGACGAGATCAATAACTTCATAGATGGGAAGATGCTACGAAAATTAGACACCGTGGTGTCCACGGAAACCACTTTCTCCGTTGCTCAAACCTGACCTGGTAATAAAAATCCTTGAAGGAGTCCACGTGGTCGATGTGACTATCCGCCACGAGGATGCGTCTAGCCCTCTGATTGCAGGGGAAGAAAATGTGGTAAAATACCAACCATTCATTCCCCTGGCAGCCCAACTTCATGGAGTGCCCAACGCCAGAATCCTGCCAGTGGTGTTTGGTACCTATGGGGATACGCCAAGAGTTACAGTCAGTGCCCTCAAGACGTTGGGGTTCACGTCTCGAGGTGACCTTCTGTCTCGTTAATTGCTCTCAGAAGCACTATTAAGCTATACACACAATTTGTAAATTACGACGGAGCAATTTCACATTGCTGGTAGTAAATACAGAATAAAACATTTTAGTACCGTGGGGAAGTTTAGGGAACCCAGGTGATCTTAAAATGCCTAGATATTACTTAGGTACCACGTCTTTAAGTGCTATTTAATGTAGCACATAAAAAATTGTGTACTCAGATCGACATTTTGTGTGCCCTTGACGACGAAAAAGTGATTGATGTCAAAACGTCCGTCTGAAAGGATTTTCTCAAAACCAGATACTCCCCATCGATCTGAGGAACTCAATACCTACGAATTTGTAACGAATATTTTTATTTTTTGTTGTACTTTGCATTAAATTTTAACATTTTCAGAATTACCTCAAAATTGACTCCATTTTTTTTCGGATAGAGCAAAAGACGTTTAAAAATATTGCAGTGTTGTTAAATTCTCTCAATTTTTGAAAATTTCAAAAATGTTTACGGCGTCTTCTTTTACAACTACAGTATAAATATGGCGTTTTTTAAATTAAGTTCATTTTTAAAAAGCTTCTTTAAATGAGGACAAATACAATTTTTGAAAATACGAGTAGTTTTCGAAAAATTTTCCGTGAAATAAAGGCAAATTTTCAAAAATCTCACAAATGCATACAATTTTTCTGATTTGTTTTCATTTTCTCGCTAGCACTTACGCAGTAGAGAGAGATATGTAATGCTCCGCGAAAAAACGGCGAATTTTTGGCAGAGAAACTCTTATTGTAGGTTCCTGGTAACGAAAAAGTGTATAAATCGAGTTGCTAAATTTAGGAAAAACTCCTCTAACACACTTTATTGCCGGAACCCATGTTTCGTGAGTCCTTGATACCGAAAAATCGATTTACAGCAAAACGTCTGTCTGTCTGTCTGTGAACAACGCTAGTAGCTAAACCGTGCAGCTGATTTTCTCAAAATTGATATTATCCAATCAATCCATCTGGCCGAGATGGCGGTCCCTTGAATTTGAAATCCATTTGTTTATTCTGGAGGGTACTTTACATTAAGCACCTAGGCCATATACAATTTTTTTAAATGACTCCATCTTTTATTAATTAAATTTTGTTGTTGGATAGTTTAAAAAACTTTTAAGAGAATAGTGCAGGTTTTATTTTCGTTGAAAACCTTGATTTTTCGAAAACTGCAAATATTCAAAATTATTTCGGTGTCTTCCTACAACTACAATTATGAAGACAGAGTTTTTTAACTTAATGAATCAGTGCCTTAAAGGAAGATTTTGAAATATGGTCAGCAGTAAAATTAACGAAGTAACCAGAAGATTTTTATGCACAGATGATCTAAATACTATAACGCTAAAAATTAATTCTATAAAACTTTCTTTTTCTTTTATCTTAACTTTTATCTTCACTTTCTATAAAACTGGTACATTCATTAAGTGTACAAAAACGCTGCAAATTAAGAGACAAAACCCATGAAAAGTTGGCCCTAGTATTCAAGTGGACTGCGGGTCCAAACCATCGCATACCAATCTACAGCTTTTTTGTCCTGTTCTGTTTTGGGACTGTAGTTCCGTATATGTTACGTTTAGAAAAATATATGCAAAAGTATGAAATTTATTTCCTTTAAATTTGGGTGTATTTATTTATCACAATCATCAAATAAACATCATCGCCCGTCATGGCCACTGTGCCCGTTCAGTGCACATTACACGCGGAATGTGCACATTACACGCGGAATGTGCATTACGGATTTGGATAGTGATTTGTTTGTAAATATAACTCCCTTCCCACCCAACCTTCTAGGGGTGTCTTGCTCAAACAGTATTATTTTCTCTATTGTAATTCCTTAGTAATTATGTATATAAAGTTTTCTTGAGATGGCATTGCTTCTGCGTTGAAGAGTTAAGCTGGAACACGAAAACACATGTACACAACCACACTTTTTTTGTATATCGTTGTTTTCGACAATGCGTACATTTGTGAGGCAATGTTTTCACCGACGGTGAGATAAGTAATAGTAATACATGTAATAATAATAAAATTATGTTTATAATAGATTGATTATAATATCAAAAACGAAAGGTCACTTTCTCGAAAACATTTTTGCACTCATTTTGGAGAAATGAAAAATACATTTTTTTCACAAAAGCTGTAATTCGCTTGGTAATTAGTTTCGAAAAAAATGTTTCAACAAAATGTGTAGGAAATTTTATCGTCTTTAAAATTGAATCGAATTATTTCTCTGTAAGACTTAAGATTAAAGAGTTAGAGCAAAAAGAACGCAAAAATTTTAGAAATAATACTGGTTTTCGGATCTCCGCTGTTAGCACAGGGTATAGGAGGTCGAAAACTTGTTTTTTTCTAGTGCCTGGGTACATACAACAACTTCAAAATAAAAGTGTTTATGAACTTTTTCGAGGTAAAATGTATGTACCAATTGGACTAAAACGCCGAAAGGTCACTTTCTCGAAAACGGCTCCAATTTTTTATTTAAATTTTATTATCGTATAGTGCGAAATGCTCTGAATAACATGGCGGCATTGCAAACTTCATTTACTCTTTTGTTTTTTCAAAAAATACTGAAAGATAATGTCTCTCACGTCGTTAATATTTACATTACAATCATTTCTTATACATTACTGTATTTTTGAGAACAAGTGCTCTAAATGATTTCTTATAAAATTTCTTGTCAACTCGAACTTTTTGGTAGAAAATGAAATTCAATTTGCGCATTTTCAGAAAGGTTTAAACCACATTTTCTAAAAAAAAAAAGGCTCCAAATTTTTTCAATGAGAATGTGGATATAAGAACAAATTTTACCCTTCTATTTCATTGTTAAAGTCATATTTGAATTGTAATATTAGGTATCTGAAGAACTGAAGAATAATGAAAAAAAAAAGTGTTTTAGGTGCCAATAGATGCCAACTGAGAAGAGAGTGGCGCAAAACCGAATAGGTAGCTTAGAATGAAGAGATAAGTACGAGGTAGTTTGTACCATTCTGCAGCACAATTAATTACTTTCTCGTATACGTACGCATATACAGAGTATTATAAGGAGTATAGATAAAGCAGTGTAGACAAATGCTGCGGAAAATCGATTTCAATATTTCAAGGGAAACACGTTTTACGGTCTCCTGATACCAAAATAGTTTCTTACATAACCAGTAGGGAAATAGACTTTTTGGCGTACGAATGAAATGTTGACTGAGGTGACAACAGGAACCGAGTCTTACATTTTGAGATGAGTACGACAAAGACACTCATACAAGTAACGTACAGTATTTTCACTTTATCGCCCTTATGGGGGAACTTCTTAAGGAGAGAAAGTTATGTTATGGTGCGCCCGATAACGGCACATTATTTTAGTACGAATACATGAAAACTAACAAGTAGGCCCTTATATATTTTTGCGATCATTCCCAATATGCTAGTGGCTGTCATGTTGAATAATGTCGCCCCAGTATTTTCTTTATTTCGATTACGTCATCGATAGATAACATGAAAGATCCTTTATCAATGCCACCTAGACTTTGCGCTTGTAATGAAAGTTGAATGTGAGAGAATGGCCGATGAACAGAACGTAGTTCCTGTGGGAATTTTGAAATATGAAACCCTCCAATTTCTCAGTCTCATCTATTTTTAAACCTAACGGGAGGTTTGCAGATGTGACTGCAGAGTTGGACACCCACACAAAGACACTGACCAATCAGGACACAGTCATTATCATAGGAGGGCAGAATGACATTAACTTGGGCGGTAACTTTACAGCAGAGCAACATGTAAACAAATTACAATGTGCCGCCCAAAATACTAACATTGTAGTCTCGACTCTGCCCTTCTGGTTCAACAGACCAACACTATGCAGTGAGATTAAGCACGCAAACCAACAATTAAAACTGCAGCTGAGAGAAACAAATGTCACACTTTTTGAAATGAATTTCCTCTCAGCAAAACACTTCACCCGGCATGGTCTTCACATGAACCTTGCTGGAAAACATGCAGTCGGTAATAAGCTTGCTCAATACATCATCAACTCCAGTCCTACGCAGTCTCCTGCCAAAAACCCATCCCTTCCACCTTCCTTACGTTCTCCACCCCCCACCCTTGTTTCGAGCCCAGTTGCCTCTTCCTCTGAACCTACTCCCGTTTCTCCCATTCCCACTACCAATTCATCTACACCTGATGCCCCATCTTCCTCACAACCTGTCACTGCCGGGACACACTACAACCTTCGACCACGCACTCGAGGTAAAAATGGAGTAAATATATAGCAACTACAGTCAGATGCAGCAAAAAAACATTCGTGTAGGTACTTGCAAAAAATAAACATTCTTCACCATAATGTTCAATCCCTTTCAAATAAAAC
Organism: Teleogryllus occipitalis; assembly: GCA_011170035.1. Lineage (NCBI taxonomy): Eukaryota > Metazoa > Arthropoda > Insecta > Orthoptera > Gryllidae > Teleogryllus > Teleogryllus occipitalis. The sequence continues at coordinate 276,566 of BLKR01000376.1, forward strand.
TGAGTTTATCGAGGCAGCTCTACAGAGCGATCTAAATCAAATGGATGTTCTTTGCTTTACAGAACATTGGTTATCTCCTAATGAACTAAGCATTTTCCAAATTCCAAACTTTTACCTCGCAGGCTTTTATTGCAGAGAGAGAGAATCGCATAAAGGTCCTACGTATGGGGGTTCTTGTATTTACGTTAGAAGTAATATTGATTCTATCCCCTTGGCGGAATTAAATGTGTATTCCATTGAAAATATTTTCGAAATTTCTGTTGTACATCTTACTTCACTAAAAGTGATAATACTTTGCATTTACAGACCTCCAACAAAGAGAACTGCAGATTATATTTTGTTCTTAGAAAACCTGGAGATAACACTTAACAAAGTCAGCAATCGCCCTTTTGAATCCATTGTTGTATGCGGAGATTTTAACATTGATTTTCTGGTCGAATCTTGCGAGAAAGAAAAGTTTCTCAATTTAATTAATTCCTTCAATTTAGACATTACAATTAATGTACCTACACGGATCACCCAACTTTCGATGAAGGCAATTGATCAAATTATAATTAACAAACTCGATATGAAGTTGAAACCAAAGATTTAGGATACAGTGACCACGATGCACAAATTCTTACCATTATAAGAAATGCGATCACTGACACAAATAATACACGTATGACTAGATTGTTTACTAAAAGTAAAATTAAATTATTCATTGATTACTTGATGCAGGAGTCATGGGAAGCGGTTTATAATACTGTTGATACAAACGACAAATATAATTCTTTTTTTCAACTCTTTCAATTCATTTTAACACTTGCTTTCCTCTTCAAAAACGAAAATTAAATATTTCACGGAAAAGCAATTCTTGGATAACACAAGGAATTATGATATCTTGTAAAAACAAGCGAATTCTTTCTTTCATTTCTAAACGTCATGACGTATCTCAAGATTTCCTTATCTACTTTAAAAAATACAAAACATTGTTACGAAAATTCATAAGGCAGGCTAAAATCATGAAAAACGATCAGGATATTTTGAACTCAAATAATAAAACAAAAGCAATGTGGAATATAATAAAAATACTACCAAATCAACTAGAAAACCCGTAGAGAATGTTGTTTTAAAATATAACGATATAAATGTAAACGATCCGGCAACAGTGGCTAGTCTCTTTAACCAATACTTTTCGAGAATTGCTGCCGATCTCACTAAAGGTCTTCAGGCACAAAATTCAAAAACAGACAGTTCACCCAAAATTTTAGACACAATGTTCGTTTCTGAAACTTCTTCCTATGAAATTCTCAAAATAATCGGTAAACTAAAAAATAAATATTCGTCCGGTTTAGATGAATTCCAGATTCTTTGTTAAAGACTTGTGCGTATGCCATTATACACCCGTTAACTCACATATTTAATGCATCTTTATGCACTGGAACGTTTCCAGATATTTTCAAAACAGCTAAAATTAAGTCGCTCTTCAAAAAAGGCAACAAAAATGAAATTCAAAATTATCAGCCCATTTCTCTTCTATCAGTTTTTTCAAAAATATTAGAGAGACTTTTTTACGTACGAATGGAAACCTTTCTCACTAAACACGACGCGCTTTCAGACTGCCAACATGGATTTAGAAAATCAAAATCAACGGAAACAGCTATATTTTCTTTTCTTAAAGATGTCGCCTCATCATTAGATCAAAACGAGGCACCTGTTGGATTATTTTTAGATCTCTCAAAAGCTTTTGACATCATTGATCATGACATTTTACTTTCAAAATTACCTTCATATGGAATCCGTGGTATTGCTCTAGATTGGTTATATTCGTACCTTAAACAACGATCTCAGAAAGTTGAAATACCTTACTGGAATGATGGAACATTACGTACGCACCTTTCCGACTCTTTGCCCGTTGCATGTGGAGTTCCTCAAGGATCGATTTTAGGCCCTATTCTGTTCATACTTTACGTAAACGATATGCCCTCGACGATTCGAAACGGAAGAACGGTTCTCTTTGCGGATGATACGAACATCCTTTGCAATAAAGAAACCGTAAATAGTACAATATCAGATGTTTCAAATTGGTTCCGAAATAACAAATTAATAGTAAACGAAAAGAAAGTCAGTCAAACCTTAAATGGAACGTCCATTTAAATGAATTGAACACAAAATTAAGTTCATTATGTTACGCGTTCAGAATTCTTGCAAATTCAGTCAGCCTTCATACTGCACGTTGTGTATACTTCGCGAATGTTCATTCCCGCCTGAGATACGGCATAATATTCTGGGGAAATACATCTTATAGCTCCCAGACTTTTAGATTACAAAAACGAATTGTACGAATAATAACCAAATTCCACCCACGTGATTCATGTAAGCCTCTCTTCATTAATCTAGGAATTCTACCATTACCGTGTCTTTTTATTTACGAATCAGTGGTTTTTGTAAAAATGACTTGCTTAAGGGCGGGAATATATTTTCAGAAAATGCCGAAGTATATTACTATAACACTCGACGTAGAAATCATATTCATCAGGTGACAGTATCAACAGCTCATTACAAAAATTCACATACAATACATGTACATTATTTTACAACACTTTGCCAGATGACATTAAACGATTAAATTCAATAGAAAAGTTTAAATCCCAAGTGAAATCGTTTCTGCTGCATAACTGTTTCTATACAGTTAGAGACTATACTGAGCATCACAGGAAAAGTAACATTAATTTTAACAATGATAAAATGCATAAATTACCATTTTAACTGTATAAATGAGTATAAACAACCTGTAACAACTATTGTAACACAGCTTCCGGGTCAATGACCCCCATCTCGATCAGGTTTTTCGTCCAGTTTCCCTGATCCATTGAGCAAATGCTGAGATGGCCCCTTGTTTTGCTTCTGGACATAAATGTAACTTCATTTTCTGTGCACGTCTTCTAGAATTCAGTGGAAATACAATTATTCAAATTATCGTTTCCATGTTGTCGCGGCAGGAAGTAATAAGAGCCAAAATTTATTGCTTATTTATCTTTGAAAATAGATTTTATTACATGGGAGTTTTTTTTTGTTTGTTTTTCTCCCTTTCAAAATTCAAAATTTATTGCTTATTTATCCTTGAAAATAGATTTTATTACATGGGAGTTTTTTTGTTTTTTTTCTCCCTTTCAAAATTAAAAATTTAAGTAGTATATGACTTAGTGTAGGGATCACAGAATTTTGAAAATGTGCACACAATTCACTTTTCCCCATATCTCGTCATACGCAGTTTTTAACTGTTTTTTTTACGTAAAATAAATAAATAAATAAATAAAATATACTGAGGAGACTTCAGTTAAGCTGCCGTTTGTTCCACAGAATAACTAGTTTTGTGGCTTTGTGACACCATAAAAAAGATTTTTCTTCCTCGTGTAAGTAGTAAATTACTTTCTCTACGTATTACCGAAGTCAGAAATCACATTTTGTGATTCCTTAATACCGATAAAGCTGTTTTTACTTTCTCAACTTACTTTGTAAGAAGAGAAAGTATTGCAATGAGAGTTTTTCCCTTAAAAAATCGACGGGTAGATCGGGAGAATGGCTACCCCCCCTGCTCCAAAGCCCCCTGTACGTATAAATCTCCGTAGCAACGTACTCTCATTAAGTGAACTGATTATTCGTATTTTTCACGCTAAAATTTAATTTTATAACCTACACAATGCTTTAACCAACGTGCTACGTTCGCGAGGACCTTCCGGCCCTCGCTCTCGAGACCTGGTTCGCGCCTCCGCTGTCGCTCCGGCGCTCACGTTGTTTTATATACCTCCCTCACTTTTAAGAGAATTTATTTTAAAGGGAACACTCACTTTTAAGAAAATTTCTTTTAGAGGGAATAGTAAATAGACACTAAAAATGTCATTTCCTTCTAAGAAAATTTAAAAAATATAAAAGTAAAAAGTATTGTACTCACGTCTAGTCTTTTTGTGAAGTTCCATAAATTGATACTATAGATGTTAAGAATTTCCACATAATGTCACTAATACTTTTTTAACATGTTTTTTTTCTCCACATATATTCAAAAAGATAAGTCTGAAATTGGTATTTGACGCCATGACGAGGCAATTAGCGCTTAATTGCACTCCAAGTGCTTTCGATTATATTGGTGTGCTCATTATTTTCATTTTTTTGATAATTTCATTTCTCTTCCACACTTCGAACATTCACGTCTACTTGCAATAATTCCAACATTCATACACCACTTAATAATTTCTAATTTCCCTTTCATACGTAACTCAGAAAAAATTACCATTTAAAATTTCACTCATTCTCACCAATACAATTGAATTCACTAGAAATGCAATTAAAGAATAATTTCAAACTTACCTCTATCAATATATGTGGAGAAGAATGCATAAAGCAATTTTTTTAAATTTTTTTTTTAAATTTTTTTTAAATAGTTTTTATTTCCTTGTTCGACATTATTAGGCCTTTCAAGGGTTTTTATGATACATATTGTACAATTTTGTGTAATTACATTTCATCATGCATGAACAATGGTAGAAGACTAATATTTACAATATAAACAATAACAACTAAGGATACCCAGGAAGGGTCCTTCAGAAAACTACATACAATATTTGAATTAAAAACATAAATATTTAATTTAGAAATGTTGGAACCTGCTTTACAGCTAATTAAGGAGGATGTAGTAGGTCTTTAGAATATCTTGGTTTTATTCGTGGAAAAAGATTGGCTGATTTACCTAGAGTGTACAAAGGAGTGGCTGGGCAAGATGAAAGAGAAGAGTAGAAATTAGAAGAAAGTTTTAGAATCCAAGTTTTCAGAGGTTCTATAGATAGTTCTTTTAAAATTTGATCATTTCTGATATACCATGGAGCTTTTAAAACATTTCTTAAAAATTTATTTTGCAGTACTTCCAGTTTTTGAAGGTTGTTTTTAGCGGCACCTCCCCAAATTGGGCAGGCGTAGGTCAGTGAAGGTCGTATAATGTATTTAAATATTATTAATGCTGATTCTATTGATAATTTTGATTTTCTATTTATGAATGGATACAATTTTAGTATTTTTATATGTGTGTTATTAGCTATTGATGTTATGTGGTTTTTCCAGGTTAATTTGGTATCTATTTGAAGTCCAAGATATTTAAGAGGAGTGTCATTTGGAAGCCATTTAACTGCATGGTTATTAATTATTAAGGGATATGTGGGATGAATCCGTTTTAAGGAGAAAATTTTTGCTTGAGATTTTTGGTGATTTATTTTTATTTGCCAATCATTGAACCAAGACATGAGGAGATTTAGGTCATCTTGGAGATTGTCTCTACCTAAAAGAAGATCACTATGAGTGGTAAATATTGCAGTGTCGTCCGCAAATAAGGCAATTTCTGAGTGTAAGAGGTAAGGCATATCAGAAATAAAAACATTAAAAAGGATAGGTGATAAAGGAGATCCTTGGGGAAGTCCAGCTTGTATATTGTAATCAGTTGAGAGAGTGTTATTTATTTGAACTTTGAATCTTCGATTAACTAAAAAGGATTTTATTATGTTTTGTAAGTAATTTGGGAAACCAATATTTCTCAATTTAAAAAGTAATCCATCATGCCAGATTTTATCAAATGCTTTTTTTACATCTAGAAATATAGCAAGAGTATGACGTAATTTTTGGAAATTGGTGGCAATATAGTCTGTTAAACGTAACAATTGATGCGTAGTAAAATGGTTATGTCTGAAACCAAATTGACTACTAGGAAGAATATTATTTTGATTTAAAAATTTATTAATCCTCGTTAAAATTGCCCTTTCAAAGATTTTTGAAAAATATTTGCATAAAGCAAATGACTTTCATTAAATCAAAGAAACGAATGGAAGAAAACAATTGCTTAGAAACGTATGTGACTTAATGTAGCCTTGACATAGGGGGTAGCTATTCTCCCGATCAGCCAAGCGACGTTTTCCGGAAAACTGGGGGCTCTGGTAAAGTAAGAGTGAATGCTGCTATATATTGCAATGTTCCTATATATTTCAAATGGCTTCCTCTAACATGTTATGTAATCAGAATTCACGTTTTGTGGGACCTTGGTACCGAAAAATTGATTCACGACCAAAAATCTGTCTGTGGTCAACGCTAGTGCCTAATCCGTTTAGACAAATTTCTTCAAAATTAATATTCCTGGTTCGATTTAAGGGAACTTGAGGCCTTGTAAATTTGAAGCATTTTTTGATTTTAGGGGTTCTTTACATAAAACCTCAACATTTTCAAAGCTTTCTAAAAAAATGCTGGGTTGTGTCCAACATTTGTTAACTTTTATTATGAATAGTTCTAAAGGCACTTGAATATCATATTATCGCCATTTTGATGAATTCTTTTGATTTTTCAAAAATTACACATTCAAAATTACACCATTTTTTAAAATATCTGTCATGTTTTTAAAATTTACAGTGTATACTATGACTTCCATTGTTTAATACATTTGCTAAGACAGAAGCTTCAAAGTATTTCTAATTAAGGTCCTTTCGGAAATCCATACGTTTTCGAACATATGGGAACTAAAAATGGCGTTTTTCGAAAACGTTGGAATCAAATTTTCCTAAAAACTGTTATAATTTTCACCCTGAAAATCTCCATATTGAAAAAGAGTTCAATTATTCTCTATGATATTCGGAAATTATAATTTTGACCCGGACCGGAAAAGTAAAAAAGACTGAAAATGTAGGTGTTTTTAAATCAAATTCACTGTATACAAATATCCGTTACAGAAAAAAGTAAACTATCGCGTTAATTGAAATGTTCTTTAAATATTATGTTGTAATATTTGGACAAATGTTTGTAAATATGAAAGAAAATATGCATTTTTATGTCTTCGCGCACTAAAGATTTGGCAGGTGATCTGGGCGCAAATCGATCTCCATGGGCAGAATTTTAGAAAAACAATGTGTTTATTTTGACGAGTTCAAAAAAATATGAACAAGGCGGCCATTAAACGATCAAGTTTTAAAGATTAATTTTAGTGAACAGAGGTAATGAACAGGAAGTGGTTCGGGCATGGAATATTAATATAGTATGGGACATTTGTCCTCTACTTAAATGGTGATTCTATTGCAACTGCATTAGTTGAAATTGTTTTTCAACTGAAAGTGGTTCGTGTGGCGTTTTTGGTTGCAAACGCAAATATTCCAATGCTTCTCATATATACCTCAGAGTTTAAAGTTCCTAAAGAGAAACCGGTAAGTGGTTGGGAAATGTACGTGAACAACGCTAGCGGCTCACAGTGAATGATGAAGCTAATTTGACACGTGCATGTGAAAGTTCATATTTTGCGCTCGTCATTTTAAATCGTTGGTAGTAAAAAGTTTGTGTTTTTAGTGAATGTATTTTACGTTGTAAATGGTCAATGCGTGTGCCTCATAAAATAAAACTAGAAGGACGGACAGACACGTTTTGTCGTTAATAGATTTTTCGGTATTAAGAACTCACAAAACATTAAATCTGACTATACGACTATCCGTATCTGACAATACTACTATCTGACTATCCGTATAAGGTGTTATAGGAAGCAATTTCTACATATAGAAACAAGATTTATGCACTTTTTCGTTACCAGGGCCCGGTAATAAGGCTTTTTCTGTCGAAAGTTCTCCGTTTTCGAGCACACGATTACAATACTTTTTCTACATACGAAATAAAGACGAGAAAGAGAACTAAAAGACTAGAGAAAAAAACTAGTGAAGGTAAATCAGCATATACGCGTACTTTCGTGCATTATTTCTAAATTAACAATTTTCGAACATTCATAGTGTTTGTATTGTATAAATTGTATTAATTTCAAGCTCAAATTACGGAAAAACGACTCTTCTACTTCAAAAAAATGTTCATGACCTATTTTTAAAGAGCTGTTTTGAACAAGTTTATTTTAGGCAGAAATCTCTATCTTCAATTTTGTAAATTTTAAATGTTAAAATGTTGCAATTTTTGAAAATAGAGTTAACTGAAAATAAGACTGGTATTTATTTTTTCACCGTACTTTGATACATACGAGGGAAAAATTTAAGGAAACTTAAGGTTCTCCGACAGCACATACTTTCTCGCAGTTTCTAAATTTGACAATTTTCGAAAATTCAGAGAGTTCAACGAAAAAGAGAGCTCCGCTATTCTTTTAAGCGTTTTTTACGCGTGGAAAAATTAAAGTAAAAAATTGGAGCAGTTTTGAGAAAATATTTTTTGTATTTTGTAATATTTCAAAACGAAATTCGCAAAAACTGCTCGTTTTTTCAAAACACTGTTCATGATCTTTTTTAAAGAGATGATTTTTTAGAACAGATTTTGCCTGAAGCAAAAATCTCTTATCTCCAATTTTGTAATTTTTAAACGTTCGAATTATGCAGTTTTCGAAAAATACAGTGTTGAAATTAGGAAATGAGACTAGCACCTTTCGTTAACCGTGCTTTGATAAATTGGACGAGAAAATTCAAATAACTAATTTTCGAAAAATTGTACATGATCTTATTTCATCAATTTTCTTTAAAAAACATTTTTCTAAACAATAAATCTCTATCTTCAATATCGTAATTGTAGGAAGGAGCCGAAAAGAAATTTAACCTTTGCAATTGTTGAAAAATCAACAATTTTAACCTCATCGAGATCTGCATCAGTCTCTTAAACGTTCTTTACGATATTCGAAGACAAGGTTTAATCGAGAAAAAGGAAGAGAGAATTTTTGAGAATATTTTGAAAATGTTGAGGCTTCATATTCCCAAAATCAAAATATCCGTTTCAAATTGAGAGGGTCTCGAGATCCTTTAGCAATGTCTTACCATTTATTTGAAAATGTTGCGGCTTCACATAAAGTTCTACCAAAATCAAAATATCAAGGTGAAGCTAGGCAAGATTTAATCCCAAAAATTGGAACAATTCTTGAAAATATTTTTAAAATGTTGTTGAGGCTTCATATAAAGTACTCCCAAAATCAAAATATATATTTCTCGGCATCAAGGACCAAAAAAGGAGAAAAAAGAGAAAAAGTGGAATCTGACTAAACAACGTGATAGAAGAAGTAATTTTCTCTGTTTAGAAACAAGATTTATCCACTTTTTCGTTACCAGGATCCGGCAATAAGTGCTTTTCTGTCAAAAATTCACCGTGTTTCCTGCGCTGGATTTGGACAATTCTAGCTCTTCTTACGAAGTAAAGGTGAGAAAGTAAAAGGAAGGTTGGGATGTTGGATGAAGAGGAAAAGATAAAGCTTTCGACTTAGCACAGTATGGTCCGTATTCTCTGGACGAATCATGTTTTGTGGGTTGCTTATGAAGCCCCGGAACGTCTGATCGGGACCTGACATTGTGTCGTGTCGGGAGAAATGCGAGATGCATCGACTTGCACAACATGAGGAAGGGACTGTGCCCTTTCAGCGTTGGCCTCTCAGTTCCTGCCCGAGTTGATTGCCTAAAAGCACTTCACCACATCCTCTTCCCCCGCGAACTTCCTGCCCTCTTATTAGCAGTTGGCGGGAAGATGTGGTCTGTAACTGATTCTCTGACCGTAATTTCCTGTCGTTTTCATCTCCACAAGAGATGCATAATGAACCAGACATAAGAAAACAATTATTGCATCTCAGCTTCTTTGTACAGTTGCTTGACTTTACTCCTATTCATGCAAATGTCTACCCGTGAACAGCGTTTAAGATAGCGAATTTGGATATCTTATAGTAACCAGTATGTAACCCTTACAGTAACCTTATATGTAGTTCAAGTTTGTCGTCAATGTTGTTCAAGTTTTTCCAATTACGCATCAGTGAAAATAAAGAACAGAAATAGACGAAACTAGTGTCATGTAGCCGCGAAAGATGCACTAATCTTGTGACAGTTCAAAAATTCTATCGTGGCAAATAATTTTAAAAATAATAAAAATAAATTAAATCTACTGGTAAGATAGTGATTATAGATAATTTAAAGCAATTAGAACCAGATTAATTATTTGCTCACTGATTGGGATTGTTAATATTTTGGTCATAATTATTAGTAGGGAAAAGATTTTGAGGTGGAAGTTATGGTGTAAAAGAGGGAAAAAGGTTCTGAAAATACTTACAAAAAGGTGCAAAAAAAGGTGCTGCTGAAACAAATGTATTAAGGTTTAAACCAGTTACATGAACTCAGTTTCTAGAATATACATATCATTTTTTTCTTCTTTAGAGAGTCTGTAAGAAATGATTCATATTACTTAATCTTAAACTGCAGTAGATAGAAAACTGTTAAACTGTTGCCAGTACTGATTAAACTTATTTTTTTCCCGCGGATCGCATCACTTAGCACGCGTGTCAAACTGCACCCGACGGAGCATTTGCCAGCATAGAAACCTCGGTGGTCTCGCGGGCAAAGGCAACTTCCCCGACTCCCCTTTCATTCCCTTCCCTCCCAAATCCACAAGCTCTGCCCGTTTTCTTTTCGATTTTTCTATAGTGGCCGATGACATTAGGTGGCTGTTACCCCTCCTGCCTTATAAAATGAATATTTTTAATTAATTCGCAAACGTCTTTCTCAACGGGACTCGTGGCCTCAGAAATGTGCTTACCACTGTTAAAAATATTCATTTTATAAGGCAGGAGGTGTAACAATGATCTAAAATAACATTGACCACTATAGAAAAATCGAAATATATTATTGACGGTGGAACGATGGCAAGGGTAAACATTTTCCTCAGGTCACAGGCAAGTGGATTTCTGCACACCGATTTAAGGGGTGTGAGAATTTTTTTTTTTTTTGCATAAAATTGTGTGCAGGGGTTTGCAGAAAATTTTAAGGTTATACACCTTAAAACCTTAAAAAAATAGAGTTTTGAAAATATTTTTTCCTGTGCATTAATTATTCAGAAATATTTTGGTGAAACAAATATTTCGATAGCTGCAATAGTTTTTGAGTTATGATTTAAAAGGTAAGTCGCTGCATCATGCATCTATTAGAGTAGTAAGGTAAACAAAACTAATGAATCTAACTTCGTTCCTTGTTTTTAAGATACTTTTCCCTTATAGCTCAAAAACTAATCATTTTAAAGCTATGAAATTTTTAGGATGCATTTAACCAAGTATTATCTACAAAACCATGCTAAACTATACACATACACAACTCAATTGCGATTTTTATTTCTCGTAAATCGTGTTTCTTTTGCACATTTAAATTTTCGTTTCTCGGGTTTAGGGTACCGTTCGTTATTAACTCCTCGGTATGATGTTTTCATAGTAATAAACATTTTTATGGACTTAATAATTTGAGCAATTCTGAATAAATGAACCAACAGAGAACAGTCATCCTAGAGATGGCACATTGCATTGAAATTAGCTGACTTATGAATCGTCCTGCACTGGTATACTGATACGTCACACAATGCGCCTGTGAAAATACGCTATAAACTAGTATGTAAAAAGTAGCACGTCGTTTCTTCGACAATTGGTAATCGTAAGATTATTTAAGACAGAGTAAGCATAAGAAAAAATTGATTCACGCTAAATTGCTCAGTGGCTAAGTAAATGATTTGTGAGATTTTGCCCCGCGTTTATATAGACTCCATCGTTCGTAACGGAACAAACATCTATATTAATAATAATTTTATATTTTATTATTTCAGGGAAAAACCAGAAAAAACTAATGAAGCCTCATATAAAGTCCCAAACGGTCTTAATGTGATTAATAATGTGCTAGAAAGAAAATTGTAAATATAGTTCATAGGATATTCGAATGTGTCGTGTTTGCATGTTGATCATTGTATGAAGATTCTTAAGTATATTCCTTCAGTTCATAAGCTGTGATATGATCAAATACCAAAATATTATGTGTGGATTGGGTTTCAATAACAAAAACACATGTATTGATTGGGAGTGAAAATATGTTTATTATTTATCGCCTACTTCTTACACAGTATAGAGGAAATTTACTTTTCGTTGTGTTTACTTTGGTGAGAAATAACGGTTAATTTTTGACGGAAAAATTCTTATTGCTTGACCCTGGTAACGCAAAAGTGAATAAATATTGTTCTTGTACATAGTAAACTAGCGTACCGGTGCGAGAAGTCTCGTATGTTAAACCCCACCCTCTTCCCTTTTTTCCCACTTTCATATTAAGCCTTCAAGACCTTCTTAACCTCCATCACTTGTTCTATATGTCTCCTTGTAATTGATAACAATAAAATACACCCTTGTCAATACGAACTATTCTTATTTAATGTTATTGCCGAGCAGAGTGGTACATTCCTGTAATTCAGTCGCGTAGAATATCAAGCAATTAGTTTAATTTCGAATACCATTGCAGATTTTACAGGCTGTGAACAAGTGAGGTAGAATCGAGAAGCGTCATATCAGCAAAAATGTAATAGAATGTTCAAGACGACTTCATCCTGTAGATTACGGTGTGAGGAACGTTTATTTGAGGGCTGCCCGCACTATTTTAGTTTTTAGGGCCCTAAAACACTTCGTTTAGGAGTTATTTAACAATATAGATTTTTAAAAAATACGGCTGAGTGTTGCGGGTTGCATTTGACGTGAATATTTAATTTTTTTTAAACAAATCCTTCATATTTTTAAAGTCAAAATGGTCACTTCTACGTGAAATTCTCGTTCTTTAAATACCTCATTTATAAAGATTGGGGGCGTGTGAGAACCACAAAAGGTGTAAGCCACTGAAATAATACAAGAGACAATTTACTTCCTCTAACACGTTGTATATTCACAATCTGAGTTTGGTGGATCCTAGACCCCGAAAGTGTTTTCAGAGCTATAAATATCTTACAGGATTCGGGCACTTATTTTTATTCGAGAAAGAGTGCGATTCGAGGTTAGATTTCGATGTGAGGAAATAAAAGTATCGGCTCGGATGCGAGAAAAATTAAAATTAAGGCACAAATTTGCCCGAGAGAAATGTTAGTATTTGAAATTTGGAGAAAAGGAAATATATAATGCGAGAAAATTTAAGATTTAGGCGTGATTTAAATAGGTGAATTTACGATCATTCCTTCCTCTTCCTTATCCTGTCCTCTCCCCTTACACACACACACACACACACACACACACACACACACACACACACACTTACACTAACATGCACTACACTGCCACATATTCCGGGAGACCGGTCGAGAGCTTAGAGCTTGGCCCGGCTGGGGCGGTTCCCCGCTGGTAGGAGAGTCATGGTTAGGGAGAAACCCCGCTAGTCAACGGTAGGTCGGCGCCGGATCTCGCCTTCCAGCGGCGAAAGATTACCGCCATCTCCCGAGGAAAAAACATACACTACACTTACTGGATTAATGCCTTAAGCTGTTGACGCTCCTGGAATCACTAACCAACCATCCATGGACACTACTTACGTTCTCTGTTCATTGATTAGAATTTGTTACTTAGTTGTACCGCAAAGAAGACATGGCCATATAAAACAAACGAGTACTGAAAAGAAAACAAAACACTTGGATGACATGAATGACCATGGCTGCTGCTTCTTATATTCAGGACGATCCCAAGATTATAAGAAGTGCGTTCAAGTTCTAAGGTCTCTCATTATGTTCTCAGGACGGGACAGATAGAAACACGCGATTTGACTTAAAATACGTGAATACTTTTTGGGTATACGTGACAGAGTTGGCTGAGAAGTCATTTTTCAACCATGAAAAGAAACGATAGTCAATTTCAAAGGGAGAACTCACACTTATCGCCACCAAACATTTTCGGGTAAGGACCAGTGCATAAAAAATTATGGTTGCCATGTTTTGGGACAGCATTGATGTAATCCTTACACATTATCCGCCTTTCTAATAAAGGTCTAGTTTAAGCCAGGTGTAACATGTTTACTTCGGAAGTAACTACTTTCAGCGTAAGAGTGGAGTAAGCGAGGAGTAATTTTGAACTAATGATTGTAGAGCAAGCGAAGAGTAACTACGTCGGCGTTACTCCACAAACAACGTTTGCCAACGCCTAAACCCCCCGTATCGACTTCTCAAATCGGATGTTCAATTATCGATCCTCCTGGGTATTCGTTAGCCGTCTGCAGGGCGTCTGTCCTTAGCAGTTTGCTGTGAACTGACTGTGAGTGAGCGTAAATAAATTAGTAGGCTTCAGCATTGATATATTTTACAAAAGTGAAGCCATTGCAGCTGTGGAGGAAGTTGACAATATCGACAACATGCTTGGTGAAGGTCGTCCGAGGAAGAGAAAAGTCTACCCCCTCGGCAGGGGTCCCTTTGAGAAATATATGGCGGAGGAATTCCGGCGGAAATACCGATTTTCCAAGGAAGGAGCGACGGAGCTCATTGGTGTATTCGGGGAGAGTGTGTCTTCTGGAAGTGCCCGAGGTGGTAAACTTTCCCCCGATATTCAAATACAACTCTGAGGTGCTGGGGGCGAAATATTGTAACGTTTTTGTGTATTGTTATTTCTGTATAGTGCTATTCATGGTAATATAATCTATATTTTCATTAGTATAACCTGAGAACTTGCTGCTTGCGCGGACTTGCTTGGCATTAGCCAGCAATCAGTCTCCAACATTTGCAGAGGGTGTCTCATAGCATTGCTGGAAATATGAATGCCAATATTTACATTCCCCGAATAGTTGAAGAGGAAACACAAGCCGTTAATTTGTTTTCCTCCATTAACGGATTAAGGAATACGATTCACTGGATAGACTATACTCACACCCGTATTCCAATATGAGAACGGATGTGGGGCAAAATTTCTTTAACAGAAAGGCTTTCCATCTATGAATGTTCAGGTACTGCATATAAATATTGGCTGCAGTAATTGTTTGTTTAAAAAACTGTAAGAATATGAAGTAACTGCAAAACATGAAACGTACATTCTGAAATCCAATCTGAGGGTGTTTGAGATGCAAATTTGAAATTCCTAGACATTGTGGCCCGATGGGATGTAGCGTCTACGATGCCAGGATTTTCAATGAATCCCGAGTGAGGCGGAGATACGAAGCAGGAGAGTTTAGAGGGAGGTTATTTGGGGACTCTGGTTATCCCTGCACTCCCTATTTATTCACACCTGCGCGCAATCCGAGGCGTGGGAATGAGCAGGCGTGCAACGCCAGGATTCATTAAAAATCCTGGCATCGTGGACGCTTCCATGCCATGCCGTCGGGCGGGAAGTTTGTGATTACAATAATTTAAGTACTAAATAATTTTTTCTAAAAATATTCTTTATTATTTGTTTAATATATTATCCTGAAAATACAATATTATCTTCATTATTTTCTTCTGTTCGTTCATTCACCTTATCATTTTATCACTTTGCTTCTGTGTACACTTTATCCTCTATTTTTATTCTTCTATCTTTATTTTTTTCACTAGAAGCTTGTGCTATTCTTCTTTTCTATCGCTTTTCTTTGTCCCTGAACCTTTCAATAAATAGAAAGGTCTGTTTTTTAATTCAAATTCTTGTAATAAATCAAATTGATCTTATGAATATTGATAGTACACGTTTTTTCCTTATTCTATTATTAAAGATTGAATGAATCTTTTTCACACATTTATGGTAGATCTTGAACGCTTAAGTGAACGTTTGAACGAATAATAGACATGTGAGGAATTTCCGTGGAATTATTAAAATCGTAAAAGTATGGAGAAATCGGAGGTCAAAAAGTAAACAGTATCAGGCGCCAAGGGGTGAGTATCCAATCAGGAGACAGGTAAGCATGAGGAGAAGGAGGAAATCAGCGCAGAAGTACGAAGAAGAAACAAAATTTGACTTATGCTTCGCATTGGAAGTAAACAAGTGAGCGGCGCGGTTTATGAACTGCCGGGGGCAGAATTTATCCAGCCGTGATGGTGATCGGATGGGCCGATTCGCATGAAGCAGAATCGCTCGAACTGTGGCGTCGGTCGGATGTGCCAATTCGTGTGGTCAGGAGAAACTCTCAAACTATGGTGGCGATAAGAAGGAAAAGGCAGTAACTGGGTAAGACCGACGATGCGTTGGAATATACTGCTAATGACAGGGGAGTACAACCGACGTCCAAGAGCGCAGAGGATCAATAAAATCAAGGAAGTGATTAAAAGACACTAACAATAGTAATATTGTAGAAAGACTGTTTTCTTTTAGGAATTAAGTGATTAAAGTTAGCATATTAAGGTAAATGGTCATACGTGCACAGGGAAACTAAGAAAAGAGTATGGGGAAGTGTGTAAATAATGGTATAAATGGTAGATGATATTTGATGAAGGTTTTTGAATGTTATTGTTTCTTGCTATTGTTATACAAATGTTGTGTTTGTGATGTCTGTTTTGAAGCCAAGAAGAAGCGAAATTATAACGTTTTGTTTGTTTTCAAGGATGGACATTTTTAATTTCATAATGGTAGATAGAATCCAAGTAATTAATTACTCGTAAAAATAAATATTCATTCTTCTCTTCTTAGCCGTTTGGTTGACCCTCAGGTAGATCTTGCGGCGCCTAACTTCTTCTTCCACTCTTCTCGATTGTTCCAAATCCCAGGAGGTATCTACCATCCAGCCATTGTCTTCTCAATGTTGTCTCTCCAACCAGGTCGCGGCCGGTCTCTTTTCGTTCTTTCTTGCGGTTCCCAATCCAAAAGTTTCTTTGGAAGTCTATTGCTCTGCATTCTCTGCACATGTCCAAACCATAGCAGTTATTTCTTTTCAATTTCGTGCAGTATATCATGCTTCAGGACCATAATTTCTTTAATTCTTTCATTTAATATTTTATCTCTTCTTGAGATGCCAGTGTATCTTCTCAGAAAGTCCATTTCCATGACTCTCAACTTTGTTCCCATTTGTTCTGAGAGTTTCCATATACAGCACCATACACTTTGAATTATTACTCTTTATAACATTAGTTTTGTTCTTTTACTTATATTAGTGTCTCATAGGATAGAATTCATGGAAATACATATTCTTTACATAAAAATTCGTCGCTGCAAATTCGTACGGAATTGAGTAAGGGTAATAAAATATGTAAGATAATATATGTTTATAAAAATTAAATCCAATAGTTCATAACAGGAGGAGAATCTGTCATAGTGGCATGCTCAGCGTGGGGCTAAGTGATGATATAAAAGTAAGAGTATTATTATCATTAATATTATTACGCGCTTTATCAAAATAATAAATAAATACACGGTTCGTCAAAGATGTGAATCCGTCAGAATATCAAGAATTTATTGCATTCTCAGAATTGCTTCTATAATATTGTAATGAAAGTAATAATCATAGCTAATTGTAAGGGTGTCGGGAAACAGTGGACTTCAATAGATCACCCGATACATTCCCAAGATACTCAGTCTTTTCAACTTCCATGGTTTGATGAATAGGAAGGTGCATGGCATCCCATGAACCGTTCAAACCCCTGAGTTTCTATGGTAACAAATACATAAAAAATTACACAGTTCACACAAACCAATTAAGTGTATTGAACAAATTTCCAGTACAACGTAAGATTGAATACAGCACAGCCGTGTGCCTGAGCACGTGGCATAGGAGAAAAACATATGTTACAAACTGTTGATTACAGAATCCACTCGCGCATCACGCAGCAATCTAAGGCACCACTCACACATTAGATGTGCATATGACACTGAACTATGGTATCACAAAATGAACCGTAGCCGCAAAAAGATTGTAAAACAAACAGCGACTCACAAAATCGCCATGCCTCTCTCTCACAGCTGCATTGCTACTGAGCTCGGCGTAGCCGATACTCAATGATCGCTTGGCGGCACTGTTTCAGAATATAGCCACCAGGATCGCTGGTTGACTTACATATAATGACTTGTACAGTCGTTACCAAGCTGCAAGGCGTATCAGACATTCAAAGAATATTAGTAGCGTGAACACTAATAATAGAATTAGAAAGAAGGATTCCTTTTCTCACCTTCGTGTCAGTATTCCAGTTTCTCACTGGAGTCTCGTCTTCATCTCTCTGCCAACTTCAACTTGGTATAGCTGCATCAACATTTATTTCTTCTTGAAAGATAATACTGAAAGATATTTCTCCTAACTACTTATAACCAGAGCATCTTGTCTGGTCTGGGGGCTTTTTAAGCCCCATTTGCTTAATGCCAATAAAACGACAATACACCTCGCATTTCACTGTGTTCCAAACAAGAACTTGTTCTTATGTTTTCATTGCTTTTTCATGACACCTGGTATTCATATATAGTGTTATTTGAATTGGTAATTACTTCTGATATGTTTGATACATCATTTAATTATAATACATTAAATACTACACTGAATTAATTTATTCATGTATCTTCAAACAATTTCCACTTATGAAAGTACATGAACATACATATTAATTGCAAAATTAAATTATCACGTAATGCTGTCAGAACAGCAAAATGTTTTATTAATATAATTTAACTCTTGGCCAATGTGATATATAAAACACTTGCCAATTTCTGTAAAACGAATTTATGACAAATATTCTACTTTATTACTTAACTTGAACTGAAAAAAAACAACTAATTGATTGATCTCCCAGTCTCTGACACCCTGAGCATTGTCAATATCTCCATCATTAAAGCATTGTGTCAGTAACATTCCTTTTGGAAAACTTTGTTTACGAACTTACCAAATAATTAAGTAACTTAAATGTTTTGATTTTCATTCATATTTGACGGCAAGGTAATTAAAACAACAACAACTTTGAAATCACCTACGTCAGGCAAATGAGCAATTTATTACACAGCAGCAAATACTTTCTCTAGTTATAAAACTAAAATTAAGCACAAATAATTGCAAACTCACTTGATTTAGAATAGCGGCATCTACAACTACTTCAGTGTCTTGTTTATTTTGATCTTAATCCGCCCGAAAAATAGAATGAAAAAGTTATATATTGTATACGCAATATATATAAGAGAAAGTAATGTAAAGTAGTTACATCACAGTCAAAATCGTTTGTTCCGACAGAATTTAGTTGACTCACCCTTTTCTTAATCTACATACCACGGCTGAGACTGCTCTCGCTGCATCATGGTAGCTCTGTGTTTGATCGTACTAGTCTAACGTTCCAAATGACAATACTTATAGAAACTATAAAAAAATGTGCTCCTAAAATGACAAGCACGTGACTTATTACTATTTAATTATTCACACATTCACAAAAATACGTAATTTATACAGGTCTTGCAAGGAGAGTGATTGTAGACTCATTTTCTTATATAGTTTGATAATAGTAGTTTATGCAATTAGTTTATAATGTTAAGCTTTATTGCATGAGTACATGTTTTGAAAACGAGCGACGTTAGGAGCGAGTTTTCAAATTTGTACGAATGCAATAAAGCAACATTATAAACGAGTTGCATACGCTATTTTTTTGTATAACAGCATTATAAATTTATGCAAGAATCGAAATTAATTTATGAACTAATTGCAAAAGCAGTTTTACTGTTGGCAACATTGACATTGGTATTATGACGTCACGCATTTTGGACAGCTGATGAGCGATTCTGAAGAGCATGCGAAGAAAGATGGATTCCTTGCCGCAGGAAATTGTTGAACAAGCCACGAAGGCAGAACAATGCTTAATACCGGCAAAGTCAAGTGCATTGTACGAAAAAGAGTACAACAAATTTAAAAATTGGATGGAAACAAAGAACGTGAAGATTATATGCGAATCAGTTGTTCTGGCATACATATCGGAGTTAGTAAGTGTCTCTTACTTTATTGACATACCTAGTCGAGTTTTAGTGATGGTCTAATTTTCTAATTTTTATTACATTGAAGTCAGCAGTATGTAAGGCATCAAGTTTGTGGTGTAGTCACTCGAAATTGAAGGCCATGATCAAAATTAAAGATGGTATTGATATTTCTGCTTTTAATAAAGTTCAATTGTACATGAAACAAGCGAATGTCGGTTACGAAGCAGAAAAATCTATGGTCTTTTCCCAAGCTGATGTGAACAAATTTTTAGTAGAAGCAGCTGATGAGAAGTATCTCTTGATGAAGGTATTTAAGTTATATTTATTTGAAATATTTGTGAACTATTGGAACACATCTTTTGCTCTCTTTTTTCAGGTTGTTGCGATTTTCGGCATATTTAGAGCTTGTAGACGAGGGGAATTGTATAACATATGCACCGATGATGTCTCTGAAGAAGGTTCTGTTTTAGTTGTCAAAATTAGAGAAACTAAAACTAACAAACACAGAATATTTACCGTTATTTCTGATGAAGGATTCTCTTATATAGATTTGTATAAAAAATACATTGCCCTCAGACCTTCTAAAGTGTAACATAATAAACTTTTCTTATTTTATAACAAAGGTAGATGCACTTGTAACCCCATTGGGATTAACACTTTCGGAAAAATTCCTAAACTCATTGCCGAATACCTTCAACTTCCAAATCATGAAAAATATTCCGGACATTCATTCAGGAGAACATCGGCTACTATGTTAGCCGACAGTGGTGCAGATATTACCACCCTTAAGCGTCATGGAGGATGGCGATCATCAAATGTTGCAGAATCTTACATTGAGGAATCAATTCAGAATAAAATAAAGATAGCTAGAAGAATAGTGTCAAATGACGAAAATAACGTAGCAGGTACTTCATCAACTAAAACTTTTAATGTACCTGGTTCTGTTCCTTTATCTTTCAAAAACCTCACAGACTGCTCCATTAATATTAACATCAATAAATAATGTAATTATGTAAACTGATTTATTATATTCAAGAATAAAAATCTTTGGTTATTCTGGTTGTATGGTTACTCCGTGAACTCTTCATGCAATTCCACAGCGTTCGTCAATTTTAAAGGTGAGTTGTGACGCAACTATGACGTGTGTGATGACGCAATCATTCGTGCCGTAAAACCTAATACGTCATCATTTGTGCTGTAAAAGGCCCTTTTATGAACGATTTCTTGCAACAGAAAACCTCGTTTATAATGCTGGTATACAAAAAATGATTTTTATAAATTATGTATGTTTTAATTATGATTATCATAATTTTTATCGTTATAAAACAACTGTTGCTAGACAATCGTGGCAAACAACGTTCTAGATACGACTTAGAAATAACGCAAAAAGACAGAGACAACCAAATATGACGCAAACGAGAGAAAATAGAAGAGACAATAGGTTCTGTTCAATGCAAAATCTTCATAATATAATATTACCAATATAATATTTTTATCAATAGTAATATTCTGTCGTTCCCAAAATTATCGTGTAATAGAAGCAACAAAATTAAGAAGAAATTTTAGTAATGAAACAAAAATAAGGAAATTAGAATACAGCACCTAAAAAAAGGAACCAATGAGAAAATATCCGATTTTTTTCTCTGAATCGGTCATTTATTAGCACTCGGGTCTGGACTAATGCTCCAATGGGGATCTGTACTGTTGTAATTAATTTTTAACAAAAATATATGTACATGTTTTGCACTGTTACTCCAATTTTGATATAATTTTATTTATGGATTGCTAGTTCTTTGCTGTGTGTTTACTGACTGCAAACAAAACAGGTAACTGTATAGTTAATACCCTTGAGGGCCTTTCTGATTCTTTACGTCCTCGGGCCTTTTGAATACTTTATAGCCCGCTCTAATACCAACACAACACATACATTTTTATGAATTCGATTTATTACAGTTAAGATGCAAGCAAATATTATAAATAAATGGCATAATGCTCAAATAAGTAACATAACTCGTTATAAACGTTATTTTGCTTAATTGATATGAAAACTGCAATTTTGGAATGTTCCCGTTTATTTATAATTGCCATCAGTCACGTATATTTCACTGTTATGTATCACATGTTATAAAGACATTCTTGAGTAGCAGTTCCAGTAGTAGTAGTAATAAGATGTATAAGGCACATCGGGCAACATCCTCAAAAATGTTATTTTTTCGTGTTATGAAATATTTCAAATAACTTTTAGCAATAGAGGAAAATAACCTAAAAGTACAGTTTCATCGGCGTAATTTGCACTTTTATTCACCCTGTTATATAACTCTCAAATACACCATAAACATTTTTGTATATTTCTCGACATTTTATCTGAAACCACAGACCGTGGTTTTGTTAGCTTTTGCGAGAATTTCCGTAGGAACTTCACAATATTCTTTCATTTTTTACGAAAAAATCAGTCCAGTAACGATTATGCAATAGTAATTAGATGCACACTGTTTTGTTTATATGACGTCATATTGACAAATGATTATTGCAATGCGTCTCTTCACTTTAGTCTCAAGAAATATAAAATGCTTTGAATTCTTGTTTGGTTCAGCAACGAACTAGTAAACCATAAAATATTGTATGAACCATGGGCGTTCTTAGATGTTTTTGCTCCTCAGGCGACTTCCAACCCTTCGGGCGAGAGGCTCTCGAGCTTGGAAGTCGACGGTGGGGCAAAAACATCTACTTAACGCCCTTGATACATAAATAACTATTACGTTATTGGAGTAGCGTTAGAACGCAAATAATAATAATAATAATAATAATAATAATAATAATAATAATAATAATAATAATAATAATAGTACTGATACCAGCAACCTCGACACAACACACAAAAAGAAAATTCAAAAGTACAGGGAACTTGCAGAGGTTATAAAGGAGCAGTGGCATGTATTGGAGGTGGAGATTGTGCCGATCGTCCTCTCAGCAACAGGTGTGATACCTACCATCCTGAAGCACTCTGAAAAAACTGGGGATCGAGACGAACATTATCATCAATCTACAGAAAGCTGGGATCCTGAGCACGTGTTCTTTAGTCAAAAGATTTATGGGTTCCTAAATAAATTTGTGTTAAAGAATTATATACTTTTTAATTGATAAACTAAGTGTTTAAATTTATATTTGTAGAAATGTTTACCTTCTAATAAGTTCTTAAAATAAATAAATTTTTGTTAAAAGTAATGTACTACGGAAATCATGCTTTGATAGAAATATCTGTATGACTCCTCAAACATGTACCAGAAAGCTGTGAAAAAATAAATAATAATAGTAATAGTAATAATAATAATAATAATAATAATAATAATAATAATGATAATAATAATAATAATAATAATAATAATAATAATAATAAGAAGAAGAAGAAGAAGAAGAAGAAGAAGAAGAAGAAGAAGAAGAAGAAGAAGAAGAAGAACAAGAAGAATGATGTATTACTTGTGTGCAGTCATACAAACACTTCTGAATTATGAACCTGATTTATTTTAAATAGATCGTGAAATCAATTGTATTTTCATTTATTTATTTGAATTTTTAGAATTATTAAATGCATTACTATAATATTAGCAAAAAGTATTTACAACTATCAATTGACTATATTTTCAATGTTCTTGATGTAAAATATTCGAATATATTAGTTAAATGTTACACTCATGAAATCTTTTAAGGTCACATATTCGTCAAAAATTGTTCTTTGTTTATGCGACGATTAAGGGGCGGGCACTTACGAAACACAAGGAAAACACGAAACGCAGAGCATCAGCCTTGATTCCCACGGGGAACGTTTGCCTGTACAGCAGCTGTTAAGACAAACTATATTTATCAGTGAGGCCTATTCGGAGTAAGTACAGCCAAAGAGGTGAAGCATCATCGGCTGAAGTCTGGTAGCAGGGTTTCGTGCACAGTAAAGTAAGCAGGTAAGAGAAGAAAGGGAAAATCACATAACGGAAATTAGTGGTGCTACAGACTCTCTCGTACTAGTTAGTTTTGCAATTTCTTTGGCCTGGCCTAGTTTTTCGGTTTTGCCCCATCCTCTTACCAACTGCCACCTATAGCCAACGAAAGTACTATTTTGCGTTTTCGTGAAACTTTATTAGATATCATTTGAAGAACGTGTACTTATAAATACAATAATGTGAACATATCGCCGTGGATGTAAATTTTAACGACGTGAGAGACAATTACATTTTTGTAATTTTTGAAAACCCGAAAGGATAGCGCAAAATGGCGTTTATGTCCTTTTATAGAGTACATTTATTACACTATTCCTACCAAAAGTTCAAAGAAAAAAATGTGAGACATTTTCGAGAAAATTTTGTTTTTAAAATTTTTTAATATTGCACATATTTCACTTAATAATATCACGAAAACTACTAGAATTTCCAAAAACATGTAGGTACTTGATCTTTATAACAGAACTAATTATGAAGAATAAATTTCATTGGAAGGAAAAATCTCTATCTTCAATTTTGTAGTTGCAGGAAGACGCCGAAAAAATTTGAATCTTTCGCAATTTTTTAAACTTCAGAGTTAACTGTGAAAGGCGAACTTATGCCATTTTTATACGTTTATTTTACTCTATGTTTACAATGAATTTAAAGAAAACTAGAAATGCTACAAAATGGCACACACTTTCTCATAGTAAAGTTTTCTAATTTCCTTGGTGTGGTCTGGTTTTACGGCCTTGCACCATCCTCTTGCAAGCTGCTATTTATCGACGCCCAAAGTACATATTTTTGGAATTTTTTTTCAACTTTTTCAACTCCAGTAATGAATGAAAGTTATTCAAAATCGCAGGGCTTTGAGTGAAGATAGATCTATCGGCGTATATTCAGTTTGGAAAAAATGCTACAAATAGTTTAGGAACTAGTGTTCACAGACGACAGACTGACATTTTGGAATAAACCGGTTTTCTGGTATCAAGAACCCACAATTTCTGAAACGTAACTACTTAACGCGTTATAGAGAGTAATTTACTACATTTTAGAACAGGATTTATCCATTTTTTTCCGCGTGCGCCTTCAACTTCTTTTTACTGCAGCATTATATAATTTTCTTTATACTACGAATATTTATTCTTATATATGTACGTATACAAGAAAGAAAAAATGTAGTTTTGAATTAAATGAACAATATCAGTTACATCACATTACAAAAATAAATATGTAATATTTAATTAATATTTTTACATTACAAAGGCACGTTTTTCTTGGCTTATTCATTTTCATTGAGTTCATACGTTTCTTGCCACTGTAAAAGTTCAAAATATCCTGTATGTTCCTTTACAACTATATGTTTTTCGTAGGATAAAAGCAACATTTGTATCTGTTTTTATCTGACCACCCTACTGCTTGCACCGCTTCTACCGGGATAAGCTCAAGCTCCCTTCTGGTCTCCCGACATGTGTGGCAATGTAGTGTATGCGGCGTGTGTGTACGGAGTGGGGGTGGAGAGGCGAAGGATGAGAAAGAAAAGAAGGGAGAACGGAGCCTTCTGAAAAATTCGGCTGCATCATTGCAGTATTAGCGACTACTTCCACAAAAGATCTCACGCGGTCCATAGCCCTTTTGTTAGGATACTGATCCGGCATTCGTTTGATAGTCACCAGAGAAACATCGAAAAACTACCGATTAGAGCAGCCGGCAGATAGAAGACTCCTTCAATTAGCGGCTAAAGTCAACCTAGGTATATAGCTAGTGCCGAGAATCCACAACCGCTTGGACTGGAACCCCAATACCTCCCGATCAAAGGCGCTGCAGTAACACGAATTGATACCCTGAGCCTGCTACGCCGGTTTGCAGAGCGAAGACGATACGTTTTATGAGAAGTCAAGTTAGCTGCTGGAATTGAATATTGAGAGCTGCAACTACCGTTTTTTTTTCAAAACGTCGGTATCAAGGTGAATTTTCGACAAAAAAAAGACTTAATTCAGGGTCCTGGTATTGAAAAAGTGGATAAATCCAGTGGTCAAATTTAGAAAAAATCCTTTGTTCGTGTTTTGTGTATCCTTGATACCAAAAAATCGATTGATGGCAAAATGTATGTCCATCCGTCTATCTGTGAAAATCACCAGCGACTTACCTGTTCAGCGGATTTTTTCCAAAGTCGACATTCTCCTATCGATCTGTGTGATGTTGCGGTCGATCTGTGCGATGTGAATCCAAAATTTTAATTTTGGAGGGCACTTTACATGAAGCTCCTGGAAAAGTTTCGAAATTTTCAAAAAAGTGACTCCGATGTTTTTGAATAAATTTTGTCGTTGGGTGGTGTGAAAGGCGTTTAAGAAAATGGTGTAGACCTCATGTTCGTTGACAACCCCAATGTTTCGAAAACTGCAAAAATTCAAAATTTCCTACAACTAAAATATTAAAGATATACATTTTTCCCTAAACTAAATGTGTTTCTTAAAGATAAATTTTGAAAAAAAAGGTCATGTAGAATTTTTTGAAAAATGCGTAATTTTGCGTGAAAATACGGTCGAAAAAGTAGGTATTGTTTTAGCACCACTGGTTTTTACTTTGCGTTACTAGCTAGGCCGCTTTCCGCAGGTCTTTGAGGTGATATTCAGCGGATCGGGGCTGACGACGCGGCGCGTGCGCAGGAGCATGGCGGGGTCGGAGACGGAGGTGGAGGCGCCGCTGGCGTTCCCAGCGCGGCTGCTGGACCTGCTGGGCGTGGCCGTGCCAGGCGGCGCGGAGGGCGAGGGCGGGCGGGGCGTGCGCTTGCGCTTTGCGCTCGTCTGCGCCATGCTGGCCGTCGAGACCTTCGCCTGGGGCCACCACACCATGCACACGCAGGTGCGCCCCCCCTGGACGTCTCACATCGCAGTGGTAGTGGGCGCTCCCACCCATCGTGCGTCAGCTTTGTAATCTCAAACTGAGTCCCTGGCGCGCCCGTCACGCGCAGGACCGTGATGTGTGAGGCCAATTCGTGATGTAACGGCATGGGTGAGCTATTGCGCAACCTATCCGCCTTCAGCCAATGATTGGTTAGTTGATTGGTTAGTGATTCCGGGCGCGTCAACAGCGTTTGTCATTAGTACCGTAAGTGTAGTGCATGTTTTCCTCGGAAGATGGCAGTCATCTTCCCCTGCTGGATTGCGAGATCCGGCGCCGACCTACCGTCGGCTAGCGGGGTTTCCCCCTAACCAGGACTCTCCCATCAGCGGGGCACCACCCTAGCCGGAACAAGCTATAAGCTCCCGACCGGTCTCCCGGAATATGTGGTAGAGTAGTGCATGTTAGTGTACGTGTGTGTGTAAGGGGAGATGGTAGGCCAAGGAACAGGACGGAAAGATCGCTCGCGGTCCGTGGCCCGTGTGTAAGGGTACTGCTCCGGCATTCGCCTGGTGTTGATCGGAGGAACCACGGCAAACTACCCATGAGAGCAGTCGTCCGCTAGAATTCTCCTTCAGATAGCAACTGAATTCGATCTAGCTGAAAAGATAGTGTCGAAAATTCTGCTACCGTCAGGACTCGAACCTACGACCTCCCGGTCAGAGGCGCTGCAATGGCATCAGTTGATGCTCTGAGCTACCGCTACTTCAGCCAATGAGCTTCATGCACCAGTTTGCATCACAATATAAGGAGAAATTTTACATGTAGCCAGATACCAAAATTATTACTTTGTTACAAGTCATTGAAACAGATATATGAAGATTTTTTCAAAAAATATTGCACCATTACTTCAACCATACCTCCACCCTGTTATTTTTGGTTGTTACTGTTGAAAATTGTCACTTTATGCCATTTTCAAAACCTTTTTCAACATCCTTCGCTTGCCATGCAGCATGGCGGACAGCGTCTAGCCTGGCTTTTCAAGCGAAGTGCCCATGTTGTGGTCCCGTGGTTCGTGAGATATCTGGGGCTGCGCAGAACGAGAAAAAGTGGGTGCGTCAGGTTATCTCAGCCATGTTTTTTCATCATGGACCAGGACAGATTACGTGGCACCAAAGCAGATCCATTCTAAAAGGGCTGTCTTCTGAAATGTCTTCCGAAGAAACGTGCGGCCGGAACCCCGGTGAAATTTCCACTTTCAGAGAGTTTTCCTGTGGGTCCGAACGTCCTTAATGCGAAAACGACGCGACATTGGGATATAATGCGCCCACATATTTGTAATATACAAAATGAAACCATTCTGCACTATTTACTACATCTTCGAAGGAGTAATCCCATCTGAGTACCCCAGTCCGTGACATGTGATCAGAGACGAAAAGATTACCAAATTCTGTAAAAAAGTAAAGTAATTAATAGTTTGTATTATTGAATCACACGATTCTACGCATATCTCTTCTTCTTAATAAATGCTTACTAATTTGTGAGATGCGTATTTGTAACATAAGTGTTTACTCACTCCCAGGTCAGCGCTTGGAAGTACTGAATTCGAAACACACCCGTCCAAAATAGTCTAAGCGTCTATACGTTTACGTCTATGAAGGCTTATTTTACGCGGCAAATCGCAGGTCATCAGACGTCCTCTTCCGTCTGACCACGCAAATTTCACGACGTTCCTTTCGTTATATACCGCAGAAAAGTGTCACTCGGACGATGAAGCAAGAGATTTAAATTTAGCTCAGCGGCTTCTGTTCTAAATCCCCCTGTGACGAAACTAAGTTTTGTCGCCCGAGATCATTAAAACCTGTTAACGCCGGCGGTACCTACAAAATTTTATTGTTTACCTAATTTTAATGATTTAGTTTCCTACTCATTAATTAACTAGATGTTAAGTTGACTCAGATTGTCTTTTCAGATGTCCTTCCCGTAATTCCCTTTCATAACTTTCCCCATAAGAGAACATTCAGCATCATTCAACTGTTTTCATATTTCCATCGTAACCATAATCCTCTCGATCCAGGTAAGTTATGCAATGTATATACGGATCCATATCGAATACAATAACAAGCAATAACTCAGTAGGCTTCAACATCTTTTACATCTACAACGTGGGACAGGCTGCTTTTCTTCCCCTCCGAATTTAGATGTACGAAGAATTCTTTCGCACAAAAACGATAATAAGTAAGAACTAGTTATGAATCAATTTACAGATGAGCTAACTGTAAACGAAAGTACTAACTAAACGAGTGCAAGGACGTACTTTGCAGATATATTGCCAGCAGTGTACATACAGTAGCCGTCATGGCGATCGCTTGTCGTATCATCTCACTCCACCACTAGCATTTGGTGTCATTTGTCTGCCGCAGGGCGTCGTGGAGGCCGTGGGCTTGGGAATGTGGCTATAGGAGAAGAGAGTGATCACGCGCTACGCGGCGCTAATGTAACTTTCAATTATATTGACAGCAATGGCCAAGCAGTATTTGTCGTGGCCATCCCTTATTATAGTAATTCCTCTCCAGAACTAGTATTTGATGTCGTTTGTCTCGCGCAGGGCGATGTGGAGACCGTGACGGAGGACTTGGGCATCTGACTACGGGGACAGAGCGTGATCGCGCGCTACGCGCCGATGACGTAACTTGCCGGCTGTGGTCAAACAGTATTAGTCATGGAGCTCCCTCCTAATAATATTACCCCATCACAAGCATTTGGTGTCGTTTGTGTTGCGCAGGGCGATGTGGAGGCCGTGACGGAGGGCCTGGCCATCGGGTTGCAAGGGCTGACCGCGATCAGGCGCTACGCGGCGCTGACGTAACTACATGTATCGCCAGCAGCGGGCAAGCGGTATTAGTCATGGAGGTCCTTTCTTCTAAAAATATCTCTCCACCATTCGTATTTGCTGTCGTCGTGTTACACAAAGAGCGTCGTGGAGACAGTGACGGAGGGCATGGGCATCTGGTTGCAGGGACAGAGCTTGATCGTTTGCTATGCGGGGCTAACGTAAATCGCAGTTATATTGCCAGAATTGGCCAAGAAGTATTTGTCTTGGTCGTCCCTTCTTATAGTAATCTCTCCACACCACTGGTTCTTGGTGTCCATTGTGAGGAGCAGGAGGACGTGGAGGCCGTGACGGAGGGACTGGACATCGGGTTGCGGAGGCTGAATGTGATCACGCCCTAGCTGCGCTGACGTAATTTGCAGTTACATTGCGAGCAGTGGCCAAACAGTATTAGTCATGATGGCCCCTTCTTCTAGTAATCTTCCTCCACCACAAGTATTTAGTGTCGTTTGTGTGGCGCAGGGCGACGTGGAGGCCGTGACGGAGGGCCTGGGCATCGGACTGCAGCGGCTGAGTGCGATCACGCCCTACGCTGCGCTGACGTAATTTGCAGTTACATCGCCAGCAGTGGCCAAACAGTATTAGTCATGATGGTCCCTTCTTCTAGTAATCTTCCTCCACCACAAGTATTTAGTGTCGTTTGTGTGGCGCAGGGCGACGTGGAGGCCGTGACGGAGGGCCTGGGCATCGGGCTGCAGGGGCTGAGCGCGATCACGCGCTACGCGGCGCTGGTGTCGGGGCGCCGCCGCCTTAGCGCGCTGCGCCGCGTCCTCGCCCGCGCCCCCGCGCCGCCCGGCGAGAGCGAGCGCCTGGAGTGCAACGTGCGCCGCGTCACCCTAGCCTTCATCGTCTCGTGAGTACCACCCTTTATCATATACAGGATGCCTAGTTAGCAAACGACGAGACTTCGAAAATAAGCTCCCAAGAAAATTTTAAGGTAATTATTTCCCCTTGGATATTCCGAAATATAAAACCAATCAATCTGCACAATTCGACTGCCTTTTCTTTAATTTCTGTGTTAATTTTTCTTTCTATCTAATATATTAATTTCTTTTGTAAATAACTAGAGGAACGCGACAGACGTTGTTCTGCTCTTCATCTTCCTCTTTCTCCTTCCCTCTCCCTTTCTTTTTCGTCTCTCTCACCGCGTCTCTTCATTTCTCCGTCTCTCTCCGTCCGTGTCTTAGTGTGTCTGCCTCTCTCTCTTTCTCTCTCTCTCTCGCTCTCTCTCTCTCTCACTCTCTCTCTTTCTCTCTGCCTCTGTATCCTTCTCATTCACATTTAGTTGCAGATTCAGTACGTCTCTCAGCAGGTGGGGTAATATCGAGAAGCGTCGGATCAGAAAAAATGTTATAGAATGTTCAAGAAGGTCTCATCCTGTAGATTACGTGGTGAGAAAGCAGAGCAGGACAGATCAGGCAGGCCACGCCAGACCTGACTTGGGAGTGGGTACATTACAAACGGAACGCATTCCTTTACCTGGATGAATATTATAAAGAAATATCCGCACATTTAAAAGGATTCGGCTTTAAACTTCCCGTGCGATTATTCCACTAGTAATAGTATATTATGTACCACTAGTAATAATATATTATGCATCTAGTCTATAATTTTAAGTTTTATTGCGTGAGTTCATGTTTTGAAAGCGAGTGACGTAAGGAGCGAGTTTTCAAATTTCTACGATGCCATAAAGTAACGTTATATACGAGTATAAACAATTGCTTTATGTACAACAGAATTATAAATTTATGAGACAATTAACATTAATGTTTGGAGACAACTTTATTGTGACGTCACAGGTATTCGGCATCTGCACGAAAAAACAGTGGTCGGCTGTTCCGGCAACCACTATCTCCCCATTGTTGTCTCGCTGCGATTGGCTGAAAGTGTAATGAGGCAGTTATTCTTGCCATAAACGGCAAATGCGTATTAATCTCTGCCATAAGATGGCATTTTATGAACAATTTCTTGTAACAAAAAGAGGTCGTTTATAATGCTGGAATACAAATAGAAGTATGGAATTGTTGCTCTATAAAAACAGTGTTTAATGTTAAATTTAGTCTCTTGATTGATTTTTCATTTTCATAAGTTGGCAGTGCCTCATATAGGTTAGGTTCACTTCGGCTCCCGCACTTTTCTTTCTTTCTGCGTTGAATATCAGTCCACATTGTTTAAATTGAAAGTAAATTATCGTCAAATAGTTTGTGATTGTGTACGAAACAAAATTTTAAGTTAGCTTGATTTTCAATGGTACCTGAAGAGAAACAGTGATGCTCCCTTGTCACGAGCTAGTACTTCCGGTTGCGATGTATATAGCAGTAGTTTTTTATCAATTATTTCTTAGAATGCCCAGTGAGGTAGGTTGCATGCAATATTACCTGATTCCTCAGAAAAACTTTGAATTCAACAAAAGAATAAGGTACTTTCATCAACTTCTTCAATAACTCTAAGAGTAAGTTTTTTCTTACCATCTTAAAGAAGAGTTATTGTACTTTCATTTAAAGTATTTTTGTGTGTACTTCACTGAGGGCGATAGAACGAACATACATGGAGGTATTCACGTGAGAGGCTCACTGCCGCCACTAGCAGTTCAGACACGCTTTCACGCCATTTGGACACGTACACTAGGCCACACGAACGCGCCAGTGACCTTATCTGTTATATGTTCACTGCCCTGCCACCGCCAGTGCCCACATTGTTGTGACTCACAAATCCTTCGTCCCGCCCAGTGGCGCTGGTCGGTTGCTGTGTGTGAAGGGGCCCGCTGCTTCTATGGCCATCTGGCGCCACCTAGTTGTTCCGCGTGAAGACGAACTTGATGCCTGTTAGGGTGCCTTAACACTCGATGGCGCCACCAACAAACGGCAAAGCCCTTCAGACACAACCACCGCCGACCGCCATTGACACCGAGAGAGGACGGTATAGTGAGTCGCCCCGCTGTGGGCTCAGGCGGCAAACACCGGGTCAGTGGCGCGTGTCGTGTGAACGCTACGATTTAGAACTGTGTACTGCTAGCGGTGGCGCGTACGTGCTTCTGCGGGAGGTCGCCACCGCGCGCCACAGCAGTGCGACTGCACCACTCCTGTGAAAATCTCCATTTCAACCAATGCTTTGCCAGCAGACGCGCCACTCGGAAGCGCTGCTAGAGGCAGACTAGGGGCGTGTTAAGGCGCGTTCTGCGTTGGAGCGCAGGTACCTGCTGGCGGTGGTGTCGTTCTCGGCGCTGCCGTGGTTCGGGCCGCTGGACCCTCGGACGGGTCGGCCGCCGCCGCCGCTGCCGCTCTCCTTGCCCGTGGACGACACGCGCGCGCCCGGCTACTACTTCAACGTGGCCTCGCAGGTCAGCCCGTTCCCCAACGCTTCACACGCAAAATGGCGTTACTCACAAGCATAGCTGACAGGGAGCGGTGGCTCAGTGCATCAACTGATGTTACTACAGTGCCTCTCACCGGGAGGTCCTAGGTTCGAGACCCGACGGCGGCAGGATTTTCGACACTAGCTTTTCTGCTAGGTCGAATTCAGCTGCTGCCTGGAGGAGAATTCTAGCGGCCGGCTGCTCTGATCGGTAGTTTTCCGTGGTTTCTCCGATCAACACCAGGCGAATGCCGGAGCAGTACCCTAACAAACGGGCTACGGACCGCGCTCGATCTTTCCTTCCTCTTCCTTGTCCTATCCTCTCCCCTTAGACACACACTTACACTAACATGCACTACACTGCCACATATTCCGGAAGACCGGTCGGGAGCTTAGAACTTGTCCCGGCTTGGGCGGTGCCCCGCTGGTGGGAGAATCCTGGTTAGGGGGAAACCCCGCTAGCCGACGGTAGGTCGGCGCTGAATCTCGCCATCCAGAGGGGAATGATCACCGCCATCGTCGAGAAAAACATGCACTACACTTACGGGACCAATGCCCTAAGCTGTTGACGCGCCTGGAATCACTAAGAACCAACCATGGAAACTAGTACTTACGTTCTCTGTTCATTGATTAGAATTTGTTACTTAGTGGTACCGCAAAGAAGACATGGCCATATAAAACAAACGAGTACTGAAAAGAAAACAAAATGCGTGGATGACATGAACGAACATGGCTGCTGCTTCCCATATTCAGGACACTTACACCACACATGGCAGGAGACCGGTCGGCGACTTATAACTTGTGCCGTATGAGGTGGTGCCCTGTTGGTGGGAGATATCTGGTTGGGGAAACCCCCGCTAGTCAAGGGTAGGTCGGCGCTGGATCTCGCCATTCAGTGAGGGAAGATAATTTCTACCTCCCCATGAAAAACATGCACTACATGTACGGGACTAATGACCTAAGTAGTTGACACGCCCGGAATCACTAACAATTAATCACAGGCATGGTCGCTCAAGACCATGCTTTCACGCTAACTACAGAAATCAAAATGACTGTGCCCAAGCAAAGAGCAGTTTGGGCTGTAGTACCGGTTCCACGTATTAGCTAATTCATTACGCCAATCAGTGTGTTTTTTCACCGCTCATATAAGAAGTTAATTTTCAATCTCCCGACCTATGTGGTGGTGCAATGCATGTAAATGTGTGTGGATGGAAGGGAACGGAAAGATCGCGAGTGGTCCCTGGCCCGTTTGTTGGCTTACTACTCCTGCACTATCTTAACCCAAAATGGTCAGAGAATCCAGGGAAATGTACCGATCAGAGCACTCGGCCCCTCCAGTCAGCAAGGGACTAGTCGACCTAGCTCTGAACCTAGGGTGGGCCCACCGTCGAGACTCGCACCCTAGTACGGTGCCAGTGCAGTGGCCCTGCACCGGTGCGCACGTTTGGTTCCAGGTCAACTCCACAAGATTGTATTAACACAAAGTCCACAGAAAAAAAGCTCCACAAAACCATAATGTACAATAAGCGTAATGTCCACAGCAAACTCCACAGCATCACCATGTATTTACACGAATGGAATATTTAAATCTGTCTCGTCCCAGTTTATACATCTAGTAACTTTGCACGGAATGTTTTTTTGGAAGAGCACTTCCATCACTGTTTGCATTATCAATTCCAAAAAAATGAAGAAACATTCAACATTTAATATGAAATTGCGCTAGCGTCGACTGGAACGCAGACTCGAAACAACCATCATTATGATGGACGTTGTTGCCTAAGGTTGTTGTCAATAAAACTTCATTTTCCGTATCATTCCCCTGAACGTTAATTATAGAGGATATTGTGTACTACTGAACACTTAGATACTGGACATTTCTGCAATGGACATGAAATAACTTGGGCAAAACAGCATTGAAGTTGATCATTTATACTAATGGATATTTCCATGAGTGCACATTTTTGCAGAACATTTGAGACGCTGAAGGTAATAACGGCAGATCCCAACCGACCTCGTTTTTTCAGTAGCAGTAAACTTCTGTCATATACCTATTATATTCTAAAATATCGAATGAATTGGAATGTGGCTAAACCCTGAGATTCCACCTTGAAAAGTTTGTTCGCAATGAAATGGAACGTGAACGAAAAGAGGAAGTCTTTTTTATCAAAACGAACTTCGGTTGGGATCTACCGTTATTATTCAGAGAGCCTCATTTACCTTTGGACCAATAACGACTAATAGCCGCGTGTTCGTGTAGGTGTCGCAGATGCTGCTGTTCACGCTGATCATCCCGACCACCGACTGCACGATGGCGGCGCTGATGGCGCACGTGGCGCTGCGCCTGCGCGGGGTGGCCGTGGCGCTGGAGCAGCTGCGCCCACGCGCGGGCGAGCGCGACGGCGACGGCGACGGCGACGGGGGCAGGCAGTGGAAGCGGCGCCTGCGCCAGTGCGTGCGCGACCATCAGGTGGCGCTCGGGTGAGACCACCCCTCCCCCCTCATACACACACACCTGTACATACCATGAAGGCTGTAAAGGCGCGTTTGGGTTCAACTAGGGTCCCTGGATACAGAGAGTAACGCATTCCTTTGCGCCACCGGTGCCGCCATTTTGTATTCAGTTGAACTAAGCGGTATTGTGGGTAAGTTAAGAACCACCAATCTACCAAAAAACCAATGGTAATATACTCGAAATTTCTCATAATGCCTTCGTTTGTTATCATTTCTCCTCAACTCCTGAATGCTGCCTGGCGGGGCTTTCGAGTGGAAGGATATTAAATGACGGCGGCCGTTCGGGTTGCGCTACTCTCTGCATCCAGAGACTTTAGGTTCAACCTGTATATCGACTTCCACATTGTTCAATGTGAATTCAAATTAGGAAATATATTTAAATGTATAATAACAGTTGCTACATTTTGGTCTTGAATAATATAATGTTCTTGATATGAACTTAAAACGTTTTAGAGGACATGAGTATGTGTATTCTTGTTGAATTCTCTATCATCGTCTGAATTATAATTTTTCTGTTCATCGCAACCACGTTGACATAACACAGGTAACAGGTATAATTCGACGATGACAGGCAGTGGGCGACAGACGCTTGTGCGTGCGCGACCATCAGGTGGTGCTTGCGTGACCCCCACCCCCACGAACACATACAGAGCATGAAGGCTGTAAAAGCGAGTCTCCCCTATTTACTACTTGACATATTAAATGTAAAACGTACATAAAGTGAGTCAATTCTAATGGTAAAAAGGGACGAGAAAGTGAATCATTTTTCACTTTCAATCATTAATCATAAAAAGGCGACGTCATTTTTTACATTTTTACGTCATTTTCAATGCATTGTTTGCTGATTTCATCGCCTTTAATGTTATTTTTAATGGTACTTGCTTCAAATAATATTTACGAGTTGCAATAAATGTTCTTCACAGAATTACGTAGTAGCCTCTTCGATTTGTTTGCTCAGAAATTGTTTTGGCAGCCGTTGTGATGTAATTCTTGTGACGCATATCAGCGCCATTGCCGGTTCGGCCAATTTCGGAATAACTCTAAAGACAAGAGATTTCCTGGTAAAGAACAAACCAAGCGTTTCAAGCGAAGTTCACTCGAACGAATGGAAGAAGACTCGATTAAATCAGTTACGTATCCAACAGCTTCAGTTGTTTTTCAGAACTGGTTATGATAAGATTTTTTACGTTACTTTTCTTTGGCTTTAGGGCATTTTAAAAGCATTTTAGGAGCACTTTATTGATCATTTTTGGCGATGTTTTAGGTCATCAAAATCCGCCCCTAGTCATGACACAGCTTGCTCTCGCAGCGAGCTAGTGTAACTTCCTTTTCGATTTGCCCACGTACATGTACTTTGAGAGTTATAAAATAATTGTGAAAATGCCCGTCATATTGAAGCCGTTCACCCTCTCACTGAAACTAGTCAACATCACAACTTTTTAAGTGCGTGACATAATGTTAAGATCTGCAATTCAAATATATATTGAATCGATAAAGTAGTGTCTCACTTCAATATTACATGTGTATGGTAGGTTCAAAAATATTTTAGCTTTCACAATTTTCTGAAATGCAGAGGTGTTTTTGAATAGCAATTTTTTTTAAATTTTCTTGGTATGTAAATAACTGTTGAACTGTGTATCTGTATACAGTAAAATATGTTACTGCAATACTCCTGAAGATTTTTTAATGTATTACATAATTATACAACACTATTTTATTTGTTGTTCTTGACCAGTGCGCGTGTTACTTTTTGGAAAGCCTATGTGGCTCGTCATTTGGAACGCCAATGTTGCAGAATTTTTGCTGCTGCAGGCCAGTAGTCTTCAACAGAGGCACCCAGAGAGAACCAAGGGCTTAAGGCAATTGTTTCACGTTTCAAACAAAACATTCCCTTCTGCCCCAATTCATAAATATAATTTATTTCTCCATGCATCAGAAATAACTTATAGCGTTCAATCTGGATTAGAGAGGAATACAGTTTTTTATTTCTTTGGAAAGAAAAAATTGAGGCCCCAATTATTTTGGGGCCAGGGGCCCCCCTTCCGGTACGCCATCTGCCCCCCCATTCGGTCATCACTAGTCTTAAAACTATAATGCTCTCCTGCAGTTTGTTGGAGGAGGTGAACGGACTGCTAAATGTGGCCCTCGGCGTGCAGGTTCTCTGCAGCTCCGTCATCTTCTGCTCCATGGCGTTCCATGTCACAAGGGTGAGTACTCTCTGTATGGAAGCGCAATTTCAGTTCCATACTGAGTTACGAATACAGTGCGCACCATTTGCGTTCTTGTGAGAATCTTGTAGATTTGAAAGGTGACTCATATCAGCAAAAAGAATCCAGCCGATTTTCTCTAAAATTGATGTTCCCCATTCGATCTAACTAATGTCGCAGCACTTTGAATTTGAAACCGATATTTTAATTCTGGGGGATACTTTGCATGAATCCCCCAGGGACATTTTCCAAATTTTGAACAAAATGGCACAAAAAAATTTCATAATAAATTTTATGGTCTGATAGAGTAATAAACGCTTAACAGAATGCTGAGGGTCAGATTTTCGTTGAAATCCCTGATTTTTCAAAAATTGTAAAAATTAAATTTTTTTCGGTATCTTCCTACAACTAAAATATTAAAGACAGACATTTTTCTTTAATGAAAACCGTTCCTTAAAGACATGTGTTGAAATAAGGTAATGTTCCACGTTTGAAAATTTGAGCACTTTTCGCGTAATTTTGCGTGAAAAGTAGGCAATTTTTTAAATTTTGTTTAAACACTTTTTTCTCAAAAACCGCACCAAATTTTTTGATTAAATTTTGATCCCGGATATAGTATAGGACGCTTAAGAGAATGGTGCAGGTCTAATGTTCGTTGATTCTTCGAATATTGTCACAATTCAAAAATTAATTATTCGTAATGATATGTTCATCAAAAACCTCTTCAATTAAGGACACGTTATATTTTTCGAAAATATGATAATTTTGTACATAATGTAGCAAATATAGGCAATTTTCGTTTTCTATAAACCATTTTTTTTCTTAAAAATGGCATCACATAACTTCAGATACCGTGAAGGACGCTTACGAGAATGGTGTACGTCTCATGTTTATGAAAATTTCTGATTCTTTTTAATTGCAAAAAGTAAAATTTTTTCCGAGTCTTCCTACAACTACAATTGTGAAGATATTTTTAATGAAATGTGTTTAACAAAAACAGATTTTCAAATAAGGTGATTTCCAATTTTTCGAAAATATAACTATTGTACTGTTATTTGGCGTCAAACGTAGTCGCCCGAATTTCCCGCGATTTGTGATCGTAATTTGAGAACTGCTTGGAGGCAGTCGTATATTTTTAAAATCCCTTCTCATAGTTTAACTTAATTTTAATTAACTTATTATTACAAATCGTAGAACATTAGGTTCGGAAACGTATACCTATATTAAGTTGCAATGTATTTTTATTTTATTTATTATACGTCAAATCAGTTAAAAACTGTGTGTGACGTGCTATGGAAGAAGTGAATTCTGTGCATATATTAAAAATTCTATGATCCCTTCCCTAAGCTATATACTACTTGAATTTTGAATATAGAAAGAAAATGAGCGTTTTTTGGAGGATAGTTAACAAAATATTCACTCCGATGTAATAAAATATATTTTCAAGGATAAATCAGCAATAAATTTGGGATCTTATCCCTCATCATGTCCTTCGTGAAGGAATAATACTTCCTGCCGCGACATGGAGAACGATAATTCGAATAACTATATTTCCCACTGAATTCTAGAAGACGTGCACAGATAATGAAGTTACATTTATGTCCAGAAGCAAAACAAGGCCCCATCTCAGCATATGCTCAAAGGATCAGGGAAACTGGACGAAAAAACTGATTGAGATGGGGGTCATTGACCCGGAAGCTGCAGTACATTACTTGTTACAGGTTGTTTAGAATTATGCGGTCCCTATGGTAAATAATACATTAAATATCACTGTTAAAATTAATGACCTTTTGATGCTCAGTATATTCTCTAATTGTATAGAAATAGTTATGCAGCAGAAACGATTTTACTTGAGATTTAAACTTTTCTGTCGAATTTAATCGTTTAATGTCATCTGGCAAAGTGTTGTAAAATAATGTAGATGTATTGTGTGAGAACTTTTGTAATGAGCTGTTGATACTGTCACCTGAGGAATATGATTACTACGTCGAGTGTAACAGTTATAGACATCGGCAATTTCTGAAAATATATTCCCGCCCTTAAGTAAGTCATTTTTGATAAAAGCCACTGATTCGTAAATCAACAGACAAGGTAATGGTAAAATTCTTAGAACAATAGAGAGAAGCTTACAAGAATACATGGGTGGGATTTGGTTATTATTCGTTCAATTATTTTTTGTAATCTAAATGTCTGAGAGCTATAAGATGTATTTCCTCAGAATATTACACTATACATCAGACGGGAATGAATATTCTCGAAATATACACGAGCAGTATGAAGGCTGACTGAATTTGAAAGAATTTTGAACGCGTAGCATTATGAACTTAATTTTGTGTTCAATTCATTTAAATGGACGTTCCACTTGAGGTTTGAATTGAGAGACCTAAAAATTATGTTGCCTTTCACTTCCAGTGGGGAACAGATTTGTTTATTTGAAGTGGAAAACTGCATTAAAACCGTTTTCTTTTCTTTTACTATTAATTTGTTATTGTAAATGCATAATAATGCATAAAACGTAAATGTGTAAATGCATAAGTAAGCGTTACAAATACTGCAAGGAAGTACGTGCTTTCGCATTTGCTTGACGAATGTAATATTGAAGTTATTAATTTGGAATATTTATTACTTTGATCGTTTCATTCTGGGCCTAGTGACGACTCTAATTTTTATCCTTCAAGATCCATCCCTTTTAATTCTTCAAGATCTCCGGGGCATCTATAACTGTTTAATTTCTTAGTGAATTAAGAAGACACTAATTAAGGTTTTGTTCAGTTGTAAGTCTTCATTTAAAAGAAAATGAAATATTTACAAATGAACAGAATATTTTAGAGACACGGCGAGAAATAATTTTATGTATTCGAAACAAGCAATAGTGTTCCATATAGAACGTTTTATAAGAAGTTTCATAAAATCTTAACAATGCAAACTGAACTAGAGGTGCTACAGAATAGCACAGACTTTCTCGTAATAACATTTTCTAATTTCCTAGGTGTGGTCTGGCTTTAAGGTCTTGCCCCATTCTCTGGCCATCTGCCTTATATCGTCGCCCAAAGTACATTTTTTTAACATTTTCTCAAGCATATGATTTCCTAATCGTACAACCGAAATATTACTTCAAGAATATTAAAGAATACTTCAAGAATATAAAGAATAAAACGTCGTCCTAAATAGATATTTTCATTTAAACATTTGAAGCCGTTTTGAAGAAAATGGAGATTTCGCATTGTAAATGCGAAATTTGAAGCATTTTGTCACAGGAATCTATTGATTTTTCAAAAAACTACATTTAAAGTCATTTGAAGTACTTCCATTCACAAATTTAATAATGTATACAAATCAATAGGGATGTGCATATTCACTGCGTGAGAGATATTTTCAAAAAAATTACTTTTATGTAATTTTTGAAAAACAAAAGAATACACCATATTAAACTTTACCTCATATTAAACTGTAAAAAAAATTGGAGCTATTTATGAGGAAATGGCGTTTGAGGGTTTCTGAAAATGCGGAATTTTGAGCTCATTTTCACTGAAAACTGTTGAGTTTTCCAGAAATTTTGACATTATTGAAACACATGTACTCATAAATAAAATAGGGTAAAGAAATAGCCTTAAATGTAAATATTACTGACGTGAGAGACAAGTAAAAGAATGGAATTTTTGTAATTTTTGAAAAACAAAAGAATAGGGCTGTATGGAGTTTATATCATAGTATAAGGTTCGTTTGGCACCAACTCTACCAAAAAGTTGCAGAAAAATGTGGAGTTATTTTTGAGAAAATCTTGATTTTGTAATTTTTTTTTAATTGCGTATATTTTACGCACTATTGCTCGATAACTACTAAAAATTTCCAAACAAATGTACATGGGTTTAACGAAAGAACCATTTATGAGCAAAATGTTTTATATGAACAAAAAAACTCTTGATTCAATTTTGTAGTTGTAGTAAGACGCAGATAAAACTTCAAAGGTTTGGAATTTTCGAAAATCCAGAGTTAACCGTGAAAATCGGAGCTATGTCACGTTAATATGTGTATTTTACCCTATTCTTGCAAGAAATTTCAAGAAAAAATTGGAGCCGTTTTTGAGAAAATTCTGAAAATGTCCGGTGGACTTCATGTAAAGTACCCCCATATTTAAAATAAAGATTTTCAAATTTTCAAACTTCATCTAGAGCCAGATGCACAGGTGTTTCTTCAATTTGGAAAAGATCATACGTTCGGTTTAGGCGCTAGCAGTGTTCACACACGGACGGACAGATTGACAGACAGACAGCAGACAGACAGACGGACGGAAGGACATTTAAAAAAAACAACACTTTTTTGTTATCAGGGGACCCCAAATCGTGTATTTACGTTGAAATTTTAAAATCAATTTTCCGCAGCATTACATAACTTTCTTTACACTACGTATATTACTCCGTATATACGTATGTATACTAGAAAGTAAAAACAGTTTCAGTTTTGGCAAGAATGGCGTTTTTAGTAAGAATTTTTAATTGAATATTTTCATGCGTTAGCCTGTGAGGCTTTTGGCATAAGGTTAAGAAATATATAATTTATTTTAGATTATAAGAGTTGAAGGGGAAACTAAATGTAGCTAATGCATCATTTGAAAAATCAAATTTATTTGCTATAGGTAAGCTATACTGTTGATGAGAAATGTTAAGGAGGATGAAAGAAATATTTCGGAAGTTGTCGTTTTATTCTGTTTTGGTGAGAGTTATATTCACCTAGCTGAAAATGGAGTGCAGATGGTATATGATTTATAAGAGAATAAAATTTACTGGACAGTTGTAGAAAATAATTTTTGATAGGTAGAATGCCTAACTTATTATGAATCTTTTCATTGGGAATAAACCATGGATCTTTTAAACAAGTTCTGAGGCAAACATTTTGAAATACTTGAATTTTGTTAATCGATGTTTTTGAAGCAGAACCCCAGATTGGACAGGCATATGTAAGAAAGGGACGGATCATTGTTAGATAAATTTTAATTTTGGTTTTGACGTTAAAGAAATTTGAATATTTTACTAAAGGAAGAAATTAGTGCCAACTTTTATTAGCTAAAGATATTCTGTGACGAACATTGTTTTTCCAGTGAAATCTTCTGTTCATTAAAATGCCTAAATATTTTACAGGTTCATTAGAAGGAAGCCATGGTATATTGTCATTATGAAAAACTAAAGGAGGTAAGATGTTATAGTGTCTTAAGGAAAAAATGATTGCGTTTCATTTCGAAACGTTGAATTTTATATGCCAGTTGCGAGCCCAACTTTCAATGAGGTTTAGATGAGTTTGTAAGAATGATATATATATATATATACACACACTTTAAAGCAATAGCAAGAATTGATAAGAAAATATGTGTCCGTTGTTGGCCGTGCCCAGCGCTGTATGTGCGCTTTGTTGTCAGCGCGCGTTGACTGAGATACCTTATTTAGCAACAACTCATTTGTTTCGATTGTTCTTAACGAACAACGGACGGTTACAGTTATTAACATACCTAGTAATGTTATGACAGTTATTACTGCAGAGGCCAAAAGTTAAAAACCGAGGCAGAGCGTAGTGGAGCGGAGATTTTTAATTTGGACGAGGCAGTAGTAACACTCTAACATTTCGTGATATGTTCAACATTTTATCTGTCACCATAAAATATCACGATTTATGCGAAAATTTGCGACATCACTGCTATCGTAAACAAATGAATTCTGTTGCTGCAGCAAATTACTACGGTATTGTGCGGTGTTGCTTGCGATATAGCTATTTAAACAATATTCGTATACCGTGGTCCGAGAAAAGATGGATGCAAATAATTCTCCTGAACCTAAATATATCTAAAGAAATGACATTCGGGGAGGAAGATAGCGCGGCGACTTCTAGTGGCGACACCTTCATATCGTCTGTAAATACGATTATCGGAGAAGAATTTCATTTGGTGGAATGCGAGGAAAATGAGGTTACTTTACTTAATATACATTTTTATAATTATACCATTACAATTAGAAACTTGTATATTACAATTAACAATAATTATCCGGAAAAAGAAAAGGAGTTACTTTTATTCTGAATTATTTGATTCTGATTTGTTTTGTTCATCGCCCTATTTTTTTCTTAACAAACATTTCACTTGCGATGAATCGATGGTTGTTTATTTACATTGCTAAGGATGTTAAAACCCATTGCTAAAGATGTTAAATTTCTTAACATACAGGTAGGTACAAGTGCACTTAACATACCTGTAGGGTTGCATGCTAACAGGGTTAAAGACGTATGTAACCGATCAAATCCTTAACAGACGCTGGCGCTTAAGAGTGGCTTTCGTTCCTCTCTTTCCTCGCTCAAGTGTTACGAAAAATCATTAACTGTTGGAAACAGTAGAAGAAAGGGCATTGTGCAGGGGGGTGGCATGTATGCATTGTGCGCGGCATGTGTGCAGGAGGGCGCCACGGCACAGGTGATTGTGGGCCAGACGGCGCTGCTGGTGCCCTTTATCATGGAGCTCTACGTCTTCTGCCTCGTCGGACAGGGCGTCATCGACCAGGTCAGCCCTGCCTGCAAAGCAAAGCGCTCTTGCATATGGACCCCACAAACCCCTTCTTGATCCCTTCGACCCGATTTACACGCTTCCTTTTGACATTCACCGAACGCGTGAAAGCGCAATGTGGCTTCTAGAACAACGCATATGACGTTGCGCAAGTGCTCATTCGTTAAATCTCGGGGATCGTTCGTCAAAATATCACGGTTTTATGCGATTAATAAGACGACATAAGAGTGCTGCTGCTGGAAAGGGTATTTCCCTCTACCATTTTCTCACCTACCTATGCGCGCCAAAACCACAATTTTCACATTTTCTCAATTTTTCGAATTTCCTTTCATTGTTGAATTGAAAATGTCCTTTTAATAATAACAATAACAATAATAATACAGAAGCATTTTGTATACGTAGTCCTATATGAAAATTTTCAATTAAAAATTTGAAGCCGTTCTTGAGAAAATTTTATTTGAATGTTCTCGAAAATGCACGACTTTTGGCAGATTTTCCAATTAAGAGCTTTGAGTTTTCGAGAAAATTCACTGTAAATCATTTGAAACACTTGAGTGTACAAATGAAAAAATCAAAACAATACATCGAAATGGCAAGAAAGTCATGTAATTCAGTTTTTTTAGCCATATTCATACAAAAAAATTAAAGAAAAATTTTAGCTGTTTTTTTAGAAAACTTCGTTTTAGCATTTCTCAAAATGCCCAATTTGAGCTCAAATTCACAAAAAAAGTTGAGTTTTCGACAAAATTCTTTGAAAATCATTTGAAGCACTTGTACTCACAAATTCAACAGCCAATAAAAAGTGTCGTAATGTAAATATTAACGACATGATTCATATATATCAAATAACATTTTGTATATT
This sequence comes from Teleogryllus occipitalis, assembly GCA_011170035.1. NCBI lineage: Eukaryota > Metazoa > Arthropoda > Insecta > Orthoptera > Gryllidae > Teleogryllus > Teleogryllus occipitalis. The sequence continues at coordinate 321,373 of BLKR01000376.1, forward strand.
TTGAAAAATCTAAGGAATACATCAATATTGTATTACATTTTTACGTTTTTCAGTGCTTGTATATCCATTCATACAGGAAATTTAAAGAAAAAATTTTGAGCCTTTTTTGAGAAAATCTTATTTTTCAAAAGCCTACCTTCTGTAATCAAATTATTCTCCAACATGGTGAAACATGCCCGACGTTGACTGGTGGCAATTTGAAACAAGCCCCATCTTTCTATTTAAAAGCATGCCCCACTTGGAGCGACGTTTTGAAACATAATTATTACTGATAAATGTGATTTGCGCGCCAGGAAAAGGTTACACTTGAAACCTGATGATTCCTACGTAATTTAAATATCTCTCATTCCAAAGTTATGTTGTGTTAGTTCAATTAATTGGAGTTTGAAGTTCATAATTGTTTACACAATTTCACTTACTCTGCAACCAATTATTCAATCTGCCATCCATACGGAGTGGCGAGGAATCTGAAAATCTTATTAAAATGCTGGATTGCACGTAACAAACAATGATAATCAGCTTTCTTTCAACTTAACAAATTGGAATTTATTATAATGATAATCAAAAATGAATCATTCTTTGGCCATGACCAGTTTTCTCTGTATTACAATAATTATAAACCTTGTTATTCATTCGTGGGTCTTCGCGCGCTCTTCACTTCTTCGTTCAATGGCGCCCCGTAGAACCTTCTCCGTCGACGCAGCAGAATCCTGCTTCTTGATAAAGTCCTCGCCTAATGTCCGTGATCTGATTCCAAATTCTCCCGGCGATACTATTATTATCCGTGACTTCCCTCACTTGCGTCTCGGGTGGACGCCTAGACACGTATTTACTTCCTACAAGAACGCTGTATCCTAATATAAGAAACGATAGTTAATTTTATACAACTGTCAATTACAGTCTTTCCTCGACCTGGTAAAATATATCAGAAGCCGACCCGCTCATCACCACGTTGCTCGAGCAAATCAATGTTCTTCTAAAAACTCGGAAGCATCCGAATTATATATCTCTTTCTTTTGTCTCTCTAAACAATGCTTATTCCGCTTCAGCTCAGTCATTTCAACCTAACGAAAATGACCCTTAACGCCGGGTGTTTATTTGTCACATAACGACCCCCTCGTGATCGTCTATTGACATCCCTATATTCTATGTCATATAAAATGACATTTCCATAATAAAAATGGTTCGTCATTTTGGTATATAACAATGGCTCCATATTGTTTTATTAAACTACGTCCTCTGATAAAAACTTAAAGATTCAGCTTAATTTTGTATTATTTTCTTCTTTAATATTCTGTATTTATTTTGTACATTCTAGACCGATGATGACGGCTACTTCCTGGAAAGCCTTCTCTTAATAAATCTAAGTTGACAAAGACGACTTCCATTATTTCATCCTTCAAAAATGTCAACAATACTTCATCAACATTCCTATATAATATTGGAGCCATTTTTGGGACAAGTTTAAAAATTATGTTGAAGTATCATGTAAAGAACCCCACAAAATATACATAGTATTTGTTGCAAACTCACAGAACCTCGCGTTTATTTAAATCTATCAAAAATATCAATTTTGGTGAAAATCCAGTGTACGGTTTAAGCGGTAGTTTTGATCACAAACAGACGTTATGCCATCAATCGTTTTTTTTTGTATCAAAGGCCCACAAATCATGTATTCTGACAACACAACGTGTTAAAGAAAGTTTTTTACTATAAATGAGAACAAGATTAATTCAGTTTCTTGTTACAAGGGCTCGTCAATAAGAGTTTTTCCTGTCGAAAGTTACTCGTTTTCCGCTGCACGATTACAATACTTTCTCTTCTAACGAAGCAAGGACGAAAAAGTAAAAAAAAAGCTGAAAACTGTCCAGGTATCTCCTCTCGGGACATCACACCAATCGGAACAAGCTCCAAGCGCCCAACTGGTCATCCGGCATGTATGGTAGCTTAAAGCATAAATGTGTGCGTGTGTAAAGGAGAATAGGACGAGGAAGAGGAAGAAAACGTCGCGAGCAGTACGTGTCCCGTTTGCTAGGGTACTCCTCAGGCATTCGCCTGGTATTGATAGAAGACAGTACGGAAAACTACCGATCCGAGCAGCCAGCTGGCCGATAGAATTCTCCTCTAGGCTGAGGCTGAATTCGACTTAGGTTTCCCCGGCCAGAGTGGCTGCAGTAACTGCAGCAGTGCGCGCTGGGCTGCGTGCGCAGGGGACGGCGGTGGAGGTGGCGGCGTGGGCGTCGGGCTGGGAGGCGCTGGACGCGCCCCCCGCGCTGCGGAGGGAGCTGCGTCTGCTGCTGCTGCGCGCGCAGAAGCCCACGCGCGTCAGCGCCCTCTACGTCTCGGACGTCTCACTTAGCACCTTCGGGGAGGTACGCTTTCGCCCTCGCTCAAGCGCAAGCGCAAGCGCAAGCGCAAGCGCAAGCGCAAGCGCAAGCGCAAGCGCAAGCGCAAGCGCAAGCGCAAGCGCAAGCCCAAGCCCAAGCCCAAGCCCAAGCCCAAGCCCAAGCCCAAGCCCAAACCCAAGCCCAAGCTCAAGCCCAAGCCCAAGCCCTCGCCCTCGCCCTCGCCCTCGCCCTCGCCCTCGCCCTCGCCCTCGCCCTCGCCCTCGCCCTCGCCCTCGCCTTCGCCTTCGCCCACTCAGAGCTCTGTTGCATAAAATGATTGAAAAGATGCATCACTCAATGAGATGTGGTAGCTATGAAAAAAATTCTTAGGATAATTTATAGACATTTGCTTCAACTGAATGGTTTGGAATAGTGTTAAGATAATCCATACCAAACCTTTCGCTATTCGAAAATGCTAATATTCGTGTGTTGATGTTGGTGGAAGTGTGGATTATTGTGTTACTATATACGTCAAATATATGGAGGGTTTGCGGCAGTAATACGACAAAAAATATTTCGATTAAAATCGAGATACACATTATCAAACACCAAGACATTGGAATAGTATACCACGCGTAGCACTAGTGTAGCGTTGCAAATTGAATCGTTTCCTGGCAGCCATGTTAGGGGCAATCATGAGGATTGTGCCGGATTGCGACAATATTTCAGTATCGTTTGTATGTTTTTTGGGTAAGAGGAAAACGATACGAAGTAAAATGTACGATAAGAAGTAAAATGGAGAAGTAGTGCGCGACTTACAGATGTACTACAAATCGTACGACGAAAGCCTGCACATTTCTCAAGTTCATTATTTAACTATTTGATGTAATGTATTAAATGCGATGGCTACTTTTACTAATTAATTGGGTGGTTCTGAATAAGAATAAACCTGACGAATTTTAATTTCACGTGAAGAAACATTAGTTAAACTCTGTAAATTACCACTTTCTTGAGGGGGGCCTGCGATTTCTCTAAAGTAGATAAGAAGTATTTATATTCTTAAAATTCAAGCTTAATACAGGAATATACAGATTTCTGTCTAGAGGCTGGTGGGAACTTGAACTAATATATATATTAATACCGATTCACATCACCGTTGACTCCAGTTGTCTGCATTCTCCTTACCAAACTTTCTTATATATTGGAAGCATATCAAAAATAAATTATTTAATGATTACAATTTAGTAAAGACTTTCAAAGAATTAGTGTAATCTGTAACACACTTTTACTGAAAAAGATTCAGAATAAGTCCACATATACAATTTTTAATAGAGTACAGATTAGAGAATTACACTTCAGAAATGATTACAAAAGTTTCCGAAAGAAATGTGTCGAGATCCACAATATGAAGTTTTGTGAGGTAAAATATCCCGAACCTAACCTACCAAAATCACATTTTCAAGAAAATATATTCAATGGCTTTAATATAATATGAAGTTATCACAGATTGGACAATCTCGTTGAGTACATGCAAATCCATTTTTAGCGTAATACGTATATTCGTTAATAGAAGCTAACGCTTATTTTTTGCTTTCAAGCGCCCAAAACTACTTGGGCGGTCCCATGTAAAAAACAGTGATATTTAATGATTTTTAAAGTTAAACGATAGAGACGTATGATATTATGTCAGAGATACATAAAAGTTTGACGTCTAATTGTTAGTTTTGCTTATATTACTTTAAACAAAGAGTATTTCAATACATCTTCCACTGCACATATTCAGACCTATGAAAAACGGAAAAGTCTGTAAAATTTCAAATTATTTGAATCAAACGCATACATTTGCCTCCATCATGGTTCCCAGCGCAAGCTTCAGTTTGCATCAGAGAAGGACGGCAATTACCATAAGATTGTGGGGCCTTGAGTAACACATGCCAACGACCAAAAAACTGTTTGTGTGTGTTCACCTAATTTGTATCATTTTAAGTGTGCTGAATCCAAAAACAACATTACAAATGCAGTATCACTCACCATTTGTTCACATTTTAACATTTTATGTGTATAGCTAGGCAAATGCTACTCTGAGTATCTAGAAATGTAAGGGATGCAGGAAGTTTGAATGAGAAAATATTAGGACGACGTGTACTCGTTGGTAAAATATTTGACAAACAGTATCGCGTTTGTTTTATTGAAGATGACGTGTTTGCATTGTTGCTATCAAGATAAGATACTGGTTCAGTATTGGCTAGTCATGGTTGGAAAAACAGTCATGATAGTTTTTGTTATATTTGTGGCGAATTTCGGATTAAACACACCAACGGAACATTACAGATTCTGTTAGAAATGTGTATTTTTCATATTTTGGAATTGAACTTGGTGATCAGGACAATTCTTGGACACCACATAAAGTATGTTATATTTGTGTAAATGACCTTAGAAAATGGTCAAAAAAGAAGAAAGCATCCTATATTCGCCATTCCAATGGTATGGAGGGAGCCAAGAAATCATTGAGATGATTGCTACTTTTTTTGTATTAATGTTACTGGTTACAACTCAAAAAACAAAAAAAAATGTATTAACCTACCAACTGCAATTCGACCAACAGGCCATAGTCCGGATCTACCTGTACCTGAACCCTTTGGCTGTTGCAACTGTTAATTTTGATAATATGTCAAGTGATGAATCTACCTATGAACCAGCTGTCATTGAGTTTCAGTGTCCCGTCAACAGTATGGAACCTCCGTTGTTCACTGAAAATGAGGTTAATGATTTGGTCAGAGATTTGGACTTAACAAGGAGAGAGCTGAACTGCTTGTCTCCAGACAAGGAAAAGAACTTGTTAGCAACTGAAATTTCAGTTCATGTATACAGGAAAAGAGATCACCAATTTGCTCATTGTTTCAAACCAGAACAGGATTTAGTACAGTGATGGAACATTGCCTGCCTGGTGAATGAGTTCGGAATTGAATACAAAAAAAGAAGAATGAAGGCTGTTTATCGATTCCTCTAAAAGTAGTTTAAAAGCACTTCTATTAATCAGTGGTAACACCTACGCATCCGCATTACCTGTTGCTTATTCTGCACATATTAAATGCAGTTTCGAACAATTTAGAGAAATTAAAATACTCCCCTCATGGATGGATGAAATGTGATGACTTAAAAATGTGATGACTTCTTCTTGGCCAGCAAAGTGGTTTTATTAAGTTCCCATGTTTACTGTGTGAATGGATAGGGGGCACGAGATCAGCATTGGTCTAGAAAGAATTGGGCTGTAAGAAAATCTTTAAAGTCAGGTGACAAGAACATACTGCGGAAACATCTCGTAGATTAACACAAGATTCTGCTGCCACCATTGCACATAAAATTAGGCCTCGTGAAACAATTTGTGGTCTTACTTAAAGATGGGCAGTGTTTCAAATACATTTGTGAAAAGTTTTCGCAATTGTTTGAAGCAAAATTAAAAGAGGGTATCTTTGTTGGGCCTGATTTTAGAAAAATGATGTTTGATCCCCAATTTTAACTACATATCATAGTGAATGAAAAAGAAGTGTGCATTGCATTTAAACACGGTGTAAATAAGTTCCTAGACAACAAAAAAGGCCCAGACTACCAATCAATTGTTGCCAATATGCTGGTTGCTTTCAAGTAATGGGGATGTTCAACTTGGACACCTTGGGGCACTCCTGCTGGTATCTGGCATAGGAGATCCACGGCATCGTTCATTTTGACTTTAAAATTTTCTATTGTTTAATTTTCTTTTATTATTTGGTTTAAATATTTTATGGTTTTCTACTGTTTGAGTTTGTATAGATGGTATTGGTACTATCTTTTGTTGTTGAAGGCTATCGCTGTGTCTAAAAATACGGAGATAGTTTGTTGTTTGGTATGAAATCTGTGAACTAAGTATTCCAGCAACCCTATAATTTGGTGTTTTGTACAATCGTTTCGGGAAAATCCAAATTGTGTATCTAGAGTTGTAAAGAACTTTATGACCCTTTTTCAAAATCATATTCTTTAGAACTTTTGACAAAAGAACAGTTTAGTTACTGGTCTTTAGTTTGTTGGGTCTTTCGAATTTTTCCCTGGTTTACAGAACTGCTCCGTGGCAATTTCCCAATTGTTAGCGGAAGTATCTTAACCTGACCACCTCAGTCTTAACAAAAACTTCACGTTGACATAAAATTCACGAGCTGTAGATCGACTTAAAGAGGGGCTACAGGTAGATGACACTGACGTATCTTGACATCCTTCAAATTATGAGGGTCGTGTATGCCGAGAATGAAATTATTTATGTTTCATTAACCGATGCAAAATTGTATATTGCATACATTAAACATATTTTGATATATTTTGTGCAGTGAAATCCAGTAATAATTATCTTTTTCAGGTGATGAAGCTGTCCTATTCCTATTACAATTTATTGAAGGATGTGAATGGTTAGATATCAAATTTTCATTAATATAGAATTTACCATTTATACACCACCGATCCAGAATCTCTTAATTCTTTCAACTATTAACACCTTTCAAGGAAAAAATAGTTTCTATAAATTATACATATTGCATTACGCACTTTCACTAGTCATTTCTTTAATATGCAACCAGAAAGTTAAATAAGAGTTTTTTCAACAAAAAAAAGAGAGAAATTGCGAACGTTGCAAGTAAAAAAAGAGAAATTACGAAATAACCTTCCGTAAATTATGTAAAATTTCTGCAATTTTTGTGACATGTGTCAAATTTATTTTAAAATAAATATCAAAAACATTTTTATCCTTACATCCACAGTACATAGAGTAATTACTTTTCCCTACATCGTTTCCTTTTAAATAAAAAATTAGCTTAAAATAATAATAATAATAATAATAATAATAATAATAATAATAATAATAATAATAATAATATAATTAGCAACAATCAACGGTACTAAGAATTCACAATTTACTTCTACGTATTTAAATCTCACCTCCTGGACTGATAATATCTACATGTAAATGCTCGAAATCACATGTGACCGTTTTCAGTGTCCAATTTTCTATCGTCAACTGATAATACTTCATATACCTCGACCCCAGTATGAGAACACTGAGACCGCTTTCCTATTTATTATTTAATAATAATTTATATATTTCGTTTCCCCTCGCTTGGGAGCCGCTGTAAACTTTAGATGAATTCTTCGACTATTACTTTAATTTAAGTATTCGGTAAAATAACAATGTCACTTATACTCGACGTTAACAAAATCAATTTCCAACTCTACTACTATTACTTTTCTTTCTTTTGTAATTAATAAATTAAACCACCGAGTCCAGATATTTATTTTTGGGCCGTGGTTAGCGAAGCCGTCCCATGCGGAATGCGAGTTTGCTCTCATCGATCTTTGTGGGGATGGGATACGTAGCTTACTTTGCCTCATATCTAAATAGTAAAATTAAAACAACAACAACAACAACGTCTCAAATTTCTAATGTTACGACCGCAATAGTTGGTGCAACTTTGATTTATTTTACTTGATGCAAAAATCAATTATACGCTGTACAACAAACACAAAAAAATATATAAACAAAAAATATCGTACGCCCTGAAAAACAACAAATCTGAAATATAAAAATTCACACCTATTTGCATTATAGTAATTCAACAACTCATTCATACTACGCATGCATGCAATTATGGCCATTTAATTTTAAACCTCTCTTTATAATCGCATTACAATCTTGGCCTTGTCATCATAATTTTGAGCAAAGTTCAAATAAAGTTCAAAATTCTCACTTCCTTCTTTTGCAGCGACGCCAAGCTTACGTTTCACCAATCCCTTCTTCCACTGCCACTCAGGAATTGTCATTTCTCCATTACTCTGGACCTCCACCTTCACTTTCTGACCCTTGCACTCATTTCATAAACTTTCAATTCAAATCGACATTTCGAAAACGAAATTCTCGATTTGCCGTTCAGCTATCTATTAGAATTACCTCCCACTAACGTTCTCCTCACAGTCTAGAATCATTCTCCTATACGTCTTTATCACTGGCTAAAATTAAGGCTAAAACAATCTCCTACCGCTTCCCTATGGCCACTTCTGTAGAATTTTTTCTTTGTTGTTCATTTTATTAATAATGCTATATGTCACCCATTTCTGCTATTTTTAACGTTATCTCATCCAAATTTCTTTTGTCTTTTTCCCTTAATTATTTGTTAACTGGATTTTATCCCATAAATCTTTCAACTTTGTCCTTTCAACTGACCTTAACGTTATATTACTTTTACATTACAGTTGCCAAATACAATATACAGTCAACTACGGTTACATTGAACTCGGATTAGGTGAACCCTCGGTTATAGTGAACTTTAGTCATTGGTCCCGTTTCATTTACATTACAAATAAGCACAAGAAGATTCGCTTACAGTGAACCTGAACTTGGGCTATAGTGTCATAAATTCCAACACCAGGCAGCTTAAAAAAATCGCCGATCAAAGGTCATAATCGAAGAAGTATCACTATAACCAGAGTCGACTGTATAAACTAATGTTTCTGTAATTCGCATGCTCTTTTTTTCTTAGAAATGGATTTGAGGCGTTGTTTTGTCGTAAGTTTTTATTTCTCCAGAAAGCTTTTTCGGTCGCCTTGCGATCATCTTCAATGCGATTCTAAGGCGGCTGGGAACCTCGATCTAGACAAAGCAGCTGTCTTTTCTTTCTGGATAAATAAAAACTTACGACAAAACAACGTCTCAAATCCATTTCTATGATGCAAATGTAAACTCACCTTTTCCTACCACCTTTTTTCTTAATTGACGTCCATCGTATTTACTATTGAACTCTTTTTCTCAGTTCTGGGTCAATTTAACTAGAAAATTTTTACTTTCATCTCTCCTTCAATTGTTTATTAGCCACAATGTCACATTCGGGATCAAATATTTATATATAAAAATTACTGTTGACGTATCCGGATGGTTCGTTACACATTACTTTTTTCTAAATCAATAAAAACTTTCTTTGACTTAAATACAAGTATAAGATTTTTATCTAAACTATGAAGTGATAATTTTTTTTATTAAAATTACTAGAATGGCCGTTGAATTAAATATTTATTTTTAATTCAGTTAATTTTCCATGCATTTGCAATTTTTCTCACAATCCTTCCATTCAATTGCCACGTCCATTCAGTATTTCAAGAATCATATATCATTCTTGCCAATTCCGGCATGGCAATCATATATTGCCTGCCGGCAATTTTCGTGCGTTCACGGACTTAAGAAATAAAGATGTAAATTTTCAACCCACAACCTAATCAAACGATGAAATTAGTTTCATTCAGAAAACAGAACTCCAGTGTTTGAAGAGATACTACAGAAGTTATTAACCTTCAGTTCAATAATTACACTAATGGCTCATATTACACATTCCCAAAGATAATTACGTGTACACTAACTGCTAGGCACGACTATTTACATTTCAATAATGATGTTTACATTGAAAACATGACCAAGTATCAGCAAACAATATTATTTGAAAACAATGAAGCAAGCAATTGCAGATCAAAGATATTGGATGAAGCGTCAGTGAGTACACGTACATTTTAAGACAGCCGATTCTTGACTGCAAAGACCTGTAAGCGCATACTCGATTAGAATAAGCACAGGAAATTTCCTATACGGGCTTTAAGATGGAGATTAATAGCTTTCTATCGGCAGAAGTGAATACACGTAATAAATATTAATCATTATCTTTATCTTATGAAGAAATCACAATTATCCCAAAGAGTATTTGAATGGTTTCCATAAAACGGAACAGTACTTTATGCGTTACGCCTGTGATGGACTAGCATTGAAAAAAGGGGTTCCAAAATATGTATGTTTTGTTTATTTCATATTTTAGGTACTAAAATACAAATATTTTCACAAAATGTGAATTATTGTAGAATCTGAGATCTTTTGTTCACATGGTTAATGAAGTCTTTCAATGTCAATGTCAATGTAAATGTTACACGATTAAAGTAAACGGTTCGCACGCAAACGTCTTAAACGTTATTTCACTTTAATTACAATTTATGAAACTTGGCGGTTCACTCTTCCAAACTAAATTGACTAACTCTGATATCTAAGTGAAAACAGGACTTAAGCTACCATTTACCATCTCTTAGAAACATAAACTAGGAATTATTATTGCTATTAGTTTACTTATTTTTATGTACGAATCAAGTTCCTTTCTGGCGTATTCATTGTCTCATCCAGACAAAGCGTCTTGGCATAAATCAGTACTCTATTGAAATAAGTTCCGGTGAAATCTGAGTTTTTGAAACAAAACCATTTCATTTTCAAAAACAAACACAATATAACCTGAACATTTTCACGAAAGTTACGATACTCAACTCTTAAAAATATAGCGGAATTTTATCTTTTCAAAAACCACTACGAAAAGTTGGTCTAAGAATTCAAGAAGCTATTCAGCACGGAAAAATATCAAACAATGGAGATCTTGTCTCCCGAAAATATTCAGTCAATCCCGAGGAAAAGCGCACCTGAGGAGCCCAAACCGGGAGCAGTCATCCCGGTTCCACTTGGCACAGCTGACTCAAGTGCTTTCTCCAACGATGAAGGTAAGGACAACTGAATCTCGTTCTCATACCACCTCGGGTGGAGACATATAATAACTTGCAAAATTTGATCACGCAATGATTTCTTCAAAATATAGTAAACTTTATATATACAGAATGAATTAAGATATTCATTGCACATTCCAAAATATAACCAACGATTATAATACAAACTCATACCTTCCGGTAAGAAAGTGTTAATTTTTCAATTAACGTTTTAATTTAAATGCCATATTCATTCAATTTTTTATATTCTAGGATGATACTGTCTTAAATGTAAAATATAATTGTCGAATTAAAAAAAAGCCACATTCGAGGTTCTTTCAGAAGATTAATGAAAGTAAATATGCGATATGAGTATCAACTTCTTTGGACGCAATCTAAGCAAAGACATGTTTCTTGCAATATTTCGTGGCGAAGATGTCGTCTTAGAGACTTAGGAGCATTATTGAAAAATATTTTTAATTATAACATTTTAATGAAAAAAGGCATTTTTAAAATTGATAATGAGAGGAATTCAAAAATGTATAATAAAAATATTAAAATCCAAATCGTGTATATATCAATGCAACCTGATCCACATATTACGCCCTAATCATTTGGCGAAGGAATATACAGAACGTAATTATAAAAATCAAATCTAGCCTTAAGATAAACTTTATTGATTGCCAAACTGTTCCTTCATGATTTTCCATGAGTTTTTTAAAAAATTAATATGCATTAGGTTGATCCAATTATTTTCTCATCAAGAAATATGATGATGGATGTGATTCGAGTACAACTTGATTATTGCTCTTTTTATGCGACATCTTGGGATATAGCGTTCCTTCTAATAAGCAGGCCTCTGGCGTTCAAAGATTGAATTTCTCCTTAAACAAAACTACATGAAAAGCCAGATTTCTCAAAACATGCGATTAGATAGTGTTAGAGTGTGATGCCCGCAGGATGAATACCGCTGGTGTTAAAACACTGATTTTCGAACACAAAAATATAAATTTGAAAATAAAATTTCCATGAGAAGAAATAAAAGAGGTCATCTTCGTCAATATATGAATACATATAATATAATTCGTCATCATATAATATGTTGACGAAGATGACCTCTTATATTTCTTCTCATAAGAACGTCAATAACACCAAATCAGAAATCCCACAATAAAATTTCCATTCAGAAAATTGATTACTTACCACGAGAAGGACGAAGGTTGGTCAATTAATCCCTTTTTTATTTATTCAAAAACTCAAAACTTTAGTTTGGATGTTATACAGTGATTCTCTATGTCAATAATAAGGTAATAATTTGAGATAAATAACTAACGTTTCTCTTTAAATTGTGATATTTAACTTCAAAGATGGCGACGGGACAATGGACCCAGTGCAGATATTTCACACTTTAAGCTTAGGTCAGAAATTACAGGCACGGTTGCGCCTGATTTCTTATTCCCATTATCCATGTTTCTACAAAAAGTGGTGACTTAAGTGCTGTAAAAAAACTTCTTTAAAGAATTCTGCTTAACTCTTTGTGCTAAAAAAAACTTGGGCCTACATCAATGACATAACAGTCAATAATTATTTTATTAAATCTGAACATCAAAAAAAGATACACGTTTTTGTATTTGCTCGAAAATTGATTATTTGTGTAGATATGTCTATTTTAAATTTTGGAATTTACGCGTATTTCACAAAATATAATCCATTGTTTCTCCAAATGTACGTAACATAAAAAATCCTAGTTTGTTTCATTTAATACTTTGAAATATGTATTTTATTCCTCTGTAAATAAATTTTTGAAAATGTAAATGTTTCGTTTAAAAATTGTAATTATTAAAAAAATGAAACTTTCTATAAGAACTCGATCAGATAAAAAATAAAAAAATAGGCGTATTTCTTGTTCAGTTTTCTATAAAATACAATTAGAAAACGTATAGTTCTACAATGGACTCACGTACAGTTCTATCAAATCAATTATAAGTACGGGGGCGCGCTCTTCCCATGCACTAACGAATTGTGTCCGGACAGTTTTTGATTCAAGTATTACATTATAAAAAAAATTACTGTTTGCATGATTAGGGTTTCCAGAAATATTAGTAACTCTCATATTCTCTCTGCCTCGGGAAGGGATGGGTGACATCGAAACGAATTCAACTACTTCTTATTCTCGTGTCAGTGAAACGAATTTTACTGCTGGGTCCCTTTGCGTCCTAGGAAGGGAACACACTTCTGACCTTGCTCGCAAAATAAAACAGAGCACTTGTTAATGAACATGAGTGAAATTTTCTGAACATCAGTCGCAATACACATCTTGTAAAGTGAAAAGGGCTAGAGTTTGTCCTGCGAATCGTGTGTACACTGTGCAACATGAGTGTCGGTCACCGTATGTTTCAACCCATTTAATCTTTATGATCACAATTGTAAGGAGAGAAAATCTTTAATATGCACAAACTACGATTTTCTATTGAAACTTGATTTAGAGGAATCATTAGATTTGCGAATTTGTAATTCATGACGGATAATTATTTACTTCTCCTCGTGGTTCAAGTGCGCAGTACAAAAATACAATTAAAAAATAAAAATATTTGCCTCCATGAAGTCTGTGCAGAATGGCATTTTTTTGCGACGTCACGTGGTATAAGATCTGCGATGCCATTTGGAGGAACTATTAAGAGACTAGCCACTCGAGTCGGTCTTCAGTCAAGTGATCCAATTACAACCCCTAAGAAACTATTTCATTGGGCAGAAAGAAAGGTATTTCTAATATTTCGTTTATTTTTTGTTCTTTAGATACACACAGTCATCACAATGAACGTTTATAGTCTAGCTATCAAAACGTAAATCGAATAACTAGACCTTTAAAAATATATCCTTTCACTTTTTTGTCACTAACTGAAGCTACTGTGAAACTATTTTCTTTCGCTACATACGGTAAACGGGTACATTTTAAGTGCGTTTTAAGGGACAAGAAAATTTCAAAATGTGAGTCAAGAATCCGTCATTAAATAACCAAGTATAATCGTGAAGTTTCACCACCTCAGGGAGTACTTACATTACTGTATCATCCAAAGGAACGACGTAAGAAACACGACTGTTCCAGATATCTACTTACTACACATTGATTCGTAAAAAATTCATATTTTTTAGTTACTAAGATCCCACTTCGATTTTTTCTGGCGTTGTCAATCAGATTTGATGCGTTTGTAATATTTTTGGCCTTTTTAGCTCATTGAGTTTACAAAAATTTTCAAAATTTAAAATAAAAGAAATGAAAATTCAGGAAAAGAAATATTTTGCAAAATAAAAACAAAAAACAACATATTTTTAAGTTTCGAATGGAATTTGAACAGAGTTTCTATAATTAGTGTATTCAAGTTTGTCTTTTTGTGCGACTTGTCGTGATATGGCTCACAATGGTTAACTATACATGTAAAATGTACCAATCAGGGAGGTGTATCAACAATTTATTGCCTTTTATATCCGATTTTTCTTACCACTTCTCTACTGGCCAATAATAAGTTACGACTCATCTATCCTAGGAGGCGGCATATATCGATCGCTGTTTTGATGTGCAATACGCGTATATGCTGTAAGATAAGCTCTTTGATTTTAACATGCTTCCAGTTATTTTCAATATTTGGCATAATTTGGAACTCTGATGGATGTAGTCGTGGAATTGTCCTATTAAATAGCACCCGTGTTTGAAAATTCTCAGATAATCCCCTCCAAGCTTCGCGAGTGAGGAATTTATCGACAATTTACAAAGCATTTGTGGTATTACCTATGATAAACACGAGGAGCCTTCAACCCAAAGAGCATCAGCAAGCTCTATATGAAATTTCTCATGACCACATATTCTAGTGAGACATTGTTCGGTGGAAAATTGTCGAAACTTCGGAAGATCGATAGGAAAAAGAACCATATTAAACTTCTTGAACAGAAAGTGTGTTATGTGACGTACTAGGATGAAAAACACAGACGACTGTTCTGATTGATATTTACAATATATTTACAGAATATTTACAATTAATGTACAAAGATTATAATACAAAACTCTAACCCCTTGGCAACCTTTCAGTTCTCTTAGCCGCGAAACCCCGCGACCGTCCCTAGGCCTCGCCCAGAACCACTGCTTCGGAAGCAGCAAAAAGCAACGCGAGGTGCGAAGCTGTCGGACATACAGTCCCGTAACTACACCAGTTACATGGCTTGTCGCCAAACCGATCTTCGACCTGAAGATCACGTGCAATGATAGCACTAGAGATACCTCTCGTCTTTCGACACTCAGCGTATCCCGCGAGGCGCCTGTCGACGCAGCCTTAAATATCCGTCGGCTCGCCCCCACCCTACAAGCAGCGGGCGTCATACGGCTCGCTGGCCAGCCTGTCCAGGGCTGCAACCGATATCTCTTAAACTCGCCTCCGCGCGCGTCCTTTTCTCCCAGTTATTTGCGTACGGGGATTCTCCAGCCGGCGCGGCGTGGCGGCGTGGCGCCGCCGCCTTTCACCCCCATTCTACATCCGGCTTAGAGCGGGTTTCCCGAAGCGGCCCGACGCAGCGGCGCCTGACCACGCGACGCTACAGTTAGCATTATTGCAGTTATATGACTATTTCCGAAGTGAATGAATTATTTTAAACATTAATAATATTAGGATTAAATTTATTTTAAAAGTACTTTCCAGAACTCCTTGAAGAACTTTCTTTCGACGTCCGAAAAAAAAAACATTATGAATTTAGTAAGTGTTCACCATAACCTTTCATGACATCTTGGCTGTTCCGATTCCTCGCCAGGAAATCCTGAACGGAGTTCCGGGTGCGATTCCTGACGCGTAAGTCTGGCACTTTTTCCTTTTCCTTCAGTTTGTTACGAAGTATCTTCCTCTTCATAGTATATTCTGTGCTTCTATGCGCCAAAATTGGACTACCAGGAGAAATTCTTACGAAGACGAAAGAGGCGAGTAAGGAGGAAAAGTAAAATACCCATAGTGGTTGCATCTGCAGAACTGTTTGGGTAGTAATTACATGCATTTATTAACGCCTAATCTAAAAGGTGCCTAAATCATTGATTATCATTAGGGTCCGGATTTTAATGACCTAAAATTCATCGACATACACAAGCATTTACGCCCTGAAACCTATATAAATATGACACAAAAAAATAGAATATAACTATATAAGTATATTTTTTTTAAATTCCTGTCGATTTTTTAGGTTTAACATAAATACAAAATCCACCTAAGAACAGATTGTGAGTATAGTACTCACGCTTTGCAGTCTTTGGAACTAACTAGCATTTAAAAAATTGCTTATGTCTATGAAACAAATCAAGTATAGTACAATAAAACCCATCAAACAACATGGTTTGCTTTACTACTACATACTTCTTGTTAAATGGTTTCCAATTTCCTCTCAGTCTTCAGTTTCTGGGAAGTTGTATTGGATCACAAGGTGCATTTTCTGGTTCTCCATCTTCAAAGACCTGGGGTTGTCGCTGAGGATAGTTTTGTACCTGGAAAAGCTTCTCTCTACATCACATGACACCACGAGAGCGTATTTGAAGGCGGCTGTGTCACTACAGAGCAGCCTTGGTTCATAGTCCTCAAATGTTGCGGCATTTCCAGAAATTATTTCCCTAATTTTGCACGTTGTTGAATATCCAGGATTTTGCTGAAGAACACTCAGCAATCTGTTGTAAGCTTTTTCCGCCACATGACCACGAGTTTGACTCAACTCACTCTGCACATGTTGCACAATATTCCAGGCGTCACACATTTGTGTAATAGCAGCTTTCAGTCGGGTGATGGCTTTTGATACCACTGAAAAGATGGCGTTAATGTATGCCTATTTTCCAGACAAGGTATCTGAAAACAATTCTTGCACATTTTTGATAGCACTTAATTCTTGGCTCTCAAGCTGACATATTTTCTTTATTTCCTTGTAGTTTATGCAACAATACTCAGCAGCATTAAGCCAAGAACCCCAACGTGTAAGGACAGCCTGAGGGGTGAGAGATTGTGAAGGTGCTTGTTCCTTCAGTTTCTACACCCGTCGTGGAGCTTTGACAAAAGATTTTCTTGCCACAGGAAAATAATTTGTCCACATCAGGGTAATTTGATTGTCCTTCTTACCCAACTCTCGGTAAAGCATGCGCAAGACAAGTGACATATTCTATATACTAGGGTAGAGAATCTACAGCCTTTTAGCTACTTTAGCCATGTATATGAAGCACCATCTGTCACTAGTAGCAAAATCTTGTCTCTGTTCACATCATCCAGGCACGGAGAACCCCGCTGTCATCTTCCCAACTTTCGTTCTTCCCAACACCCATGTTTCGTCCTTCTAGTGGCCGCAAGAAACAAAATTCCTTGACAGGGGGTTAGGGCTTCACAGCAACATGAAAAGGGCTGGCGTTCAATGATCGATTTTCTAACAAAGAATAATCGAGACAGCTATATTTCCTAATAAAATATCATATTTATCAATCATGAAATCGCATCGTGTAAGAGAACTTCTGGCTTTCCGCAGGAATCGTTACTATGGTGTTAAAATATAGATTTTCTGAAAAAATAAATACTTATCAAATCTTAAAAGCGTTGGATTCTTCAAAAACGGAATGTAATTACGTTAAGGACGTTTGTAAACGCGTTATTCGTAGCAGTCCGTTATCGAATTTAAAGAACTAGAAATATATATTTGCTTAGTCACTGGAAAGTGAAAAGTATAGACAACATCTAACTAAGAAAATTGTTTCCTACTACGAAATGACAGGTCCAGCTTATTAAATTTATATTAAGTCAAATTCTTTGGCCAATTCTGAAATTGAAACTGTCGGAGCGCTATTGGCGTTCCGCAGGGTCCGTTGCGGTTGCTTAGATAGAGACTTAACTCAGGGCTACTGAAATTGGCGGCCCACTTGGTGTGCTCTGTGCCAAAGCTTACGTGAGTTCAACCGGTGTGGCGGACAACATGTGTCAAATCAGTCCGACGCATCGGGCTGGCGCTGCGACGGCAGAGGAAGTGAGCCTTGCTTTGCTGAAAGAGCGGCAAGGAAGGGTAAACGAGGAAGAGAAGCCATCGAGCCTCGTCTAGTCTAGTAAAAGGGGAGTGTCCCTGCGCTTGCAGAGTCGCTGCCGATGGCGTTCAACGCGCGCCTGCTGCGCCTGCTGGGCGCCGCCCCGGGCGGTGTCGGGGGCGGGGGCGGGTGGCGTCGGGTGCGCCTGGGCTGCGTGTGTGCCGTGCTGGTGGGCCAGCAGGTGTGTTGGGTGTCGGCGTCGGCGTCGGGCGACGCGGCCGCCGTGGCGGAGGCCATGGGCGTGGGGCTGCTGGGGCTCAGCAGCAACGTGGCGTTCGGGACGCTGGCGTGGGGCGCCGCCCACCTGCTTGCCCTGCGCCGCGCGCTGGGCGCCTGCCCCGCGCCGCCCGACCAGCTGCGCGCGCTCGAGCGGCGCATGCGCACTGTTACGCTCGCCTTCCTCGCCGCGTACGTATTTGCTTCCCTTTTATGCACTTCCCTTCCATACCACAGTTCTCTTCCAATCCGACTGGCTTAAGTGGCTCAGGGCATTAATGTATGTCACTGCAGTGCCGCTGACTGCAAGATCGGACGGTTCGAATATTGACGGTGTGAGTACTTTCGCCACAAGCTAGAGAGCTAGATCGAATTCAGCCGCTGTGTGGAGGATAATTCTAGCGGCCGGCTGCTCTAATCAGTAGTTTTTCGTGGGTTCTCCAACCAACATCAAGCAAATGCCAGAGCTGTACTATAACAAACTAGACACGGACCGCGTGTGATCTTTCCTTTCTCAACCTTGTCCTATTCTTACCCCTTACTTGTGCACACATTTACATGTACCACACTACCACATGTGTCGGGAGATCAGTCAGAAGCTTAGCGCTTGTACGGTGGGGCAGTGCCGGCTGGTGGGAGAAACCTGGTTCAGGAAAAAACCGCAAGCTGACAACTAGTCGGCACTAGATGTCGCTATTTAGTGGCTAAGATCATCACCAACCCTCTAGATAAAACATGCACTACATTTATGGGAAAAACCTACGTAGTTGACCTACCCGGAATTACAATTATTATCAATCTTCCCATCGGCACCTCCTCGCGTCGTCTCTTGATGGAAATGGCCACTATCACAAATGCCTTCCTCAGCGCTTACGCACGCTCTCTCTCGCTCGCTTTCTTTCTTTCTCTCGCTCACTCTCTATCTCTCTCGCTCGCTCTCTTTCTCTCGCTCGCTCTCTCTCGCTTGTTCTCTTCCTCTCGCTCACTCTCTTTCTCTCGCTCGCTCTTTTTCTCTCGCCCTCTCTCACGGTCTCACTCGCTCGCTCTCTCGCGCGCCCTCTCTCGATCTCTCTCGCTCTCTCTCTTGATCTCTCTTTCGCGCTCTCTCTCGCTCTCTCTCGCTCTTGCTCTCTCGCTCTCTCTCACTCACTCTCTCGCGTTCTCTCGCGCTCTCTTTCGCTCGCTCACTCACGTACACACACCACACATGGAAATGTTCGTTGCGTAATTCCTACTTTTATTCTTTATTTATTTCCCTTTCTTACTAACACTACTTCTCTCTGAGCACTGCATTCTCGCATTCCTCTTCGCGTAAATATTTTCATCCAATTTCTTCCCTTTCTTACAATTTGCATTGAGTTTTCTGTCTTTCTCTAATCTTTCATAATTAATATTCTTCTCTATTTTTCTCTCATTTTCCCATCCATTTCTTATTTATCTGCTTTCTGCCTTTCAAAACAACATTTATTGAGTGCCGCCACTATCGTATTCATCGCATATTTACTATTTTTCACGCTGTTGCATTTGGCACCGTAATTCTTTTTCCTCCTAGTTTCTTTTTCATGACACATTCCCTATTATAGCTTCCACTCTTAATAGTGTCCTGTTAAAAGTATTATCTCAGTCATCCTCCGTCCCGGACATACGTCCTTCCTTCCCGGACGAATTATTTCCTTACTTGCTTCCGTGTTTCTCTCGCTTCCTTCCTTTCATTGTGTTCATTATCTTCCTTATGTATCTTCCACGCTTCATTGGAACCTGAGCACTGGTCTATTCGCCTTCGGCTTTGCATACGCCTTATCTCCTTCATACCTCCCTCGCTCATTTCCTCTGCACTGTAGTCTCCCCACTATTTCTTAATGCTTTATATCTCCCTTTAATTAAATAATGTAGCATATGTGTAACTCGTTGCAAACTTTCTTTCGTGCTTCTTTCCTTTTTCCTCTTTCCCTCCTTTGCCGGCAATCGTACATGTGATCACAAACTCCCTCACTTCCCTCATTATTTACGAATCCCTTCCTTGTTTCTTACTCATCATATTTATATCACTTTATGCATTTCTTTCATTTCATCATTTCTTTCTCTCTCTTCCTTCTTTCATTACTTATTTCTATATCCTTCTCTCTGCAACGTCAAAATATGTTCTCCAGAAGTTAAAAATATCGATGGTCCACGATAGCCCAATAGGACAGACAGGCATTATGTTTTATGATATCACGGAAGCTACTAGTAGGAATTCTTAGACTAGTCGCTAGAGTTTACCCAATGGATGGATGAATTAATATGTAGAAGACTTTTAGGAAATACAAATAAATGGACAGTCGAGTACCGATTAAACATTTCATTTCATTATGAAATAATAGTATTAATATTTTTGGACTGAAGTTAAAAATACTATTTCACATTTTAACTCTAAAAGATGTCAACAATATTTTATAGCATTTTTACGTTACAATAAGTTGTCGGATATATCTTTACAAAATCAGCCCGAGAACCGCGAATTGTCATGCATTCGACAAATTGACGAACTAGTATCTGTTAAAATTCGTGTGTTGGCATCTAAGAAATTCCTAAGGTCTAGACAATTTGTATAAGCGAGTTGACAAAGTGCTTAATCAAATTTCCCTGCTTTTCAACTTGTAACTGATATTTTTACTGAAGACTAGAGCCCGGAAGGTTGTCAAAATGCTTATTATTATTATTATTATTATTATTATTATTATTATTATTATTATTATTATTATTATTATTATTATTATTATCACGATTTTAAGTCTTTTGACTCAAAGTATTAATTTATTGTACTTCTAAAGTTGTTTTGGAATATTTTCATTTTGTCGGTTTTGCCTATTTAAACTTTTAATGCTTATTTTGCCTTATTTCGACCATTTTTTCCTTGTAATTGCTTTCCTTTTTCGCCTTCCTCGATTCATATGGAAAAATACTCGCAAGTCAACTCAGACTTTGTCATATTTTGTCTTCTCTTACTATTCAGTACGATCTCAGTTTCCTTACGAGGATAGAACTCTCTATATGTAATATATGTTTCTTCTCAATCCCGGCGATTATACTGATACGCGCTTTTACTGATACCATTCCAGAATTCAAAAGAAAGTCCACAAAAGCGTTTGGTTAAGCCAGCGTCGCGAATGAAACAATTTTATAGTCATCACACCAAACTTATCATGCCACTAATAATAATTTTCAGTACTGAAACATATTACGTGAAACTGAAAAGCAATAATTGATAGACGGAATGTAGAAAACTCTGGTGCTCAAATGCAATAGAAACTTGTGTGTGCGGGAGACGCCGCTTACAAGCGATAGCCGGCAACGTTTTGACCGACACAGCGTCCTTCCTCAGGGCGTAGATGAAGGTTTCAATGTCTCGGTCGAGACTTTGCCAACCAGAGTTAGAAACATAATTTTATTTTATGCATTTTTTACAATAATTGCTTGTAGATGGCTATTTTTGTTTCTTCCACACCCTTTGCACCCTAATTTTAGTCATAATAAATGCCATTTTTCATGACTATTTTGGTAAAATTTAAAGCCTTTTTGCCGGCCTTTAGTTAAAAAAATGCTGGAAATTCCGAGCCTGCTCATTTGTAGATGACATCGACTCTGTAACGATCAGACGTTCCTGACATGGGAATACGCTTTACCAAATTTCATCGATTCATTAGAAAATCTCGATTTTACACCAGCACCACCACCTTTAAAAACCCAGCTTGAAAAGTAGAGAAATTTGACGTAACCACTCAGCTCGCAACACTGTACAATCAGATGTATGCAAAACGTTTAGTTGGCCATTTCTTGAAGGAAAAAAGGCTGTTAAAGGCAAAGCGCGCGTGCATGCGCAGGTACAGCGTGGCGGGCGTGGGCATGACGTCGCTGCCCTGGCTGGTACCCGTGGACTCGGAGTCGGAGCTTCCACCGCTGCCGCTGCCCATCCACTTCCCCTTGGACTACACGCGCCCCGCGGGCTACGCCTTCACGCTCGCCTTCCAGGTCTCTTTGTGTTTGATGATTGTACATACATTAGCTTTTAAATAGTTTTACATATGTTTTGAGTTATTATTATACAACTATTACAATGGGAGAGGATTCCCATTAGTGTCATCTAATCAGATTCCATTTCAGCGAATTTTATGAGGAATGAATAATAGGGGTATATGTTTTTAATTCTGGTCTGATAGGTTGGGTTTTTACGGAGTCTGAATAGCTCCAGGAAGAGGATTTGATTTATACTAGAGTAAATGTTAGTGGATAGATAAATAATGTGATGTTCTTCCGGTTCGAGGTTAAATGTCTTATGAAGTTGGAGGTTGGAAACGAGTCATGGGGTGTTGGGTATTGTTCTAAGGTTCTGATTCTGTGTTACGATCTTTTTTATATTGGTTATGGAGGTGTTAATCCTTATTAGACAGGCGTACAGTTGTAGAGGTCTTATGATAGTTTTGTACATTAATATGTCGGGATTGAATGGTATTGGGCTATTTCTGTGAATTAGTGGTTTTAGCTGCAGTAATTTTATTTTCGCTTGAGTTTGTTTGTTATCTATGTGATGCATCCAGTTTAGTTTGGTGCCAAGTTGAAGTCCGAGATATATGTGTGTTGGGGGGGGGGTGGAGTAGCCACTCTATTGTATTGTTATTTAATGTCGTAGGAGTCGGGTGGAGCGTAAGATCTTAGTAGAAATATTTTGGCGGAAGTTTTACTTGGGTTAACTGGATCTTGAGCTTGGAAGCCCAGCTATGTAACTATTAAGGTATAATTAATCTCTAATTGTAATTACATTGGTGGAGGAATCGCCCCCATTCACTTTTATCTATGCAAAGAGACGCATCAAATTCAATGCCAAAACCGACGAACCGACGAACCGACGAACGCACAGTGGCGAAGCCGAAGTGTAATCTGGGAGCCTTAGAATACCCAAATTATTTTTACGTAAATCTGTCGTTGTGTCAATTTTTCAATATTATATGTTTTCAAAATTATGTTTTCGACTGCTATTCCCCCGCTTAGTCACGAGGAAATTAGCAGGACCAGTAGCTGAGCGGAGAGCCTGCCAGGGAATAGACACCGGTTGGCTCTGCCGTGCATGCCTACAAGAGGGCACGCGCTATCTCCATCTCTCTCGCACTCACTGGGCAGAGAGTCTAGTCTCCCAGCGTGCACAGACTTGCACTGTGTACCGCGATGCTCGTCCACGTCCCGGCCAGACAAATTCACTTCATCTCTTGACATTGTGGGAAAGTAGTGAGTTGTCTGTGTGCCGTAATAGTGATTTTTGTTCTTGTTTTTCTTATGAACCAATTAATGAAGCTAAATATTTAATGTTATAGAGAATGTCCCACTGATGAGCCACTCACATAACTTCTAAACGGTTCACGATATCGAAATGCAGTTTTCGCTCAACAATGCCGAATCATGAAGCAAGTAATATGCGTTAGAGATACGTAGTAATATGCCGTATTAGATATGAAGAGACTACTGAAACCTGCATTAACGCAGACATGACCATGAATGAACATTCATGGTTAGAATTACTTCAAAGACAAAGTTGTTTGTTTTAAAATTAGTGATACAGTAGTGACTCAGATGGAATGTAGGTTTCAAGATTTTGAAAACGTTCATTTTATTGAATTTCTTGACGAAAAGCAGTTTTCCACTAACAAGCGTCCTCAGAAAATGTTTCTTTCCCAATAAAACAATATCCATTCTTTGACAGTGAGCAGCTTCGAAATGAACTGACAAATGTATTCATTGATAATGCAAATGCATGCCTGCAGATTTGAAGCTGAAGTATTAGTCGGGCAAATTGGTCTAGAAAAAATTATCAAGAAACGGTTCGGTTGATACAACTCAGCCTAACGTTCCCTGTATCTACAGCACTTTGTGAAAGGAATATGATTACATTAGAGAGAGTAAAGACATTCCTGAGGGATTCCGTGGAAAATATCAGGATCAGTAATTTCAGTACACTGGCTATCGAGAAATGCCTGCTAAATTAACATTGAAGAAACGATAGTTTTAAAAAACAAATTATCGACGTCTTTGCTGAACGAAAAAAACGATGAATGAAACTAATTTATAAAAAAGTGTACGATAATATTTTCAGAATACCCAACTGCTTACGCTAACTTCCCCACTGGGCTCCCAAAGAAAAAAATAAGATGGGGAAAAAATGTAGACACAAATGAATGTTTTCGACATCATTTTGACATTATGAGGCAAATACAGCTCTCCCGGAGTAAAATATAAAATATAAATAAAATATAAAATGTGTCGTTTAAAACAAGAAAATTTCGCTAAAGCGCGCTCGCATTTTATTGCAATAAACGCACATCCTCCAAATGGGGATGCAGAAAAAAATGTTCTGCAGAAAAAATTCAACAAGTTACAAATTTGAATTAACTGTCTTTGGCAATTATTTTATGAAAATACCAATTTTTTTACTTAGACGATCAGATACAATAAAAGTCAGTTGAAACATGCAGGAACTACACCAAACTGAAACGATTGATTCTACATGAACTGAAATGACTCGTTCTCCTTTTCCACACTTTTGCGCTTTAAGAGTCCGATAGAACAAATCGAAAAGCATTCACTGTCTCTGAAATCGGATTGGCATGAAAGAAACTTAAAAAAAATCACTCAATGTTACGTCTTTCAGAATTCAATTCCGAGAATCCATTATACAAATTATTCAGAGTTCATTCTACATTCACCAGTTACACTCAATTGCAATTACCCTTAAGAATATGAAGGCTTACCTCAGCCACAAAGTAGTGTCAATATGCTCTTTCTTCAATAAATCAATTAATTAGATTCTTTCAAACAACAAAGAATTTATTTGCATTTGGTTGCCTCTAGAAGTAAGTCTTCAATATATACAAAAGGAGTTCTGCGTCCAACTTGTTAATTGTAATTTTCGCCCTCTAATTTTGAGTGGAAATAGTGATTTTCACTTTTGACAATCCAAAAATTACACAATTCACAACTTCTAAAAATTTTTCACAAGTTACAAATTCAATTTTGCGGTACCTTCCGTAAACCATAAACGTCATCCAGCTCAGCGAAATCAAAACAAACCAATGAACAAACATCACTTGTTCATGGAACTTTACATAACACGCCTAAATCATTTCAACTACTTAATAAGAACAAAATTAATAATTTTCTATTACACAATTCTTCAAATATAAACATTGACTATTCTCACTTAAAAATACTGAATATGACAACGGGTACACATAAAAATACAGAAAGTATACATGTAAGAATACGGAAAGATTAAAATAACACATTAGTACTGTCAAATTCAAATTCTTTCATGTTCTACTTTATTCTGTATTTGTCTGTGTCTTCAAATTGATCTCGCAAGACTACAGAAGGGAATTCTTTTCGCATTCAGGTGGATCCTTCTATCTCTGTGAAAAAAGAACCCTGAATACTGTGGATCACTCAACATACGATTTTCTGTTATTTTCAAATCTAATTGCGAATCTCACTTTTTTAATTCACACTCACTCTACTGATGTTTTATTCTAATACACACTCCGTAGAGTGGAACATAATGTATGGCAGGTGGTTTATGCGTCATGGTGACGAGAGGACATTGTAGGGAGAACTAAAGTTTTATTAGCGTGTGTTTTTTCTTGATGATTTTTCTCTACTGAGGTTCCTTTCAAACGATTGTGAACTCTCACTTAAATGAGAGAACTATTGCTACTTATCTCGGCATTGAAGTTCGGAACTAGGGCAGCCACGATCAATTTTCCCGTGGAAACCTCGACCCATGATAGCACATTGTGAGAAAATATTGATCCAACGCAAAAGGAATCTGAATATTAAGGTTACCCTGTAGTAAGTACTTCCCACGCTTATGGAAATTACAGATCACTGACGGCAATTAACAAAGTCAATTGTCATCGCATCTTCAAGATTCTTGGGGCTGGAATGACAATAATATAAACTTCTCCAATCTTTATTAGTTAATGTAATAGTTTTATGTCAAACGTCGCACACGTTTTAGTGTTTTTTTGACGTCAAATAAATAAATTAAATAAATCGGATTCTTAATGATCTTTTGCACTAAAAGTACTGTGTTGTAAATGCATTTCTTGCACTAAAAGCATTTTGTGCTACATGTACTTTGTCACTAAATTCCAAGTCATGATTAAGCGGTTGAGGTCTTGCACGATGAACAAGACAAGATTATTACTTTTTCTCCTAGTCAGAAACCTTGGGTGTATACGGCATGCGTGTATTGAAGCACATGGATTTATTTCATTATTGACATACTTAATGAAGTGTGTTAATGTTGGGTTTTAGTTCTGACTGCAATCTATATTATTGTCTTCCACTAGAAGACTAGCCTTCTTTGATTCATATTTTGCAATTTGATTTTTGTTCTCAAATCTTGTGAAATGCCGATCATCATTGTACAAGTTCAGAATGTGTCTATGTACAACTCTTATGCTATATCTTCATCTTATGTTATCTATAAAAACATACGCTACGAACGGAGAACGAGTTTTTAACACTTGTTGAACTGAACTCTTGGTTAAAGTTAATATTAATTAGTGGTGCTACAAATTGCACTGAGTTTCTCGTAGATTATATGCTAGTTATCTTTTCACTCGGCGCTAGCTTAAATATCGCGCCATCCTCTTCTCGCCTGCTCTCTAACGGCCCCTAAAAACACCCATCAGGTAGGTCGGTCCCGGCTCTCTACTTTTCATATTTGCCCATAAAATCCCTCAGCTCCATCACGGTACCATTCTCCGTGTAGGAATCCGGATCTTCAACTTGATACACACTGTTTCCTGTCAGATCAGGAGATTATTCTCTTTTGTTTATACTATGTATATTACTCCATATATACACGTACGTATACAAGAAAGTAAAACATGGTAGCTTTCTATAAAATCTTTCAATGAAATTAAGGCATTTTTAATTGCCTTAATTTCATTGAAACTTATGCGAAATTTACACAAATTTTGGAAAAACTGTGCATGGCGTCATTTAAATATGTAATCTTTAGAACTAAATTTCTTTGAGAATAAAATGTATGACTTTAATTATTGCAAGAGAGCATTCAAAGTATTTAAGATGTTTTTAATTTCCAAAAATTCAGAGATGATAAATGTGCCTGCGCCATTTTTAAAAGTGTACTTCATTCTATTGCAGCTATAATTTTACAGAAGAAGCTTTGAATCTTTCTTGAGCAATTTCTGAGCAATTCTTGAAAATACGTTGAGGTTTCATGTAAAGTACCCCCAAAATTAAAAGATTAATTTTGAATTTGCCGGGCTTTGTTAAGACAGATAAATTTTTGGGAAAATGAAATAAATGTTTTAGGAGCTAGGTTGTATTGTACACCAACGGAAAGACAGAAGTTGTAAAAAAATGGGGTTTAATAAATATTATAAATATCAAATAAACTAGTAATGAATATTTACTTATAATTAATAATTTGCTGCTCTGGTGAGGGGAAACATTAGTGATGTAACTAATGATGGCAAGGTAGCTAACCAAAGTGGCCAGTTTGCTTCATCTGTTACATTTAGTAAGATTAACTTGGCTATCCGGGAGACGCCGCGTCCAGGGCACAGGTGCCAACGTTTCGGTCGTCATTCTGCGACCTTCCTCAGGGCGTAGTACTGCGCGGAGATTTTTTTTTCTATTTCCCCTCGCCAGTTGCCCTGGCAAAGCGGGAATTTATTCAATGATTGGGGTACAATATTGCTCCAACCGTGAGGTTTGTGGAGCTTCGTGAGGGTTATATCTTAAATAAACTAAATTAACCTAATCTTAAACTAACTAAAACTAAACATGGCCTCTTTGGGCTACTTTGTTTTATTTAAACATGTTAGTGATTAAAATGAAAATAAGTTCTTTATATTGTTCTCGTTTCTTCTTCTTTTTTTTTATTCATTCACTCACTCATTCATACTTATTCTATATATACAAACACATTCACTCACGCATTCATACCGCACTTCACTGCACTAACACTACACTTTGTACACTATTTACACACTTTTTTCGCCACGGCGCCGACTTTACTCAGGCGTCCGTGGCGCCGTGACGTCTTCGAAACCGGGCGGCCCAGGCCCGGCGGGGTGCGCTTCCGCGCCTCCCACGCAGTTTCCGGCATCATGGAGCGGCGACCGCCTCCCACGCACTAACTGCTCCCCCGCGTCGCACAGTTCAGAGAACTTGTGCGGGGGAAGTGCACGGAAGGTGAAGGCGACGTGCTTTGGGCCCTTTCTTCTGTGGAAGGCCCTGTGCACGCCGCTATTCGCCGCTATGCCGGTCTCGCGCAGGATGCGCGGAGCGGACGGCCTCAGCGCCCTCTCGAGCGCCGCCTCCGCCCGCCGCTGAAGCTCCGCCGGGAACTGATGGCGCACGCCCAGAACTCCGAACACGTCAGCGTTTCGGGGAGTGCGGTCAGGGGGTACATTTGAAATATGCGGGCGCGCCGCGAGGCGCGCCTCTGTTTTCTGCGACCCGAATGGGACGCAGAGTGGAAGGTGGAGCGGCGGCGAATACCTCGCACGCGTACGCCCACAAGGGGCGCACGCATGCGGTGAATAAGCGCCGCTTAAGGTGAAGAGAAAGATCGGGGGAACGGAGAAGGGGTTTCAGGAGAAGAGTTCTAATTTTAATTTTGGCCGCGAGATATCGAGCGTGCGCATGCCAGCGAAGACCGCTGTCAAGCAACACGCCCAGATATCTCGCTTCGCTCCGCCACGGTAACTGCGCGCCGGCCAAGCTCACCGTTTCATCGGGGTCGGCCCTCTTACGAGTGAAGTTGACGGCGACGCATTTATCGAGGTTGAGAGCGAGTCGTTTCCGACTTAGCCATTCAGGGAAGGCGACGAGACAGTCATTTAGGTACTTGACTGACTGCCTGACATTCGCCGATTTCGCATAATATGCAAAATCATCCGCGAACATCAGGAGCCCGCAGCGTTGAATACCAGTTTTTGTTTCAGCAGGTAGCGGCGCATCATTGACGTATAAGCCGAAGAGAGTAGGAGAGAGAACGCTCCCCTGAGGCACGCCCGCCTCGGCTCGTCTGAGGACGAATATACGTTGTTGACGCGTACTTTGAACTGCCTGTCAGTGAGAAAACTCGCGATCAATCTGACATAGCAATCGCTCATCCCCGACCCCGCGAGGCACGCGAGTAAACCCGCGTGCCACACAGAATCGAAGGCCGATCGCATGTCGAGAAAGACCGCTGGCAAGTTCTGCCGTCTCTCGAGGGCGAGGCCGATCTCCGTGCAAAGCCGCGTGAGCTGCTGCGCGGAGCTGTGACCAGCTCTGAAACCAAATTGTTCGTCTTTGAGAAGGTTGAGGCGACGTATTTCCTGTTGCAAACGCACCAGAATCAATCGCTCAAACGTCTTCCCTAGGACAGAGAGTAGACTGATTGGTCTATAGCTGCTTGGAATTAATTTATTTTTGCCAGGTTTTGGTAGAAGTGCGATGGTCGCAATCCCCCACGCTTTCGGGAAATAACCGCACGCCAGGCACGCATTCAGGAGCTCGAGTAGAAACTCGACTCCGCGCCCGCCCAGAGCACGCAGCTGGCCGCCCGTACACCCGTCTGGCCCAGGTGACTTGGCTGGATTGATGTGCCGGAGCGCGCTGTCCAGCTCCCTCTTTGTCACTCGGCGGGCCGAGGTGAGAGGGAACAGCGGTTCAATGGTGTTGCAGCTGACCGCCGGCGCCATCGGCTGACCACCTGTTACAGTGGCGGCCAATGGCAGCGCAGCGGCGCCCGTTTCAAACGCGCGGAACTGCAGCGCAAGCGAGTTCGCGAAGATTTCGCTTTTTGCCGCGTCGTCTCACACGTAAACGGGCCGAGGTGGTGGAGCGCCGGGTGCCCCCGTCCCGGCGTTGCTCTGAAGCGGGCTATTTACTCCCGGTTTGCGGCCCAGTGCACGAGAAAGATCCCAAAGGTGCCTCTCGTGAAGGTTACATTTAGAAATGGTTTCTGACCATTTAGCAGCTCTCTCGTCCCGTAGAGATGAACGGAATTCTCTGCTTAAACTGCGCGCCCGCTCTCCGTCAACGGGATCGCCATAGCGGTGATGAGCTTTGACAGTTCTACGCAGTTCTCTTAAAATCCTTCTTTGCTCGTCTGAGAGCTCAGGGCGAGAATTCTCTACTCGCGTGACAGTGGAGTTTTGCTTGAAGGCCGATTTCAACGTTGCAGTGAAGTGATGCACTGCTTCGTCGATTTCGGCCTCCGTATTTACTGGTTTCTGCTCAAGCTGAGAGTTCAGCTGAGCTGAGAAACCTGCCCAGTTAGTGTCACGCGAGGTTCGAAATCTATTTTGGCATTTAGCTATAAGGGACGCCGCAACACATGTTACTGGATTGTGATCGGAATCCAGTGTGGCAATTGAGCGGGGAACCACGCACTCAACGCCTTTTACGATCACAAAATCAATAACACCCGGGTTCCTGTTACGTACTTCCGGGAAATGCGTCGGGCGGAGATGGGTCTGCGCGGAGATGGGCTGCGCACGGGTTTATATGCAGTTTCTCTCCGTCCGCTGATAGGCCGGATGATCAGGCAATGCAGAGAGAGTGCAACGGCCAATCAGGGAAAAGGCTCCCCGGGCGGGGTGGGGGAGGCGCACCGCGCGTGATCGGACGGCATGGAGCAGGGGGCCCCGTGCCGGGTCTCGGTCAGGTGAAAAAGATGTTTCCAGGCGTCATGCAGACGTAAGCCTTTATCAGCGTTTAGATTTTGGGGATGTTTAATAATTTCTATTGCCTCTTTTACTCTTCTCGTTCCCCAGCGGTCTTCTCTGGCTAGGAGGCGGGTGTCATCAAATAGAATGGCGTGGCCAGTTTCCCATGCGTGGAGGGCTACGGCCGACTTGTCAGTGTAGCTGTACTTGTAGTGGCGGATATGCTCTCGGAGCCGTTCCTCTATGGACCGTCCTGTCTCGCCGATGTAACTGCTGCCGCAGCTGCATGGGATCTCATATACCCTTGATGACATGAGAGGCGGTATGCGATCTTTCACACGTACGCGGTTTTGTCCGAGCTTTGTAGGAGCTTTGTAGGCGGTCTTGATGTTGAAGCGGCTCAAAAGCTTGCCAATTTCATCAGTATTCAATTATTCATTTGTTTATGAAACAATTGAATAATTTTAATTTCTTATTACGAAGAGCCAATATGTATTTCCTACAACTTTCTGAGAAGTTTAAAACGGAGGAAGAAGCAATAGATTTCTTCAAGGAAGAAGTAATATTACACAATTTATTATAATACTAGTGAAAACCCTTCAAAATTTGACGGTGAGATCTGAGATAAATGTAAAATGCTGTGCTCAGACTAATGTTCACAATACATTGCATTGTTTGGATCTTCAGGGTATCACGAAGATATTCTGTGATGTGAGTTCCCAAGATTTTGAACACCTATGGCCCATGACCAGGTGGCAATGCAATATCGGCGCCAAATGACACAAAAGAAAGAGGACTATTATACTGACGGATATTATTTCTAAAGTTTTTTGATGTGTCATCATGTCCTATAAACAATTTTGATTTCTTCTGGCATATTACTTGAAGGTAAACTTATTTTCCCATTTAAGCAACACAGAGTACTCTCGTTTACAGAATTTCTCTCACATGGGAAGTACAAAGTAGAACAAAACTGACATTTCATAGACAACGACCCAACAGAAAACGTAATGACCTAACTATCACGACACCTACGCTGACGTTCTCATTCCCTACGTCCAGTTAATGTACATTTGCGTCTTTTGGGGCGCGTGGGCAAGGATTCCGAATTCGACATAAACTGTGAACAACTTCATTACTTCAGTACAACCGAGCAAAACTCACTGTTCCAATGTTCTCTACAAAGTACACCACTAAAGCAAATACATGCAAACTGTCAACAGCACAATGCAATTATTACACTGAAACAAAACCTTGACGAATTGTGAACAAATCTCAACAATCAAAACAAAACATGAAGCAGCGCCACCATAAAGCAGCGGGGACTCACATCTACGTATATATCAATTTTAAAACAGCCACCCTTTGGAAGAAAACAATTGACTATTGATAAGCGTATTATTAAAGAATAATTTAATTAATTAATTTACACCATAAATGTTGGTGAATCAACACAAACAATATCTGATAACATATCTAGGGATCACATTCTTTTATTTAAAGGAAAAAAATACTACAATCGGTTCAGTAGAAGCTCTAAACGAAGCTATGGCAGAATACCTTATTTTTTTAAATATTTAGATTACATACTTTGGGTAAATCCCGAGTTTAGGGTGGCACGGTTCCTTTGATTCACTGATTCGGTTCATTAGAAGAGAATCGACTCGAACTGAATCCTTGTTTATACGTAGTAGTCGCGTGTAGTTCATGTTCCAAATTCAATGTAGTTTCAAAGTTCATGATGTTACAGCAATAAATATAATTATTTAAAATAAAGGTAGATCGGGAGAATAGCTACCCCCCTACTCCAAAGCCGCCTGTACGTATAACTCTCCCTAGCAACGTACTCTCATTAAGTGAACTGATTATTCGTATTTTTCACGCTAAAAATTTAATTTTATAACCTACACAATTCTTTAACCAACGCATTTTTTTTCACGAAGTGGGCCGCGACGTGCTACCGCACGTCGCTACCCGACGGATCCAACGTGCTACGTTCGCGAGGGCCTTCCGGCCCTCGCTCTCGAGACCTGGTTCGCGGCTCCGCTGTCGCTCCGGCGCTCACGCTGTATTATATACCTCCCTCACTTTTAAGAGAATTTATTTTAAAGGGAACACTCACTTTTAAGAAAATTCATACCTTCCATCTCAGTAGACACACAAACCTATTTGAAGAAGACTTGAAATGCGAAAATACACACAATTCCACGCCAACAAATTATCATGTGACTTCTTCTCATTTAACATTGAACATAAATAATTCAGTTGTTATAGTGAACCGCGCAACTATAAACATAGGAATCGCGAGAAATAATGAATCATAAAAGGAACCAAAGGAACCGTGCCACCCTAAACCCGGGATCAACCCATACTTTGATTTATTTACGTCATTTTTCTATGCTTGCACGGTGAATTTGTTTTAGTTGTTCTCCTGTTGTTTGCTGAAATTGGTGTATTATCAAATGTTAAGTGAAAGGTGTAATTACGTGTTTTTTCTGCACTGAAAGTCTTTTAAATTGGCGTGTATTGTCTACCGAGATGAAGCTCTTCTTAAGTAATTCTTAAAAGTGAGTGTTCCCTTCAAAATAAATTCTCTTCAAAGTGAAATGTTATGTAAAACTAATGTTTAATTGTACCGCGTAAATGTTGAGATGTATCACCACGTTCATATGTTAAACGTTTACATTGTAAGGAACCGATTCCTTAAGGGTAAACGAAATTTCTCGTGTCAAAGGAATTGAATGTCTCGCCTAGTGAACTGTTATTCGTATAACGGAAACGATTCATGATAATAATAATGGAATTATATTTCTTCCTGCTGATCCTAATCTAACGCACTAAATATGAATATGAACTGTTCACTCCATATTGACCTAAATTTACAATATTTGCACTTCCATTCCTTAACATGTCTGGTTTTGTACTGCATGCAAGAACCAACACGTGAATTATTTTAACCACCAAGTTGGACGCCACCACAAAAATTTCATGTTTTATGTTGGAGACTGGAATAAGCACCAAATTGCATATATGGATTTTAATATTTTTGTATTCTTTCGTTTTTATTACATAAAAATGTATTTTTATGCTATTGTCAACCATTTGTTCAATATCTGTATTGCTCTTGAAAAGGCACATCCTAAATGTACGAAACGTTGAGTTGACAATAAATATATAAAACACAAAAGTCTTAATTCCTTGTATCCACGCAAGATTGATCCTATATGGTCCAACGAACCATCTATCTGCAATAATAATAATAATAATAATAATAATAATATCAATAATTAATAATGATAAAACAACATGATTTACATAGTGGTCTAGTTATTTAATAATATTAAAGACACATACACAATTATACACACTCTAGGAATCAAATTTATTTTTAAATTTGCTCAAGCTTTAAGGAAACCATACCAGTCTATAATAGTTCGATTCGCTAATGAATATTTACACTAAATCTGAATTCTTGTCTGAACTTTGTGCATGAGAACCGCTCTGCCGAAATATGTAGGTTTCCCTAATCGACTTTGAATTTCTTTCCACGCTCGAAAGCCTGTGTACGCTTTATACATACGTAGCATCGAGACGCGACTTTATTCTCCTTCTTTCGAGTGAGTCCCATACTTCTTTATTCTTGGTACCCCTGAAAATAAATTTTGATGCTCTATGCTGGACCTTTTCTAGATTTCTTTGCTGTAAAATTCGGTATGGGTCCCAACATATCGCACCATATTCTAATATGGGTCGCACTAATGACACATATGCTAGTTCTTTTGCTCTCACTCTCACATATAGCATAGAGAACGTTTAAAAATGGCGTAAGTATCATTTTCATTAAAATCTCTAACTTTTGAATATTCCAAAGGTTCAAAATAGTTTCGGCGTCTTCCTGTAGCTACAATATTGAAGATAGAGATATTTCCTTAATGAAATATGTTGTTGAAAGGCAGAGCTTTAAATAATATTATGTTCGATTTTCGAAAATCTGAATAGTTTTCATGAACTTTTTACGGAAAATACAACTAAAATTGTATCAAAAAACAAAATCTCCAATGTACTTTAATGAAATTCATAAACAATATTGGAGGCTAATTTTAATTCTAAGAATTAATATGGATAGATAATTAAAGTATAATTACTAAAAAGAACTAAAACAACTCAACAATGACTACCAAAACCCGCCTCAAACCGTAACTTCGCAAATCGACGCTCTAACCTCAATATCGCACTACTCTCTCGACTTCGTTACAGACCTATGCCGCGGGCAGGTCGCGCGCTCGATCAGTTGGTTTACTTCGTCACCATTTGCTGCACATTCATTGGTCGAGAGGCTTCGCGTTCCCAGTTCAAGATAAATATTGGCCATTCTTCCCGCGGCACGCGTCAAGCTTCGTGTTCCCGAAGTGTTATGAACGCCTGCCTGAGATATCCGTTTTTCAACTGTCTTTGCGTTCCCGTTCGCGTTACTGTTCCCGTTCGCGGGCTATTGTGGAGCGGCCTTGAGAATGCGTCCGCAAAAGCAAGCACACAAAAGCATTTCTTGTGGCAGCTGTTAATCCAGGTGGTGTACGCGGCGGTGATCCCGATCGCCGGCTGCGCCATGGTGGCGTTGATGGCGCACACGGCCCTGCGCCTGCGAGCCGTGGCCGCGCAGCTCATAGCCCTGGGCGGTGACGCGGGCGGTGAGCGGGCGGATTGGGCGAGCCACCGCCTGCGCGACTGCATTCGCCAACACCAGGCGGCGCTCGCGTAAGAGATCTGGTAGAGTCCCTGGATACAGAGTAAAGCATTCCTTTGCGCCACCGGTGTCGCCATTTTGTATCCAGTTGAACCAAACGTTATTGTGGGTACGTTAGGAACCACTAATCTACCAAAAAACAATGATAATGTACTCGAACTTCTTCATAATGCCTTCGATTGTTATCATTTGTCCTCAACTCCTGACTGCTGCCTGGCGGGGCTTTCGAGTGGAAGGATATTAAATGGCGGCGGCCGTTCGAGTTACGCTACTCTCTGTATCCAGGGACTCTAAAATCTAGCTATAGGTTTCATCGGACTGTGCCACCTATGCACACTTGGGGAATTATGTGTCGTCTTTGGGAGGTGAGGGATTTGTTTATAGTTATTAACATTAGACCGATAAACAAAATATAACCAAAATACTGTTATTTGTGTTATTGGACATGTATCGATCAATACTTTACGTAATCAACATATACCATTTCTTAAAATAAGTGTACTCATTCGCCATTTTAGCTACAAATCACTTGTTTATTGCTTCGTTAACGTTAAGTCTCTCGTCCGTTAAAACTGGCATTTCGTTCCTCTCTTTATTTGCGTTAAATCGATATTACATCAATACAGTATTACGGTCTAGTAATGCTGCAGAATAACATAGACATTCTTGCACTATTTATAAGAAAACATCTTGTAAACACAATCCAAACCTATCACCCCGACTCGAACAATAAAATTTCCGCGCTAGCAACTTTTCGTTACGTTTGCTGCCCCCGAATTTTCATTTTCCAGATTTTTCATCCCTCTAAGAGTAGTATTCAAATATTACTCTAAGAAAATTGTAGCAGAGTAAAATGTAATCCTATATTGAAACTTTCATTGAAAAATTTGAAGCCATTTTTACAAAATCTCGTTCAAACATTTCCGAAGATTTGCAATTTTGAGCTCATTTTCACACTAGTATTGAGTTTTCGAGAAACTTCATAAGAAATCATTTGCAGCAGTTGTACTTGCAAATCTAATAACATATTGCCTTTAAAAATGTCTTAAAGGCGCCGATAGGTAATTGCTGGGAAATGGGTGGAGCAATATTAAAAAGTTAGTCTAGACTAAAGAGATTAGAAAACTAACCAGTTCGTAAAAGTCTGTGTCATTCTGTAGTACCATTAGTTTTCTCATTGACGGGTTTCTTATAAGAAAAAAAAGTCTAAATTCGAGATTTTTCAGGAGGCAACAAAAAACTTCATATCGTATTCGAGTATAGTTAGGAATTTATGTTTCCCCGACTTATACCTTTGTTTGGCACTTGCCGAAAAGAAATATTCCAGTAGATAGCTCTAGTTGTAGGCAATAACTTGGTGAAATACCTCAAAATATGCAATTTTGGATTTGTGTGGTTCTAGTAAGAAACCCCTCAATTCTATTCCAATTTATTCCAGTGTGCACCATTTACATTGGTAAGTTAATGACTTTATTTCCATGGCGAGACTCGAACCATCAGGCCCTACTTTCACCATCTAGCGGAGAAATAAGGTGTCATCGCGGGCGTTTTGGGACGAAACGGGCGATTTGAATTTAGCTAAGAGGCTTCTTTTAGGCTTGAGGATATTTTACATGCAGTAAATCTACTACATGGGATAGACGACTTTACGTCCCCTCCGATGGAAGGCGTACGTACGCCCTTAAAATCCACGGCTTCAATCGTGTTTGAACCCAGAATCTTGGGACCGGAAGGTATGACTCAGGACATCAACTGATGTCACTACAATCACTCTGACCGGGAGGTCATAGGTTCGAGTCCCGACGGCGGCAGGATTTTCGACATTAGCTCGTCAGCTAGATCGAATTCAATCGCTGTTTGGGGGAGAATTCTAGCGTCCGGCTGTTATAATCGGTAGTTTTCCGTGGTTTCTCCGATCAACACTAGGCAAATACCGGAACAGTACCCTAACAAGCGGGCCACGAACCTAACGCGATCTTTCCCTTCTCTTCCTTGTCCTATACTTATCTCTTACACACAGTTACACTAGTATGCATTGCACTATAACACATGCCGAGATACCGGGTGGGAGCTTGGAGCTTGCCCCTGCTGGGGCGGTGCCCCGCCGTTAGAAGATATCTGGTTGGGGAACCCCGCTAGCCGACGCTAAGTCGGCGCCGGATCTCGCCATCCAGTGGAAGAATACCATCGCCGCCTCCCGTGCAAAAACACGGATTACACGCACGGGACTAATGACCATAGTAGTTGACGCACCCGTAATCACTAACAATCAATCACAATCTTGGGAAACGCTGACCGTTTTCCATCGAAACCGCTCCGTTCCGCTGGTGTTTTTTCCGGGTACCGGAGTGGCACTGTTGAACGCCTGTTAATACAACTGCATCCACAAAATATTATGCTTTGCGAGCAATTCGTTCCCTCCGCTTTCCTGCCAATGTGTCTTTTACGCATGCGCAGGCTGGTGGAGGAGGTGGAGCGGCTGCTGCGCTTCCCGATGGGCGTGCAGCTGCTGTGCAGCTCCATCATGTTCTGCGCCATGGCCAACCAGATCACGCGGGTGCGTCACAACATCTCTCTGCCAATTAACTCTTGTCTAGTCTCCAGCGCCACGAGAATCACGCCATTCAGTACTGTCATCATTTCACGTTAACTTTTATCCCTGTTCTTTACATGAAATATTGTTCCAATATCGCCTTATAGTTGTATTTATCACTTCAAGGGAATGTTGAGGGAAGAATCATTTCGCGACATATACGATCCCATTTCAACACTTCAACTGTTCTTCTTCGTCTCTAGTCTACAAGCATTACATTGTTATGTCCAGAAAAATACACTAACTAGTAAATCAAAAACAAACGTTTAATATTCACTTTTTACAAGCCAAATTCCAATCGTATCAATACAATGCTCACAACCGTGTATACCAGATGTCCAACAAAACAAGCACTGTCGTTGTCGTCAGGAGATTTACCAGTACAATTCAAAGTAACCAAGATCCAATTAGACCAACAATATAGCGAGGCACGATCAGCGTAGAGACAATCACAATAATAGACACATAAGACGGAGCTCTATCTCAATACAGAACTACCGCTCCGTCATATGCCGCCCTTAAAATATGAAATGAATGAATGCCTTATTTTACGTGGCGAGACTCGGGCCATGAGGCTCGCTCTTCCGTCTGACCACGCAAATTTCGTTACGCTCCTATCACCTACTAGGGTAGAAAGAAGGTATTACTTGGGCGACGAAACAGGCGATTTGAATTTAGCTCAGAGGCATCATTTAGGCTTGAGGATCTTTTACATGCAGTAAATGTACTAACATGGGACAGCCAGCTTTACTTCCCCTCCGAAGGAAGGCGTACGAAGGATTTTTTCGCCCTTAAAATCCACGGCTTCGATCGGGTTCGAACCGATCCGAATAATAGCGCGCGATAGTTAACCGTTACACCACCGCCGCTTATATACGCTAGGTAGTATACGTAGTTATATACGATATATACACAGTATCACAGTTCTTTGACAAACCAAGAATATCAAAAAGCTTTTCTACAACATAACACGGGAATAGCACATATTTCATGGTAGCCGACCTCTTCTTTTGGAGCTTTGCTGTTGCATCTGGCTGTTGTGTCGTAAGCAGTGACCCACTGATATAAAAGTTCAGTCGGCATGGCAATGAGAATAAGTGGATTAACACAAATATTCGTATTTTTGAAATATTGATGTAAAATTTATACAAAATCTCGAAACTGTTTCGTTGTGTTTGTATTTCTTTTCGAGTTCCTGGTCTAACGGAACCATAAACACCTTTCCCACAGCTAGAGAGTGCCTAGTTTTCTTCCAATTTCTGTATATGTTGCAAATTAGTAATGTGGATTGTAAAATTCTTGTCCCCCCTCCTTGCGCTGTGGCCGTACGCAGGGCGCCGAGTCGCTGCACGTGCCGGTCCGCGAGGGCGCGCTGCTGGTGCCGCTGGTCGTGCAGCTGTTCGCTTACTGCTTCATGGCGGAGGTCGTGCGCACAGAGGTACGTACTGTCGTAGGTCGATTGATTAGGGATTCCTGGCGCGTCATGGATAAGCTCATTCTTTCCGTAAGTGCAGCGGATGGTTTATCGCGGGATGTAGTAGTGATCTAGCCGACGGTAGGTCGGCGCCGGATCTTGCCATCCAGCAGAGGGAAACCACCGCCACCTCTAGAGTACAAAACACTCACTACACTTACGAGACTAATGACCTTAGCTGTTTACTCGCCCAGAATCGCTAAAATCAATATATCAATAGTAAGTGTGACAGGAGAACCCATTTCAAATCGCTGATGGTTGCCGAGGTTTTTTATCTGTATGGGGCCGTGCATTTTCTTGAATGCAACCCGCTTCCCAGGTCTCTCTCTCTCTCTCTCTCTCTCTCTCTCTCTCTCTCTCTCTCTCTCTCTCGACCGGAACCTATCGCTTTATTCCAATTATCAAGAATTAAGAATAATTCTCTGCAGTCACTGTACTGGATCCTCAACGGTGTTTTTACTCTATACAGGTTTCGTGCAGATTGAGAATATACAAAGCGAGCAGTTCAGTCTGTACGATTTCTGCATGAAAACTTTCCGTTATATTCGATTTTTTTCGTACAGAAAGTATACATTTGAGTCAAGCGCTTCTGTTAGGTGCAATGCTTGCCAACGAATTTGTTTACGCAGTACAGTGAAAATTATCTATTTCAATCTTGAGGTTAGGTGGGTTTGATAATAATGCTGTAGACACAACCATGTTTGACGCTACAATAATGACGACTGTACCATTTTTCTTCGTATATTACTTAAAAATCAAACACGACCAGAACGCACATACACAAATTTCGCCAACGAATGTAATCGGATGGCATAATTAATTTGTTTAGTGATAGAGTCCCTGGGGGCGTCTTGCGGCAACTAGTAAGAAAAACGTGTAAACACAACTTTCTTCTTCGTATAACTACCGTTTGTGATCTTGAAGTTTCGTCTAGTTAACGCCTGAGGCACATGAGCTTTGCATTGACGCGCGTCACAAAACGCCGATGACGTCAGATGCGTCGATACGTGTCGATGCCTGCGCACATGAGTTACTTAACGCGCATCGTACATTAACACTAGATCTTGTGCGAATCGGCACACGAGCGTTACCTAGCGGGCGTCGCTCGTTGAAAGCTAGGAAACGCTCGTTGAATGTTAGAAAATGTGAGCTATCTAGACTTATGTTATAGCTTTAGCGTCTTGCTTGAGCTCTTGGCACTATGTTCAGAGCTCCAGGCACTATGTTCAGAGCTCTTGGCACTTGTGTACCAAGCACTCGTGTGCCGTTTCGTATAAGATATCATGTTAATCTACAACACGCGTAAAGTGACTCGTGTGCGCAGGCGTCTACGCAGCTGACGTCATCTGCGTTACGTGACGTGCGTCAACGTAATTCTCATGTGACACAGGTCTAAAGGCCGCTCAATAGCCCGCGAACGGGAACGGGAACGTGAAGGCGAGGACGGGAACGGCAACGGGAGGTACGTGCGCTTCACAATAAACGCCGACGGGAAGAGGAATAGCGCGAAGAACTAGTAGCGGTTAAAACGAGAACTTTAAGAAACAGTTGCCAAAACCAAAGCACTTCTACCTATGCTACTGTGTTCACTCTTTGTATTGCCATCTATCTGATGTGTTTGCGTGAGTAAAATGAATGAAATAAAAAATAGTATGGATAAAAAATACTTTAGCGAGAGAATATTAATTACAAAAATATAACTATAAGTACAAAGTATGTCAAAACTACTACGAACTTACGGAAAACACAACTACGAGAAACTAAAATTTTGTCAACAAACAAACAGCTCCAACATACTTTAACGAAACATTTTAAAAAATGTGGGAAATATTAATTCTAAGTATTAATATGAATAGCAAAATTATACTATAATTACTAAAACCAACTCAAACAACTCAACAATGACTAACAAAACCCGCTTCAAACCCTAACCTCGCAAATATATACGCTCTAACCTCAATATCGCCCCACACTCTCAATTCCGCTCGCTCAGACCAGTGTCGCCTGTCGCGCGCAGTTCGCGCGCTCGATCAGCTGGAAAGCTTCGCCGCTATTTGTTGCACTTTCATTGGTCGAGAGACTTCACGTTCCCGGGCTGAGATAAATGTTGATCATCCTTTCCGTTCCCGTCGTGTTGTGAACGCCTGCCTGAGATGTCCATCTTTCAACTGCCTTTACGTTCCCGTTCGCGTTCGCGTTCCCGTTCCAGGGCTATTGTGAAGCGGCCTTGAGTGTGTGTTGCAGGGGCAGGCAGTGGCGTCGGCAGCTTGGGGCTGCGGCTGGGAGCAGGGCGCGCCGGTGGCGTTCCGCAGGGACCTGCTGCTGGTGCTCCAGCGCGCGCAGCGCCCCACGCGCATCACCGCCATGCGCGTCACCGACCTCTCGCTCTTCACCTTCGGAGAGGTAACAGTTACTCGTTACTTTTCACTTGCATGTGATCCCTCGCAAAGTATTTGAATCATGGAATTATTTATATTTCTTTAATCATCTGAGGTAATATTTGGAAATGGCACATTTCTGAAATAACTGTAGTCGACTAAAATTTCAAATACAATTTTCATTCATATGTCAAAAATTTAACAATGCCAGGTTTTCAACTAAAATACAACTTAGTCGTCTGCTGTTCCAAATCAGAGTCCGAAAAAACACAGCAACGTCGACCAAGAACAGCCGTTTAACAATAGTAAAGTTCAAAAGCAGAAACGAACTGTTTACGCAAAGTGTGTGGAATGTAAAAAGGACGAACGCTCTCCCTTTGCTTCTCACATTTCGTTCTTAGTGGAGGCCCTTCCTCCTCCACGTCACCCGCCGCGCCGCCTTCTACTCTCCGCCGCGGCCCCTCTTTTCCGCTGGGGAGGAGTAGCTGCCCCGTCTGTCTGAAGGGTGTTCCGATATGATAATATCCTTC
Source organism: Teleogryllus occipitalis (assembly GCA_011170035.1). Taxonomy (NCBI): domain Eukaryota; kingdom Metazoa; phylum Arthropoda; class Insecta; order Orthoptera; family Gryllidae; genus Teleogryllus; species Teleogryllus occipitalis. The sequence continues at coordinate 364,012 of BLKR01000376.1, forward strand.
AGTTTTTTTTTAGTTTCTTTGGCACTACGGTTAGATTTTACTGTAACCGACTCTTTTATTTGAACATGCCAATTGCTGTAATTACATTTTGTTCGGGTTGAGAGGATTGCAACTAATTGCTTTTGACGAATAACTCGAATTGGCATAAAAGACATGCAAGTGGTAGACGCAGAAAAAGAGTTAATATTTCGTGAAAATGTGAACATTCTCAGAAGAAAGGTTCGGAATAAAATTTCAGAAATGTGAAGAATATATAGTAAATTTTAAAGTATTGTCTTAATAATTTACTTTAATTATTATCCTAAAATGAAAATGAATTGAAAATGAATTTCATGTCGTAGAATATAGATAAGTTACCTGATCGCCTTTATATGTTATTCACTTAGACTTTCGGAGAACATCAAATGGTTCATTATTGTATTGAAAAGACTATAGTAAAGCTTACTGATATTTACTGCGAAAGTTGTAATACAAATTTTCAAAAGGGTGATCAAACGATGGACAAGAAAATGTGATTACAAAACAATTTTCCTATTTTTCGCGTGTCAACTTTTCGGTTGTTGTTTCCAGTGAAATCGTTTTTAAGTCTAATCTGCTAGCGGAAACGTATTAATAATACGTTCGTTATTATAGGTGGGCGAGAAAATTTCCACATCCAATTTTGACATCTTTACATTTTTAAGTAAATTGTATGGCTTTAACGGTGGTCGAGAAGGGGATCACTTTTTTCTTATTATAGGTACCTGTTTATGAAGATATTGACTGCAAATGTAGCCACATCGCAGTGAAAATTTTTGTAGTATAGCGCTTTTTCTACTGTAAAGATATACATTTAAATTAAGAAATCATTTTAAAGATATATGATTTCATCGTAGAGACAATGTAAGTGTATTCATACGATGCACTTAATAATTGAATGTTGTTGCTTTTTCAGGTGATGAAGCTGTCGTACTCTTACTACAACCTGTTAAATGAGTCCAACAACTAACTACTAAAACATGGAAAAGAGAAGACGATCAACGATAAGATTTGAAAACATCAAATAACCTTATGAAATTCATAATGCGTGTTGTCTAGTTTAAGAATATGTTAAATATTTTGCACGACGTGATTCCATCACATTCGAGAATTGTAAGTTACGTAACAGGTACGCAAATCACTTCGATCACATTTTGTATATATTAGTAAATTTTGTGAGGCGTGAGCGAAACGCTTTCTCTGCTCATTTGTAAATTTTTTTTCTACGATCGTATAAAAATGCGAGTTTCTACGTGTTGCTGCGCGTGCGTGAATTTCGTCTTTTCTTAAAACATGTGATAAACTTGTCACCGTGCGTAAAATAACTTTTTCACAGTGACATCCCTGGGAAAAAAGACTTTTACGCACGTCAGTAGCTTAGAAGCGAGATAAGAAAATAAAGTACACATTAATGGCAAAACAACTTTAATTTCATGGTTTCATTATTAAACTCTTGCCATTAAGTATTAAGTACTAACTCATAATTAGTTGGTAAACGTTAACACGTAATATATTATGAAAACCGTAGCAATTCTCTTAGTTGTACACCAATTTTACTTCCTCGCTACGGAGAAGAGAAAAAGTTATGTAATGATGCGCGAAAAAACTGGGAATTTTCAACAGAAAAACTCTTGGTGCAGGTAACGAAGAAATGGATATCCAGATGTTAAATTTGTAAAAAATAAATCCTCTAACACGCGCTGTGGCCAGAATCCCAAGTTATGTTGGCCTTTGTCACCGAAAAATTGAATGACGGCACAACGTCTCTGTCCTCCGTCTGTCCGTCTGTGAACAACGATAGCGGCTAAACCGTTCAGCCGATTTTCTCCAAAATTGATATTCTTCAATCGCTTAGAAGGATGTCGCGGTCCCTTGAAGTTGAAATTGATATTTTAATTTTGATGCGTACTTTACATATAACCCCCAGGCATTTTCAAAATTTCAAGAAAATGGCCCCATTGTTTGTTGTTGTTTTTTTTTGGATAGTGTGAAGAACGTTTAAGATTTTAATGGAACAGTTATCATTACTATTGAAAACTCTGATTTTTCGAAAATTGCAAAAGTTATCATTACCATTGAAAACTGATTTTTCGAAAATTGCAAAACTTCAAAATTTTTTCGAAGACTTCCTGCAACTCAAATATTAAAGATAGAGATTTTTCTTGTAATGAAATCGTTCCTTAAAGATAGATTTTGAAATAAGTTCATTTATAATTTTTCGAAAATTTGAGTACTTTTCGCGTAATTTTGCGTGATAATACAGAAGAGAAAGTACGTGCTGTTTTAGCAGCACTAGTTTCAACTGATTGTAAGTTTTTTCGCAAAAACTTTAGGAATATGGCTGGTTGGTTGGTTTGGTTTTTAGAGATTTCGGGCGTGTCAACAGCTTAGGTCATTAGTCCCGTAAGTATAGTGCGTGTTTTTCATCGTGAGATGGCGGTGATCTTCCCCCGCTGGATGGCAAGATCCGACGCCGACCTACCGTCGGCTAGCGGGGTTTCCCCCAAACCAGAACTCCCCCATCAGCGAGGCACTGCCCCAGTCGGAACAAGCTCTAAGCTCCCGACTGGTCTCCCGGAATATGTGATAGTGTAGTGCATGTTAGTATAAGTGTGTGTGTGTGTGTGTGTGTGTGTGTCTGTGTAAGGGGATAGGATAGGACAACGAAGGGGAACGAATTACCGATCAGAGCCGGCCTCTAGAATTCTCCTCCAGACAGAGACTGAATTCGACCTAGCTGAAAAGCTAGTGTCGAAAAACCTGCCGCCGTCGAGACTCGAACATAGAACCTCCCGGTTAGGAATATGAGGTTACTGCAGCGTTAGCAGATTCGGACATCTCCTGCAGAGTGTCAGCATTGCTTTTAACCATTTTAAATTCAGCAATTATAACCACGATGTATCAATTTTACTATAGGAACTCATATGAAACAATGTCTCAGTACTTTATGTCCCGAGGGCCAAGGCCTCCTGTTACAAAACGTTAACGTAGGTGGGGGTTCCTTTCGAATAAATCGTGAAGAGTTGAGACGAAAAAAATAATGTTTCGTAATATGAATATTTTTATATTATCGTAGAAAAATATTGTTTATATTTATTTAGTGAAGTTATTGTTTTTTGCACAATTTCAACTGAGGCCAGTCCGCTAGGTCGAAAACCTCAACCAAAATCGAGCAAAAACAATAACTTTACATACTTAATATAAAAATAACTAGTACAGGATTTAATGGCTTGGTGTCAACAATGTTTCTCTATCGTATGTTAATAATAAACAAAAACGTTGTTATCACGGAAGATAATTGTGAAATGTTACAGACGTTTCCCGCACGCTTCGTAATGTTTCGTCCATTATTAGAGAGAAAAAAATCGCATACAATCAACAAGCACTAAAAACCACCCGCGGAACACGGTGTGTTAAAAAATATGTATTTTTACTGTTGTAAAATGTTTAAAATAAAGCTGCCCTGGCGCTATCCTAATCCTTTCTTGTTTCTTGTGGATTAAGCGGAGAGGGAACCATGAAATAAAATGATCGATTATCGTTTTCGGCTAAATACGTCGAATTAACTTTGCTTTTTTTCAATTATATTAAAATTTTTCCTCTGGGACGCCTGGAAGTCCATTTTATTCTTATTTAAATGTGCTACTACTCATGATCCACGCCCCTTTTTTTTTGACACTGCAAGTACGGCTATTTTTTCGTAACTTTGGACGCTTGTTAGATTGTTAATGAGTTATTGAAACATACTCTTTTTCATACGTGGGTATCATTGATCTTTTCTGCTGAAAAAGATGGTCCAGAATATGGTGCAGGAATGTTCAAGTAGAGCAGTGGCAAGTACACTTTTTTCAAACGGCGTTTGCCGTGTGTAATTGATGTACATTTTTCTCAGAAACTCTTGTTTACAATTTATTAAAATTTACAGAATACATACTATAATAATAGTATTGACAATAAATTGATATTTTATATAAACATTCTTCAATAATAAAAAATATTAAAAAATAATATTTGTCCAAAAATGCTGAAAAAATTAGGACAAAAGTTATAATTGAAAAAATTCAAACTATTTTTAATCAACCAAAAAATGCCAACGTAGTAACAACGGTCGTATCTTCATGTGTGCAAAATATCCTAATTTTCTGGTAAACCATTTCCCAGAAATGGTACACCAATAATAGCAAATTTAACATGGGTGGTATTTATGGTACCCTCTCCCCTTAACAAATTGCATTTTCGTTCGTGAACAAAATTAAATATTACGCTAGGAGTCGTATGTGCGAGTAACATGATATAACGTTTCAAAAATGACAAATTTTCAAAAAAATAAAGAAATATCTGTATCTGGGTGTGCACACAGAGTGCAAACATTTTCTAAGCCCTTATCCATTGAGCCCTCTGTCCCACCCCGCACTCAAACGCGACGCTCAAACTATCAGTATATATGTCCCTTCACACAGACACCGCACCCCGATCTCTGCAGCAAATCACAGCAATGGAATTATTCAGAGGCGAATTGTGGCCTCCCTGTTTCTTTCATCTTAAATACTACTCTGATTTTCAGTGCCTGACTTTGACTTATGTGCGAGCGCACATAAGTCATAGTCACATAGGCTGTTTTAGCCCCCTTTTAATTTGCTTTTTCAAAATCATTAAAACTATTTATAACATTTTGAATAAACATTGTTGTACGATATTTGTAACTGGCGCAAATATTGTGTTTGCAAAAATAATTGATTATACGTAAACGTATAAATAATTCTCACCTTGATATTGATTCAATAAATATATGATAATTTTGTATTCATTTTATCGGTATATATCAATGCATATATTTTATTCATTAACACTTTCTTTTGTTACAAGTATAAAAATAAGTATTTCTACAAAAAACATTCAAAAGTTCGCCTTATGAAATTTTGTATCCGCTGAAATTCGTCCGCCCTCAAAAATTGCGCGCTTCAGGCAGCAGCCTGCTCAACCTGTTCGGTAAACTGGCATTGCTGGTTTTATTGAGTATATTTGAAGGACTACAATTAAGTAAGCAAGAAACCAATATCACAGAAGACATCCGTCAGACCCCTATGAAGCACCATATCACGTTATTTGCAGCGCCTTCTCAAGGATTCGTGAAATGCGACTGAGGAGCTTCGTGGACCAGCAAGTGAAGGCTCAGCGGTCGAGAGAGGTTTCTGCATTTGGGGCGACGAAGAAACATGACAGTCAGAATTTTTAAACAAACTTCAAATAAGAGCATCGTACATTTCTCGTTACTGTTGGAAATACAAGGAAAGAAATGTATGAAATTAATGATGAATGAAATGGTCAAGTAACAAGGACATGTGAATTACCAATCGAATTTATATTGCAACACATTTTTACAAGAAAAGTATATATCCCTACGACACAGATCCCTTAAGGAATGTAAATGTTTCATACGAAGTAAAATTTGTATGAGACATAGTGCTAATGATCCCCAAATACGAACGTCTTTGAAGTTAACTCAAAGAAGAACAAATACCGTCCAGTGGAGCGATAAATAAATTAAAGCAATACGCATTCCTTTGACAATGAATAACCTTCTATAATAAATTTAAAAATGATTAGTTTCGTAACATATGGAAATTAACGATGAGTTGAAAAGTCCTTCACATTTTAAAAGTGCAACTGCTAAGATAATTCTTTACGTGAACAATATTTATATTTTTTTCCTTATTTTTCTTTCTACATATGAATCGTTATTCATTACTACTCGGTCTTGTTTGATTTAAAAGTCCATTTAATGTCGCCAGAAAACTTCAACCAAACTTTTTAATTCCATCTAAATTGTCACGCATTTTATCTCTAGATATAATTCAAGCTTTTGTAATGACGGTTATCAAAAACTTTATATAAACATGAGCATTTCCAACATAAATAATTGGTAACTAAAGACGTTAGTTTATTCGGATATATCTACCTCAAAATATTCCTTTCAGTCTTTGTGTGCATTCGTATCGAGAACTTAAACTTCGTTTTGAACCTTACACTAAATTTTTTGTTTCTAGCATTTTCGCAGATCTGAAACATTCTCCTTTTTGAAACTTCATTTTCACGAAAATGCCGCCACACGATCAAGCATCAAGAGTATTGTTCCCGTTATAAATAACCATTTAAGTACGCGGATACATTCAATAGCAACACAACTTAAATGTATCGGATTTTATTTCAATTTATTAAAACTACTTTCATTCCTTGGGCCGCGACATATACCTGAATCAGAATAAGATATTTAAAATCGAATCGGAACGTATTGATCTTCCTATCTATTGATCTCCCCTATTGATCTTATCTACCAATCCACTTATCTTGTTTGAAAAATCGTGTATTTTCGGTAATCATCCATCCGTCTTTGTGGTTAAACTTGGTCTATCTCTGACGTCTGAAAATAGAGTGCACCTAGCTAGAACCGTTTCCTTCTACATCTTCACAATCCACCTCTTTCGGACATAGATAAAGTATTTCGTAAATCTTCAACTGCCCCTTACTTTCCTTTAAACTTTCAATTCAAATAATTTCTTTAAATCCTTATCAGAGTACTTTCACAACCCCCAAAAATTCTTCTTTTCGTCATCCCATTTCAACCAACAATCATCTCTCTCTGAATCTAGACACGACCTCTTTGACCGTGTTGAAAGCATACTTCCTACAGCACCCCGTTTCATCTGAACGCCACGCCTCCTCCAAGTAGATCTATGGAGTCTCAGGTGGCGGTGCCGCCGGCGGAGGGCCCGGGGGGCGGGCCAGCGCCGGAGCCGCTGGCCTTCTGCGCGCGGATGCTGCGCGTGCTGGGCGCGGGGGCGGGGCCCGGGGCCGGGGGCGCGTGGGCGCGGCTGCGCCTGGCCATCGTGTGCGCCGTGCTGGGCACGCAGCAGTTGGCGTGGGCGTACGTGAGCGGCACGGGCGGGCGCGCCGCCGCCACCGAGGCGCTGGGCATGGGGCTGGCGGGCCTCACCAACAACGTGCCCTTCCTGGTGTTCGCCGCGCGTGCCCGCCGCCTGGAGCGCCTCCGATTGGCCTTCGCCCGCGGCCCGGTGCCGTCCGCCCAGCTGCACGCGCTGGAGAACAGAATGCGCACCATCCACATCGCCTTCCTCGTCGCGTACGTACCGATTTCACATCTCGGTTGGTTGGTTGGTTGGTTGATTGATTAGTGATTCCGGATGCGTCAACGGCTAAGTTCATTAGCCCCATTGTTTTATTGAGGAAGATGGCGGCGATAGTCCTCCACTAGATGGCGAGATCCGGTGTCGACGTACGTCGGCTTGCGGGGTTTTCCTCAACCAGATATCTTTCAACAGCGGGGCACCGCCCCAGCCGGGACAAGCTCTAAACTCCCGACATGTGAGGTAGTTTATTGCATGTATGTGTTTGTGTAAGTAAGGGGTGAGCATAGTTCAAGGAAGAGGAAGGAAAAGTCGTGCGCGGTTCGTCACCCGTTTTTTAGGACACTCCAGGCATGTGCTTGGTGTTGATCGGAGAAATCACGGAAAACTACCGGTCAGAGCAGCCGGCCGCTACAATTATCTTACAGACAGAGACTCAATTCGACCAAGCTATGTAGATGTCGAAAATCTTGCCACTGCCGGGATTCGAACTCTCGAACCTCTCGGTCAGAGGCCCTGCAATGACATCAATTGTTGCTCTGAGCTGCCTTTGCCGGTCTTTCAAACCTCGGCTTCAGAGGTGAAACGGTTAGCGTATCAGACTGTTATACCCAAGTCCGCGGGTTGAAATCTGATCGAAGCCGTGCGAAGGATAAAAAATCCTTTGTATGGATTCCTTCGGAGGGGAAGTAAAGCATGCTGTCCCATGTTGGCTTATTACTAATTCTTACAATTATTGTACTTTGGGTACATTATTCGCTAGTCACTTTCAGTTATTCTGTCTCTTTTCTAAAATTTCTTAACACTGTACACTTCCTATCACTTTTCGTTTCTTACTCTTCCTAACTCACTTAACACTTTTAACATTTCCTAACACTTTCTTAACATTGGCGATAAACTCACTTGGATTGGACTCTTTTTCTCAATATTACTTCTCGATGTTTTTATCACTCTGCATCTCTTAGTTCGTTCTTACTAGTTTGATTTAGTCTCTCTCTGCATTTTTCTGATCAATAGTTTTACGTGTGGGTTCTTTCCATTCCGATATACTGATTTTCAAACACTCTTAAAGACATAGAGTAATGATTAAGGGGCGGATTTTGATGACCTAAACATCGCCAAAAATGATCAATAAAATGCTCTTCAAATGATTTAAAAATGACCTAAAACCAAAGAAAAACGATGTGAAAATCTTATCATAACCAGTTCGGATGAACAGCTGAAGCTGTTGGATACGTTACTGTTATAATCAAGGCTTCTTCCATTCGTTCGAGAGGACTCAGCTTGCATACGTTTGGTTTAAATAATAATTAAACAATAAGTACATACAACGGCTATCAAAACTATTTCTGAGCGAACAAATCGAATAGGCTGCTGAGGAATTCTGTGAAAAACATTTGTTGCATCTCGTAAATATTATTTGAGGCAAGTACCGTTTAAAATGACATTAAAATCGATGGAATCAGCAAAAAGTTCGTTAAAAAAGTTCGGAAAAGGGTAAAAAAATTACTTATTAGTCGAAATCGACAAAAAATGCAAAATAATGATCCATAAAAGTGGGCCATTTCCTTTTGTCATTTATAAAATCAATTTCTGTACTAAACGGCATTATACAAAAGTGAAAAAAAAGACATTTCATTAAAATCTGTTCCCTAGTAATGATGAGTCTATGGTAAAGATGCTGATGGGGAGGCGCGGCGCGGCGCAGGTACTCGCTGTCGTGCGTGGGCATGACGTCGCTGGCGCTGGTGACGCAGCTGAGCGCGTCGGCGCAGGAGCCGTCGCTGCCGCTGCCGCTGTGGACGCCCCTCGACCGCACGCGCCCGCTCGGCTACGCCCTCACGCTCGCCTGGCAGGTAACGCAGCCCCTGTAGATAATGTGGCCTACCCTGTAGATTACGCAGCCTCCGGCCAATATCGGGTGGCAGCAGTTGCTTTAAGACGGCTCCACACATTCGTTATTCGGCGAGCAACCGTTCGCCGAATCCCGAGTAGTGTGGATGAGTTGCTTGCTATTTGCCGAGTGACGAACATTCGGCGTCTTAAGACGGCTCCATACATTCGGCATTCGCCGAGCAGCGAGCTAGTGCTCGCCCAATCCCGAGCTGACGTGTTCGGCGAATGATCGCTCCCTTCGATGTGTGCAAAAGACCGACACGTGGTGGGTAGGGCGAACCCCGAATGTTCGTCAGTCGGCAAATAGCCAACAACTCATCCACACTACTCGGGATTCGGTGAGCGGTTGCTCGCTGTTCGCGAATAACGAATGTGTGGAGTCGCCTTTAGATATATCAAAGAACTCGGGGGGGGGGGGGATATCCACCTTACTAATTTCCAACACGCGCAGATTTTGAAAGAAAACTTTGGCCATGACAGGTGTCTGTGAAAGAAACCGGTCATGTGACAGGTGTCTGTGGTAACCAAAACGAGAAGAAAACATTCATGTTCAATTTTTTGAAAAAAGAGAATGTTTTGCGTAATTTGTGCTTGGCATTTTTGCAATATTTATAAAAATAATTTTCTCAGAAGCCATTTGTCTGAATTCTTTGGTTTTTCAATGGTTCACTCCAATGTCACCATTAGTTTCTTTTGTTTTCCGATCCTTCAAAAAAACAGCCTATAATGTCCAAGTTTTGTACTACTTGCGTAATTTCAGAGCGCTTGTTGTCCATTTGCGGTTGTTTGTTTGTTGTGCGTGCAGATGTCCATCCAGATCGTGTATATTGTGATGATGCCGGTGTCGGGCTGCACCATGGTGGCGCTGATGGCCAACACGGCGCTGCAGCTGCGCGCTGTGGCGGCGTCGATGCGCGCGCTCGGCCACGCCCCCTGGTCCAGCGCCCGGCAGCGCCTGCGCGACTGCGTGCGCCAACACCAGGAGGCACTCAGGTCAGCCCCTGGATACAGAGAGTAGCGCAACCCCAACCAGGTCGCCGCCATTTAATATCCTTCCACTCGAAAGCCCCGCCAGGCAGCATTCAGGAGTTGAGGACAAACGATAACAATTGAAGGCGTTATGAGGAATTTCGAGTATATTATCGTTGGTTTTTGGTAAATTGGTGGTTTCTAACTTACAATAACACCCAATCTAACTGAATACAAAATGGCGGAATCAACGAAGCAGAGGAATTCGCTGCTCTTCGTGACCAGGAGCGCTAGGCGTGGCTAGAGTCCCTGGATACAGAGAGTAGCGCAACCCCAACTAAGCCACCGCCATTTAATATCCTACCACTCGAAAGTCCCGCCAGGCAGCAGTCAGAGGTTTAGGACATACGATAACAATCGAAGGCATTATGAGGAATTTCAAGTATATTATTATTGGGTTTTGGCAGATTGGTGGTTCCTAACGTTCCCACAATACCGTTTAGTTCAACTGGATAAAAAATGGCGGCACCGGTGGCGCAAAGGAATGCGCTACTCTCTGTTTCCAGGGTCTCTACCGCCCTGCACCAGGAGACAAAGTCATACGTTCTACTGTTTCATTTTTGGGGTGCAAAGAGGAATTCTACTATCCCTCTTCACTTTATATCCCGTTTTAAACGATCATTTTTCCACATTTTTTCTGTACAGAAAATGGATGGAAAAGGAATGATCGTTTCTACGCTGTTTTGGTTCGGTATTGAAACTGGATGAATGAGATCCAGCGTTTTACACGGTCGTTTCGTTTCCTGCACGCAATCGTGAGGAAAATATTTCCTCTGGGCGCCGCGAAGAGCCCTGAAACTCAAAACAGCTCAACATCGCATCTGTGGTTTTAAATAACGTTAGGTTATTTTAGGACTGAGCGCAGAACGAGACGATATTAGAACGCAGTACACATTTTAATTTTTACCACACTAATCACTTCACATTACAGTTCAACAGATTAGAACGCTCTCAAAACTGCACAGAGGGAATAAATTGCACCACACATAGCAAACTAAGAAAAGTTCCGGAAAGTGATGACGACGGCGCAGTCGGAAGGACTGGATGGAAGCTGTACCGAAAAATGACGCTTTCGACATTTTTATATACAAATTACATTACCTGGTCCGTCCCTCCCAATTGGTCCGGCATTTTTCTGTACCAATGAAAAATGATCAGAAATGACCGTGTATAACAGGCTTAACTTACAGTAGTAGTGGATAAAGTAATAAAAGAAAATGATATGCCCGGAACGGAATAGAAAAATTTTAACATTGTAAAATACGTTGATATCGTCTTAATGGGAGTGTAAAGGAGACCTTCTAATTTCCTTAGCAAATTCGTAAGCTGTAAATAGGTTTCCATTAATATGCAAAATAAAAATATAAGGAAATATAGGTCAAAGTCATTATTTACTAAAATTATTTACGATGATTAACATGTTTTAGTTACACTTAACTTTCAATTAGTGTGCGTGATGCCTCCAGTGAGTACTTTAATGTTGTTGCTTTTTTTGTAAATTTGTGCTATTCATGAGCATAATAAAAATAAATTTTAAATATAATGCAGTTACTTTGGTCCTCAGATAAAAAATGTACACAAAAAATTATAAATAGAATAACTTAAAAATTGTGGGTCACTTCTTAACTAGTTTTAACTATCCTCACTCTTCTGAATGTTGCCATAATGATTCACATAATGCCGGAAAGGTAGTACAGTTAGTCACAGCATTTCACCACTGTAGGTGTCTTAACCTCCCTCCCCTCAGAAACAAAAGAAAAAAAAAGGTTTTCGAGAATTCCACCAGAATATTCTAGAAGGATCCGGCAGAACATAATGACAATCAATTTGGCTCATCGAGTCGGGAGGAACCAAATGATCACATCTGTAGGTTCCTTGAAACTCTCCACAATCGCATTTTTGATGCTTAAAACTTCCCTAACAAGTTTGTTTTCTATAATTCTCTTTGTTCTCTACCATCTTAGGTGGCTCCGAGCACCACTGATGTCGCTGCACTCTCTGACGAGGAGGTCCTAGAGTTTGAGACCCGGCGGAGTCCAAACGGCCGGCTGCTCTGATCGGTAGTAGTAGACCCCCACCAAGTATCTCCCATCCGCAGGGCACCTCTCCAGCCGGGACAAGCTCAAAGCTCCCGACCGGTCTCCCGCCATGTATGGTAGTGTAAGGGTGAGGGTAGGACAAAGAAGAGGAAGGAAAACTCGCGCGCGATCTGTGGCCCGCTTGTTAGGGCTGTGGCATTCACCTGGTGTTGACCGGAGAAACCACGGAAAACTACCGATCAGAGCAGCCTGCCACTAGAATTCTCCTTCAGACAGAGGCTGTTTTCGACCTAGCTATGTAGCTAGTGTCGAAAATCCTACCACCGTCGGGACTCGATCCCTGGGACCTCCCAATTAGAGGCATTACATTGGCATCAATTGATCCCCTGAGTCACTTCAACCTGTGCATCAACGAAATGTGAAGCGTACGTCCTATTGAATGCTGCGAAATCAGCGCCAGGTAGGCTCGTGAACGCTCACATGCATGTGCGTGTGCATGTGCAGGCTGGTGGACGAGGTGGATGCGCTGCTGCAGCTGCCCCTGGCCACGCAGCTCGTGTGCTGCTCCATCATGTTCTGTGCCATGGCCAACCAGCTCACCAAGGTGACATTATTCGAGATTTTTTCATTTGCATTTACAAAATTTGAAGGTTATATTAAAAAATTTACAAAATTAATTTAGATGATAAATTAATACATGCATTTATAGCCCTCTAATTATTTGAAATTGTTTTAAGGAAAAGGCGTCACTTTCTTTAATGAAATACTCTTATTATAAATTGTATTACTCTAAATCATCTTTAGTCATGTCAACGTATTGAAGTCATATACGTATATATGATACATCATATGCGTATTGAAATCATATACGTATATATGATATCATCAACGTATACAGGATACGTCAACACATTCAACGTATCATATGTTTTCTGCCCTAAAATCTCTAAAAACATTAATACGCAGAAAACAGTTTCTCCGTTACATTCTATTTTATTATATTATATTTTAAATTATTAAAATAAACGTCGTAATATAATTAATTATTGCTTCAAACAGAGAATGTGTGGCCTTTTAAACATCAAAAATAGGCCCAATGTGCGAATATATTCTGATATCTAATAAAAAACAGAAAATTCCATAATAATTTTAAATTCTATTGAAGTGAAGTCGGTAATGCTGTCAATGTGGCCTCGGGAAACGCCAATTTTAGCTGCGCCACTGCCCTGTGTCATATCATTATGTGGCACCTGATGTCATATCTCTTCTCTCTCATCTCCAATGCAATATGTGCTAATGAATTGCAACACGTTCAACTGATTGCAGAACACGTTGATGATTATGGCACGATTAAATGTTTAGCACGCGAGCGAGAGTATTATGATGTAACATTAAGATAGTGTTGCATTTAAAATTTTATATTTCTCTCACCAAAAAGGTACATCACCTAAAAAGCGTTCTATTGATTGTATTAAAAATTTTATTTGAAAATTCACAGTCAAAGAAAGACGCCGAATTAAATAAAAACTAATTATTAAAGAGGCCAGACTAAGATATTTTCCTTGAACAAAGTTCGCGTTTCTTAAACGGGAAACCACAATCATATTATATCTTTGTGTTTGCATTATATCTGGGGGGGACATTCTACACTATCGACTTTGCACGTATGGACCTTCAGCTTGCACGTGTGCACAGGGGAAGGGCACTGTGCACTTGTTTGCACACGTGTGACCAGAGATGAGGCCTTCCTAAACCCTTGTTTGCGTGTGTGACCATTCTGTACTCTCACTTTTCCACTGTTCTCTGGGGTATTTCTTCCGCGTGCGTGCAGAGGAGACATTCTGAATCCCCTATGTTTGCACCTGTGTGCAGAGGGAACGTTTTGTAACTTAAACGCTCGAACACACTTATATTTGGTCTCTGAGACTTGTCTAGTGATTTGTCTACTGGCAGGTTTATAGATGAATAGCGGTCTCCTAGTCCGTTACTAAATCCACAATTAGTAGGCGTTAGTCGGATAAAATCCCGAAAATCCATTTTGCCTTCCTATCTTAATGTCGTAAATATCCTACTCTCAAGTCTAGGTCCTTCTGCAAGCACCTTGCGCATAAATAACAGTTAGGGTATCGCAACTTTTTATTACAAATTAGTATCAAACATCCATTCATTTCACGCATGGCAATGATGCTCACGATGGTAGATATATTAATGTTCGAAAACTAGTGTTTCCTAGACAACAGACGACCTCTAGGCACTGCCTGTAGGCAATATATTTAGACGGATTATAGCCCGTCTGGAGATCAATCGCGCAACACTTACCTACAGGTGTTCTAAACTTCATATCTGTACTGAAACATGCCCGACGTTGACTGGTGCTAATTTGAAACATAATTATTACTGATAAATGTAATTTGGGCGCCAGGAAAAGGTTATACTTGAAACTTAATGATTCCTGCGTAATTTAAATATCACTCCTTCCAAAATATGTTGTGCTAGCTCAGTTAATTGGGGTTCGAAGTTTATAATTGTTGCTATTTACTCTGCAACCAATTATTCAATCTGCCATCCATACGAAGTGGCGAGGAATCTGAAAATCTTATTAAAATGCTGGATTGCACGTAACAAACAATGATAATGAGCTTTCTTTCAACTTAACAAATTGGAATTTATTATAATGATAATCAAAAATGAATCATTCTTTGGTCATGACCAGTTTTCTCTGTATTACAATAATTATAAACCTTGTTATTCATTCGTGGGTCTTCGCGCGCTCTTCACTTCTTCGTTCAATGGTGCCTTGTAGAACCTTCTCCGTCAACGCAGCAGAATCTTGCTTCTGGATAAAATCCTCTCCTAATGCCCGTGATCTGGTTCCATATTCTCCCGGCGATACTATTATAATCCGTGACTTCCCTCACTTGCGTCTCGGGTGGACGCCTAGACACGAATTTTACTTCTTACAAGATTGCTCTATGCTAATATAAAAAAAGATAGTTAATTTTATACAACTGTCAATTACAGTGTTTCCTCGACCTGGTAAAATATATCAAGAGCCGACCCGCTCATCATCGCTTTGCCCTAGTGAATGAATGTTCTTCTAAAAACTCGGAAGCATCCGAATCCTATCTTTTTCTTTTGTCTCTCAAAACAATGCGTATTACGCCTCTGTTCTGTCATTTCAACCTAACGAAAATGATCCTTAACGACGGTTGTTTATTTGTCACTTAGCGACCCCCTCGCGATCGTCTATTGACATCCCTAAATTCTATGTCATATAAAATGACATTTCCATAATAAAAATGGTTCGTCATTTTGGTATATCACAGTACGCGTGCACTATAACCGGGACGGATTTGAATTCTTCTGTTGGCTCATGCGCTCCGGGACGGGGACTTCCTGACCACTTCGTTGCGGTGGTCGTCGATGGCAGGGAGGCACGTCGGCGCACGTCATGGCCCGCGAGGGCGCGCTGCTGGTGCCTTTCGTGGTGCAGCTGTTCGCCTACTGCTACGTGGGCGAGGGCGTGCGCGAGCAGGTGAGTCTCCTTCCTGAAGCCCCAGGGACACTTTCAAAATTTTCTCAAAGATCTCAAAAATGGCAATTTTTTAAAATTGCTTGTGTTTTGTTGTGTTTCTTCTCAGAGGGCCTGCCAATGGTAACTATGAACGTCATTAGGCCAATAAAACAGCAAATAATAGACACGGTTTAAGTTTGTAAACCTAGGTTGTAGCCGATGCCGTGTCTGTCAATTATGTTACCGGCCATGTGTTGTTCAATACTTTTCGTAATATCATCTTATTACAAAAAATGTCGGATAAACAAGAAGTAGCCTTGCCTTTTTCTTGGAATAAATGTACTTACGAGTATAGGCTATCTTTATCTACAATTAATTCTGTTGCTTTTAACGGACTGAGAGCCTTTAAATTCTACGGCTGCCGGCCGTCAAGAGTGTCTTTTCGTTCCTCTGTTTGGTTGTGTAGAGTCGATTTTATGATGACATAAAGAATTACGAAAGTATATAATGCAACCAGTTTATAATATTAAGCTTTATTGCATAAGTACATGTTCGAAAACGAGCAAAGTTAGATGCGAGTATTCACATTTGTACGAATGCAATAAAACTTAACATTATAAACGAGTTGAATACATTATTTTTTTGTAACACAGAATTATAAATTTAAAAAATAATCAAAGTTAATTTTTCGAAGGAACTTTGTGACGTCACTGACATTTGACATTGTGTGAAAAAGCGGTGGTCGGTTGTTCGGTTTACCGCTACCAATTCACGATTCTCTCCTTGTGAGTAGCTAAATGTGTGATAATGCAATTATTCGTACCATAAACAGCAAAAACGTCATAATCTGTGCCACATGCTGTCATTTATGAACGATTTCTTATAAAGCAAAAGGTCGTTTGTACTAGTATTGTCATTTTATTTGACAATGGTCGTGTTTAATATATAATTACGATTTAACTGAAAACTAAGTTAATCAATAATAATAATAATAATAATAATAATAATAATAATAATAATAATAATAATAATAATAATAATGATAATAATGATAATAATAATAATAACAACAACAACAATGGACAAGACTAAGCCTAAATGCCTTACGCCCAGAGTAATCTCAAAGGGTCTGTCCTTAGTTCGCCTAACAAGGTACCATTCTTGTTATTTGATATTTTAACTTTTACAAAATTGTGATCCTTAGAACTTTTTATTCACATATAAAACACTGAAGACGTAAAAACCATTGACTATAATGTATCCATGTTCCTATAAAATCGATCGATGTTCTATAAAAACATCAATGTTTTGAAAACATCGATGTCGATATCACGTCTCTAGTACGGACTCTAACGGACGAGAAAGTACGTGATGTTTAGCACCACTAGTTTGTGGCCAGCGTTAATATAACGCTGGCCACAAACTAGTGGTGCTAAACATCACGTACTTTCTCGTCCGTTTTTTCGTACAAAATTACGCGAAAAGTACTCAAATTTTCGAAAAATTGTACATGACCTTATTTCCAAATCTATCTTTACGGAACAGATTCCATTAAGGAAAAATATCTCTATCTTCATAATTGTAGTTGTAGGAAGTCGCCGAAATAATTTTGAAATTTTGGAAAAAGCAGAGTTTTCCACGAACACAAGACCTGCACCATTCTCTTAAATGTCCATTTCACTAACAACAATAAAATTAATAAAAACTGATGAAACCATTTGTTTGAAAATTTCACACGGGCTTCATGTAAAGTACCCCTCAAAATTAAAATATCGGTTTCAAATTCAAGGGGCCGCGACAGATTGATTGGGGAATATCAATTTCCGAGAAAATCATCTGATCGGATTAGCCCTAGCATTGTTCCCAGACGGACGGACTGATGTTTTGCCGTCAATCAATTTTTCGCTATCACGGACCCACAAAACATGGATTCTGGCTACACCACGAGTTAGAGGACTTTTCTAAATTTATCAATTGAATTAATCCACTTTTTCGTTACCAGGGCCCTGTAATATGATTTTTTTCTGCCGAAAATTCGCCGTTTTTTCGCGCCGCATGACGTATCTTTCTCTCTACTCCGTTGCGAGAGAGTGAAAAGTAATAAGAAGCCATGCGCGCGCAGGGGGCGGCAGTGGCAGCGGCGGCGTGGGCGTGCGGCTGGGAGGGCGGCGCCGCGCCGGTGGCGTTCCGCAGGGACCTGCGCATGGTGCTGCTGCGCGCGCAGAAGCCCACGCGCATCACCGCGCTGCGCATCGCAGACGTCACCCTCTACACCTTCGGCGAGGTGAGCGCAGGCGGGGAAGGCACGTTGCCACTACGGCGTTTATCAAACGCTACTAAATTGCAATTCGACTGCAAAAATAATTGAGCTGGCTGGGTTGATTGATTGATTTTTTCGTATTTCCGGGCACGTCAACTGCTTTGGTCATTAGTCTCGTTAGTATAGTGCATGTTTTTTCTCGGGGGATGGCGGTAATCTTCCCCCGCTGGATGGCGAGATCCGGCGCCGACCTACCGTCGGCTAGTGGGGTTTTCCCCTAACCAGGACTCTCCCACCAACGGGGCACCGCCCCGGCCGAGACAAGCTCTAAGCTCCCGACCGGTCTCCCG
This sequence comes from Teleogryllus occipitalis, assembly GCA_011170035.1. Taxonomy (NCBI): domain Eukaryota; kingdom Metazoa; phylum Arthropoda; class Insecta; order Orthoptera; family Gryllidae; genus Teleogryllus; species Teleogryllus occipitalis. Next base: position 382,263 of record BLKR01000376.1, read on the forward strand.
GAATATGTGGTAGTGTAGTGCATGTTAGTGTAAGTTTATGTGTAAGAGAGAGGATAGGACAAGGAAGAGGAAGGAAAGATCGCGAGCGGCCCGTGGCCCGTTTGATCGTGTACTGCTCCGGCATTCGCCCGGTGTTGATCGGAGAAACCACGCAAAACTACCGGTCAGAGGAGCCGGCCACTAGAATTATCCAGACAGCGACTGAATTCCACCTAGCTGAAAAGCTAGTGTCGAAAATCCTGCCGCCGTCAGGACTCGAACCTCGGACCTCCCGGTCAGAGGCGCTGCAGTGACATCAGCTGAAGCTGGCTGGGGTCACAGCACCGTCGACAACAGGACGGAATCGAGTGTGCCCTAATATGAAGTAGCGGGACTACAGAATGGCACAGACTTCCTCGTACTAGTTAGTTTTAAAATTTATTTCATCTAGTCTAGCTTTGTCTTGCCCCATTCTCTTCCCAGCTGACTATAAAACATCCTACGTATGGTTTAGGCGCTAGTGGCGTTCACAGACAGATGGACGTATTGAAAAACACTTCTTTGGGATCAGGAGACTCCAAAACGTGTATTTCCGTTGAAATCTCGAAATCGATTTTCCGCAGCATTTCGTAACTTTCTTTATAGTACTTTTATTACTCCGTATAATACGTACGTATACGAGAAAGTAAAAATAGGCTTTTATGGATTCTCAAACTGTGGTATTCTAAGGGTACGTGGAAGGCATCTGGGGGTAAGTGAACACTCCAATGGAAGATCTGTGGAAATAAATCACTTAACTGAATAGTTGCTGCTTTCTTCCACGTCTTTTAATTATCTTCCAAATCAATTTTATAAAGATTTTTCTTCTTTTTCTTCTTCTTTTATGTAGGTTGTAAACCCGTTTTTCTTTACGCTCACCCCGGGAATTCACTACATATTGACTGTACATCTCTCCGACTTTCCTGATGCCTTCCCGAGTTTCTCCTTCCTAATGGTGTCATATCCCTGGCTACCTTCATCAGTCTATCATCATTCGTGTGATGTGGTTTTTCCTTTCTTTTTCCTTCTTTCACAAATTTGGTAATATAATTTACTTTACACTGGTTTCTTATATCCTGATTTCTTATCCTGTCACTCCTGGTCCTTCCTATTATCGACTGTAATGTGTTGTTTTCTACTGTGCGGTATAGTTACTTTGTTTTCATGTCCACTGTGGTTTCAGCTCCATGCGTCAATTATTGTCTTAAAGATTTAAACTTTGCCTTCTAAGGTAGTTATTCTTCCAGGTTACATCTCTTAAAGTTCCCTGACACGCGACTGATACTTTTCTAGGCTTGCTCCCTAGCGTATGGCGATCACTGGAGATATCCGCTCCCAGGTATTGGAACTTCATCACTTGCTCGATGACTCTGACTTCTATTTCTAAGACCGACTTTCTTTCTTCTGACTTCTACATCTTACAGACTCCTTGGATATTACCATCGATTTATCTCCGTTGAAACTATCTTATATAATTTTGCTGTCGTTATGAATGTATACAATTGACTTAGTAGATTATCTTCGGGGTCTGCTATACGCGCTGCATGCGTTATCTGCGTTGCAGACTAATTTTATCTAGTTATTACCCATAATGGAGCCTTCCATTGTTTTTCATGTCAATTAATTTATCCATTTATCAAGTTGAAGATCACTGGACATAACGTGTCGCCCGAATGTATTCCACCCACACATTCTATTTCACCTGTATCTCGGTATCTAACGTTTACTTAAGTTTTATCGTCTGCATATATATCTACAATGGTTTCTAACAATTTTTTAGGCGCTAGTTTGACCCTCAAAATTGTGGTAACGTCTCGCAGACTTACTCGATCGAATATCTTCTTGAGGTCTACAAAACACAAAAAAGCGGGCTTGTTATATTCGATCGTTGATCGACTATTTGACGGACAATAAACACAGTGTTTGTTGTTGATCTGTTTGTTCAGTATCCTTATTGTGCGTCATTGATTTCGAAGTATGGCTGCAATTTTGCCAGCATTAGTTTTTTCAGTAATTTTAATATCGTACTCAGTAGGGTTATACCCCTGTACCTCGAATTATAATTATTAGGGTCACTTCTCTTTCCGTTTTCTGAAGATCGGAACAGCAATATTGATTATCCAAACTCATGGTACATACCCGAGTTCTAATATTTTATTAAATAATACTTTTACCTCTGCGTTTAATCTATCTCCTCCATACTTCAGCATCTCGTTGCGTATTTCATCTTGATCCAGACTTTGCTATACTTTAAGATATTAACTGCTGTATCTATACCATTCTCTGTAATTTTAACAATGTCATCCCTGTTGTAATCCATATTTCGATTTGAATTTTCTTGTATTTTTTAAATACATTTAAAAATGCAGGTAAGCAGGTGTGCAGTTGTGTCAGTATTACTTAAGTATGTTTAAAGTTACTTACGTATCAAAGCAGATGGCAATCTGCCAAAATTTAGTACTGGCACTCAGATGTTGCGTTCCGGTAGCAGTGCACTCCACGCCATCTCCAGTAATGATTACTTTAAAACTGATATAAAAGTTCAGTATTAAATAATTGTTGTTTTTTTTCTATTTTACAGACTATGAAATTATCTTATTCTTACTACAACTTAATGAGCAAGTCAAATGACTAATGAAGGATTACTGAAGGACGACGATTAATGAAGGATAACGCAACCTCAAAAGTGAAGATTTTAAAAGTTTTAAAAGAAGACACACTGTTGTATATCCTCCAGGCATGTGAAATAAACCCAAAACATACTGTTCCTAAAGGTTTCATTTTATTATGTTTTTTAAATGTAAAAATTCATAGCCAAATTTTTTGTACCATTTTCTTGTCGTGTGACTAGTTACAATTTGTACTGTAAGATAAACTCATTTGACAAATTTCACGCAGGCGCTCAAGATGTAAACGCTTTAGAGGATGGTTGGGGAAGATATACATTCCCTCATGATCTTTCGCTAAGCAAGAATTTTAATTTACCATTACAGTAATTTATTTGCTTTTATGATATTTTTTATATCCATGTTGTGTGCTTTCTCTAAAATTGATGTACTACCTTTTTTTAGTAGGTAGATTAAATCCTTCGATAGAATGATCAATGGAAGTGTACGCAAATGAATTGCAACGGTTTGATGTTAATAGGATTGTTAGAGATGGTAAATTTTAGCAATTGATAAAAATGCGAAATGTTACCAAACGCTGAAAAAATTGTATGTTGGACGGTCGATGCAGTATATTTCTGAAGGTTTTCAATTTGGATAAAATTCCAAATCGATCGCAAAATGCGAAAACACATACAAAGTGCAAAATGGTCGTGAATCTGCGATATAATACATTGCGAAATAATACATACATTGCATTTTATGGTTTCCTTTGTGTTCGCTGTCTTACTAGAGATGCAACATCGAGAACAACACAACGCTGGTTGAAAACATTTTGAAAGCGGCAGCATTTTTAATTTATAATTATGATTTAACTGTCAAAACGAAGTAAAAGGATAATAAGAACAATTTAAAAAACGGATCCTGAAAGCCTAAGAGCTCAGGCTTATCTCGACGGGTTTCAGCTTCCTCAGTTCGCCGTACGAAAGTCTCGGGAAGATGACCCTACACCAACTGCGCACGGGTTACTTCTTACGTTTTTTACACTTCTTACACTTATATATATATATATATATATATATATATATATATATATATATATATATATATATATATACGCTTATGCTTGTATATGTGTATATGTAATAAGTTCACAAATGGCGAAATATTATATTAGTTTTCCTTATTTCCTGATTTTAATGGGAAGATCTAAAAAGCATCTAAATAGTTTTATCTCAAAGAGCCCTCCCTTATTAATAATTTTCTCAACAAATTCTACAAAATGATAAATCTTAATTTTTATTATGCCATAATAAATATGCTATAGCTTTGTTTTCAAAATGCAGTTTTTTAACATTTAAAGTGCTAAATTCTACCATCACTAATAACTCTAACCACGGCGTTTTATCATAAGAAGGGCCGCGACAGAACCAACATGCTGCACTCGTGACGGCCCGAGACAACGCTCCTCGCCTTCTATTATACAGTGTCGGATAAGTCACTCCCTATTTGTGGATAGTCGTGATTTCTTTATTTATGAGTCAATTTGTTTATAACTATTTTTCTTAGAAACAGTAATTCTTGAGGTTTAGTTTAACACCTTTTTAAATCTTCACATGAGCTCCAGAATTCTCAATGCATTTTTAAAACGAACCGGCACGTTTGATGCTGCTGCTCGCAGCATGGTTCGTGGAACATTGGTTAACTCACAAGATATCGTTGCTTCCAATTCATCCATATTCTTTGGTTCTCTCTCGTAAACGCCCTCCTCAGCCCACACCAGGGGAAAAATCGCAAGACATTAAATCACGGCTGCGAGCAGACCATTCAAGTGCACCATGTCTGCCAATTCAACGACCTGGAAAGTCATTTGCGGACATCATTTGCAAAATGTGCATTTGCAAAATGCGCCGTCCTGCATGAAGTGAAGATGTGGGTTGTTCCACTGTAAAATTGCAGGCCATACAATGATTACTTTGGGCTTCGCAACAACATTTCACGAACTCTGTTAACTTTCTCTTCTTTCCTCGAAGTTGATGGTCTTCCTGATCTCCTTGCATCGGCGATACTCCCTGTTGTTACTAGTTTGGAATTGCAGTTTTTTAACTGTGTTTTCGTCCAGTGTTGCATGGATCCCTCGTTCACTCCCCCCCCCACATGCACACACAACCTTTGTACATGCAATGCAGATCCCCAGACCTCATAAGGAGTTGCTCAAAAAGGCGGCATTTTTCAACTGAAATATAAGAATAAACATGTTAAACAAAACACCAAGGACTACTCTTCCTAACACATTTGTTTGAAAAAAAATTGCTCATAAATGAAGAAATTGTAGCTATCCAAAAATAGGGAGTGACTTATCAGACACTACAAACCCCCACTTGTTAACAATTGGAATGTAATGGGAATAGTCGTGTACAGGGAGCATCTCCTAGACCTTGAACTTCCATTACCACTCTTACTACAATATATCTACTCAAGATAATAAATTATCAAGCTAAATTACTATGATTCATTAGTTCATAGTAATTCATTATTTAGTTCACTGCCTCGAGGTGATGAAGGTACACAATGGTGCGCTTAAATACAGTATGTGTGGTTTGACGGACTTGCGAGCAATTATCCTCTTTTACTGAAGAGGTCAATGAAAATGCGTCATTCCCAGGGATGATGTACCATCATTTAAACGCCCACTTCCTCTACGACACATACACATGAATATTCGAATTCAAAAAACGGCACTTCAGATAACTCATTTCCCTTATCATGAGTTCATAGTTTATGCATGTTTAGTTGTCAATTTCAGATTTTTTCGCAGATAGTGTTTAATATACATGTTTTCCACAAAAACTCCTTTGTAATAAAAATTAGGTGAATTGCTGGAACCGTAAACTGACGACATTGTTAGTGCACAATATTGTGTGAACAGCAGATACTGGACTAAATCATATTTTTTCTTTTCAAACTTGCACTCGAGAACGGTGCAAACACGTTAGAGATCTTTAGTTCATAGCATGGAATAAATAAGAGCCTCAGTTCTAGGCAGTTCTCTGCCACATTTTTGTTTAAATTAAGATAATCCCACTCGCATATTTACCAAACCCATTATTACATTTTAACCCCATTATTACATTTTAACCGTACCGTAATAAAGCTGTACTATGGAAATATTCGTACTTCGTGATTAGGAATGTCGGATTATAACGATTTTCTTATTCCCCAGAATGAACTTCTTGTAACATAGGACTCTCTAGAGCCAAGCCCTTCAATAATCAACTTATTCTTGCGGGGGCATAACGCAACCAAGAGACTATGTTTGCATTCTTATGAATTTTCTTAATTAACACATAATAATACTTTAATTTAACGTAAAACCGATTATAACATTCGAGATACGAAACTAAATATAGCTGTTTCAGAATGTCGTGTGGCAAAACAAATTTCAAACTAAATTGTACCTACCTAAATACTTCTGAACGTGACATCAGAACTAGGTAATTTAACATTTCAATCATCCAGTCACGCTCTAGAATTGCATAGTTCGACCAACTAATTACCAATATCTTCTGGATTCAAACTACACATAGCCTAACATTGGAGGCCTACACATTGGAGAATCTCCATTCAAACTTATCTCTGATCGTTTTGATACTTTTGCCACTGCTAATTACTTGAAATTATCCATGGAGTCGCTCAAAGAAGTTATCTTGAAGTCGTACATTTCATCACGCACAAACTTATATTTCACATATTACTTAGATTATACAACATTTTTCATACTGATACTCACATTCCATTTACGACACCAGCAAAATAGGTACTTGCAGTCTTGAAGCTCATTTCCAACCACGGAATAGTAATAGTTGTCGATGTTTACAACCAAAGAGTATAAGAGTTTACAACACTCGCGGAGTTTGCAACTTTAATGTAGGTATGGGTAAATAAATTCTTTGAATTTGATTACGGCTTACCCACGGCGTAAGAAATATTTCTTACACCGTGGGCTTACCATACTCTCTGGAAATGAAATATTATTGCAGAGAGTCTTATTCCTTATTGTACCCTGGTTCACGAATTGAATCCCGACATCGCGAGTTCGGTGACGAAAGCGAAGAACGAGTTGCGGAAACGAAGGCTTTCTGTTTCGTAGTTCAAATGAGAATAGCGCGTTTTAATTAATCAGAAAATAATTTGGGCATAAAGTAAGTTGGAAATCACTTACTGGACAGACTTGAGGATGTTTTATATTAATTGCATAACGAAGGCCGGAGCCTCATCCTGATAATCAGCATACTTAGCGAAGCGTCATCTCGCCATAAAAGTTGTAGGTTATAAATATGCTATTCCGTTCGCGGTTCCTGGTTGTAGTTTGCTCCACGGTGTAAGATATATAGGTGTGTTCACTCCCAGTTCCAAGTTGAAGCTAGTGTGAGGCTAGTTCTCGTAGTTCTCGCATATAAGCGCTGCGATCTGTTTGGGTATGACGTAGCATGACCATGATCCATTTGACAGCTCCGTGGGCAGCTGATTTCAAATTTCAAATCAGAGTTTTGTCGTGTTGTGGTGGAATTGCGACTGTCAAGTAGAGTGAACAGTTTCGAAAATGGGTAGAAGATGTTTTGTAAAACTGTGCAGTAGTGACAGCGCAATATGTAATTCACAGGAAACTGCTTTATTTTGTGTCCCCAAGCAAGAAGATACAAGAAAGAAATGGGTTGAAATTGTTCCCCAGAAAAAAAGAAAGTTGAGAGAGAGCGATTATGTCTGCGAAAAGCATTTCAACAGTGAAGAGATCATTGTTATGCGAAATGCTGTAAGTACATATTTCAAGAATTTATCATATACTGTGAATGAGTTAATAGTAAAATAATTAATTTGTATAATCACATACTATCAACGTTGAGAAATGTAACCTATGTAAATTCATTATTTATATCAATTAGAAAAAAAAACATTCACAATTATCCAAGTTAAAGAACATCCACATATAATCAAAGAATATAAATGTATATTTTTTAATACTAAATTATTAAAAAGTTTTCAGAAGTCACTAGGAAAAAACTTAAACCAGAAGCTGTTCCAAGCAAAATCAAACTTGATGATTCTGGGAATTTTTACAATGGTATGTATTTTAAATAGCATTAAAAGTAGATAACTTTTAGAGGACATGATTTAGATGACAAGAAAATAGGATTGTTCATAATTAAAATTGTAATTTTTAAGACTTTTAAATGTAAGAATTCATCTATTTATTTTATATTTCCGTAAAACTGTTGTACTTTCAGCAGATATTTTGGATGCAGCAGATGTAAGGACTGAGGCAATGAAACACAATGCCCAGGAAATATCTGGTGACTATGATCCTCATAATGTATATGTTATTGGCATGATAAAATTCAAGTTGCTTATTGTATATTATTGTTTAATATCATTTTTTCTAATTATAATGAATAACAAGTAATGTATAACTGCAAAAAGTGTAAATTGCTATTTCATTCAATAAAAAATATATTATTTTAATACTAATATATTTTCAGTAGATGATAATGAAAAAATGAATAAAAGTAATAATAATAATAAAAAATTTAAAAAACCTGAGGTTTGCAACATTTAAAACACTAGAAGTTTTGCTCCTGAATTCTAGAAAACTTATTTGCATCGATAAATGAACTGTGGGTGTGATTTTTTGTATTGCTAACAAAATAGTAACACACTCCCAGCTCTACTCCTACCAGTACTAGCCAGAGCTCAACAATACGTGCGCATAGGGAAGCTGCATTTATATCCAAAAGCAAATCAAGGAGCCATTTCCGAATTTCCTTGATGGGTCGAAAAGAACTGGACATAAAACCTCATCAAAGTGGGGGTTATTGACCCTCAAGCTGAAGTACATTACTTGTTTCAGGCATATTGTCTTTTTTATATAATACAATACAATACAAATGTGAACTAATGCATTGTATATCATTGTTTTGTTAAACTAAACATTATTTTTCTTTTTGATGATCAGTATAGATTCTAATTGAATAGAAACAGTTATGCAGCAGAAAAGATTTTACTTGTAACTTAAATTTGTGTACTGATTTTAATTGTTTAATGTCATCTGGCAATAAGTTGTAAAATAACATACCCATAATAATATAATATATTTGTCACATAAATACAGCATAAGCCATGTATGACAAGTCAGGACATTATATGATCATACAATGTACAATGCAAATATTATATATTATATAAAGATTTCTTGTTGTGAGCTGTTGATACTGACGCCTGATGAATGTAATTTCTTTGACATGTTTTGTAGTAATGAATATCGGTATTGTGTGAAAATATGATTTGTAAGTAATCATCAGTAATGGAATAAAATTTATTATTTATACAATCTCAAAAGAATGTGCAAAATTATTATTGCAAATTACTATTTCTTATTATAAAATTATTAATTATATTGAAATTGTCTTCACAAATGATCCAGTACACTGCAATTAAGTACAATCCTATTGATTGATTGCTGACATTATGGGTTGCAAAGAAACGTGACCATCACTTGATTAATAGTAAATCACAGTTGAAGTGTTTTTCGTAAAAGTAATCCTTGTTTATTATTATTAATTATTATTATTATTATTATTATTATTATTATTATTATTTTTATTATATTATTATTTTTGTTTTTCTCTTAAGAATAACCTCACCTCCTGGTTTAAAATGCAAATCTTCAATCGGTGGTAAATTTTAAAAAAATAACACCTCTGACGCACATTGTAATACGTCTAAATAGGCTTTAATACATTTACGTTAGCGTTTCTCCGATTGACAAAAATACTACGCTGGAAACGTGCCGACCATCACCTGGTCGGCCATTTTGCCCAAACCGATTGTGCGCACCGTACGGACGAGTTAGGAACTAGCCTCAAACTGGCTTCAGAAAATCTGCCCAAAAGGTGGCTAGTTGACACACCTACATATCTTACACCGTGGTTTGCTCTTCTGGAAATGAGTCGATTCCTTCACGTTGGGTACAATAAGGAGCCCCAAATATAGCAACTGTAGAAGACATCTTCACTGACTAATAATAAACCTCGAATATTATGTGTATAAAATGTTGGCGTGTACCACATTTTTCACATTAAAAATGTAGTTTTATCAAAATAACAATAGGTATTATATAATATAATAAACAAAAGTTGTATATACGAATATATGCATAAAAAAACTACATGGGCAACACTTGAGTGTAATGCAATTTTATTAAGAGAATCATTAAGATGAAACTGTTTTGATACTCATGGTCACATTTTGTTATTTATTGCTATTATTTACAAAAATATTTACTTCAATTATTCAATAATATTTTAGAGAAATACTTTGTTTTATATATCGCACCTAGTGAATTTTTCTCTGAGCTGTTAGCAAATATTGTCATTCCAAACCTAAATGAAAATACGTTACTGCTGACTGCATTTTTCTCAGTAGCTTAGAAAAATACTATTCTAATTGAATACATTATTCCCAACATGTTATTACGTAATTTTCTGAGTGTGAATATTCAACCTAGATGAGAACTTCTTGATAATATGACTACTGTTAATCACTGCATTAAGTAAAGGATGGAATAATGGACCAATGGACTGAGTCTAAAACGCTCAGCATGAAGTTATGCATTAGTATACGTAAATTGCGTAGACAGAATATTCATCATAAAATTGGGAATGCGTAGCGAAGCGTCAACTCGCCTTAAAAGTTTCAATACGTTGACATTTCGCACGCGGGTCCAGGTTCGCGTTAGCCATGTTCTCGCGGAAATATCGAGTCGTTTCTTTCACGTTGGATCAGTGGCGGCTCGTGGTTGTTAGGGTGTGCTCGTGGCGCCATTAGGGTGTGCAACGTTTTTCTTCTTTTTCCCACACTCTCTCCCTCTGTCTGTCTGTCTGTCTGTCTGTCTGTCTGTCTGTCTGTCTCTCTCTCTCTCTCACACACACACACACACACACACACACACATATACTTTACATGCATGCATTGACACACATTAACATTAATAATGACAATTAAACACAAATCATCTTATGACGTCTGATAGCATGCCGAACAATTCCATTCCATTGTTTCTTTTCAGCCATTTTTTTCTGTGGCTTTTTTCATTGAAATCATTGATTTCTTACGTTTCATATTTTCAACGCTATTCATTGTTAGTTGCACAAACACCCTTGACAGAAAAAGAACTCTCTGATTTCGGTTTCTCAAAACGCATTGAAACGTAGCCTAATACTTACGTTTACAAAATACACTAGGGGTTTGAATACTTCGGAATGGTTCTGTAATTACAACTCACTTTAAAACACAAGAGAATACACATATTATATACAATTAACATTTTTATGAATGCAACACTGCACAGCAATGCGTTCGCGTTTCGCGCGCTAGTGCGAAAGCTCATTTAAGTGGAGAGATATCTCACACTTTCTTCGTTCAATGTCATACTTACTTCTGTTAAAAACTTGTGCTACTCGAGTGTTATATCTTCGAGACACATCAAGGCTTTTCCCGAGATCATCACTGCGCCTGCGCCGTAGAAGGAGCACCGCGCGGGGATTGCCCCAGTCCTCCATAAGCCACCGTTGTTCCCCCTCCTTCCCCTGCAGCCCCACGGCAGCCAAGGACGCCGTTTCCTCAGTCGCATTTTCCCGAGTGTGCTCCCGCAGGCTTTCTCGAAAGAAAGGCTGACGGACCGGCAATCACAGCTTCCGAATGGCGCGTGTTTTGAAATAACATGTTTCGTAAATGCTCTGAGAGGGCTTGTATTCCCCTCTTGTTAAGAGATGTTTAAGAGAAATGGCACCGAATTATTTTGGGTGTGCACATGCGAACGTGCGAATACCCACGAGCCGCCACTGCGTTGGATACAAAAAGGGATGAAAACCCCACATTTTAAGGACAATAGAAGATATCTTGATTATCTGATTGTCTACCTCTAATATTATGTACAAATTTTGGTGTATAACGTGTTTTTTACCTTAAGAATCTAGTCTTTGGAAGAATATTTTTTCCACACTAACAATAATTTTGAATCAGTAGCCTCATCGGCTTTCATTGCATTAAGATATTTGAACAATTAACACAAAAAAATCAAGATATTTTGCTTACATTTTTTTCAGTAGAACTGAACTAAATATTTGACAGCTCTGAATCTCATTTTTAGTAAGTTTCTGAATATGTTGTAATTACCTTAAAAATTTGGGATAAATGAGTTTTCCACATTTTCTTGTACTTTCATTGCTTTCCTGCCTTGGTCAACAGGTATTAAAACAATTTATGTTGTGATCTATTATTGTTGGCCTATGTTTAACACAGGAGTTAGCAATGGAGACAAAATTGACCCCCTGGAGGTCGATGAAATTCTAAAGATCAATGATGAAGGGGTCAATAATCAAATATGCACTGACCAATGATTGGTATGATCAAGATCTCAATGATGATAAAACATTAACTGAAGTTGATATATTATTCTTTTTTATATCAAGTTTCAGTATTAAATACAAAATTATTTATGTTTAGGAATATCATATCATTCCCACGAATTTAAATTGAAAACTAATTTAAATCAAACTATTTTATAATTAGGATGTGTGATTTTGTTTCTGAAAACTGGTATATATTTGTAAAACTAAAAATGATGATAGTACAAATACAGTGAAATATTTATGTATTATCATTTTCTTCAATTTTGTTAACATTCTTTGTACATTTGGTTTGATACCTTGAAGACATTTATGTGAAATTATTTGTATTATGTATAAGCTGTCTGCTGTATATAATATAAAAACATTAAAATGCCTCAATGAAGTGAATCATTGTTTGAAAACAGGTTGATGCATGAAAATTTTGGGAATCCCTGGTCTATCATGTATAAGGAAAGATTCATTTCTACTTTCAAGATTTAGGCCTTTTATGTCTTCTGGCTTTAATCTTTTCTTTTCTTTTTGGTGTCTTCTAGGTTTTTTGGGACTGCCAAGTGATTTGCCATTTATTCACCAATTTTATGTAGTGCATTACGATTTTAAGTAAAGGTGAACATTAGGATTTCTTAGGCATAGTTCCCTACAACATACATGTAAAGATCTCGTTAAATATAAAACATTTAAATCATATTTTCAGAAACACGTACAACTTTGTGTTTGCAGTGAATAGTGATTTTATAGCTCCAAAAGTTGTAAACCTCACTCACTTTGTCAGAATTCACGACTTAAAACTGAACAAAATGAAACAATGTTTTTGGGGCTTTCTAATTTCCAAACAATTTTTCAACCATATTGATTCTTGTGGCTTGGATGTTTTCTGAATAACTTCATTCAATTGTAAAGTTTAAATGCCATGAACTTTTTTTAAAATCTGAGTAATTGTTGAACAATAAGGAGAATTAATTAAAAATAAGAAAAGATTACAATTTACAAAATAATTGTTTTTAAATCCATTAGTGATGCGACATCAATAAATAAATATTAATAAACATTGAAGTCTAAAATTGAACCATCAATGCCTATAATTTATAAAAATTTATAAAAACCCATCATTGTTTTAAAGGTGGCTTAGTAATCTACATTAAATTTGGGTGAAATAAAATTTAAACTGACAGACGCCACCTTTCATTATTTATAATTAAGAATTAACTGAAAAAAAAAGTCAAAAAATAAGAACAATGCTCAATGTAGAATGTAGTAACAATGAGGCTCTATGTAGAAAGTACAAACAGCGTTATTTTGGTTTAAACACATAAACCAACAGTGGCACCATCTGTTATTATTTCATATTTTAACTTTTACAAAATTCTGTTTGTGAAATGTTTCATTCACAAATAAAACATCAGAAATACAAAAAAACATCAGGCAAAACAAATTTTAGATATTTTGGGAGCTCAATATCCTTGCTTATTCCTTTATCTTTATTTATTTATTTTATGTCAAAGACAGTTAAAAATTCTGTGTGACATGCTACAGGGAGAAGTGAATTCGGTGAACGTTTTCATTAACCCTTCCTTCTACCATTCCTTACGTCAAATGTAATGTTATTCCAAAATGGAGTACTTTGGAGATATACCATGGCTACAAAACTTATGATTTAGATAATATTTAATGTGATGCTGGTGATGTTCATTACAAGTGAGTATTAAATGCATTTTTCACTTAAAATATTCCTCTCACTTGTATCTATTACTTCAGAAAGAAAAGAAATACCTCTGCTGGTTAAGGAATTGAAACAGAAAGACTAAAGGAATTAATGTAGAGGAAAACAATAAATAAAACACATATTTCTTTACTGAGATAGCTTTATGTGAAACATCTGATGTTGCTAGAATGGCACAATGGCTGCTTACATTATATACACTGTATTTCAGGTTTCCCATCCACATAATTCTGATCAGACTCCTGGTTATTTATTTACATAATCACAAAATAATTTATATACACCAATCATACAAAAATGACTAAACATAAACCAAAAGGGCAAATATATAAATTGTGGCACAGACGAGATGAAAGCTGCACGTGAAGCAACATGAGCCGAAGGAGCTCATGACTCTACTACATGAAACTAACAAGCACAAAGAGTAGGTCAACACTGTCTTTGGTTTTACGCCATCTGGCAGACTCTTCTCTAGCAGATAATACTTGACACAGTCCACAAGACTAAGGAAAGACACATCAACGCAGCCAGGGTTGGAAGGACGACCAAGGTGTCTGGCACCAACTGATGCGAATGGCTGTAGATACGCTGGACATTCAGTTACTACTAAAATGTGGGTGTAGCAATCATGATCATTCCTCTCAGAAGAAAGCATTAGATGCTGTCATGTTCTATAAATATATTTAATCCAGCAAATCTAAATGGAACATTTTCGAGAATGGTAGTAATGTTCAAAGTAGTTTTCATTACACATTATTAACATGTCTTATGTAATACAACTGCATTACGAGCAGTAAAGATCAGTACTAGTATAGATGATTTTATTTAATGTATACATATTTTTCATATGTCTTCGAGTAGAATTAAGCACTAATACCTAATTCGAGGTAAGTTATGCAACAGTTAGGACAATGGGCACTTTTCTTAACATTCTCGTGTAATGTATGATTACATCTTTGGTTTTTATGATTCATGATGTTGGTGCCAGGGAAGAGTAAGGGAAAAGGTATTAAAGGTAAAAAGGACACCGCAGTGATTCTCAAACTTCTCATTTTCACAGAATGAAAACAGATCTTTCACACTTTAGAAAAAAAAGAGAAGACATATAATTGTACTTGTCCCAAATGTTAATTTACATTACAATTACGAGCATAGGGCATGTGCATTATATAACATACAAGAGAACTACCCCAATTTCAACAAGTCTACATTAATAAAATGTATCTCAATAAATTTGAAGATTTTAAAACTTAATTTATAGGTTCTTAAATATTCAATTATGTAATAATTGAAGTAATCTCAAAAATCAAACACCACAAAATATTGCACATCAATAATTTTTTTAAGAAATTTCTGCCTCTAAAATTACATTTAATAGTTTATTCAGTCAATGGTCATAATTGCTATGTCAATATTAACACATTGAATACCAAATGAACACGAAAAAACATATAAAATACTACTTGAGAGACATGCCTCATTTCACATTCTTATTAACTCACAAATCAAATAATACTGGCATCATACCCATTTCTTTCATCTGTCATCAATGAAAAATCAAAAACATTCTACACAGTGTGTAGGTTCAAAGTTTGTGAGTCTCAGCACATGCAAGTTATTTTCTAAATTTACTTCCTACTGCTCTCATGGAATGCTCCAGTCATTCACAACAGTTTGAGAAACCCTGGGCAGGGGTGGGTTGGGGTGTGTGTGAGGGAGCAGGTCAGGGCCAGGGGTATCGCGGGTATACCCGGCTCCGCGCTCGTGCGCGGGGGTGGGGTAGGGAGGTGCAACTACAGCCTCTGGAGCGTCTCGGGCAGGGCACGAGGGCGCAGGGCGAAGGGCAGTGACAGCTATCGCTCATGGCAAGGGGAACAGCTGCACAAACAGATGCATTTCACCAGAGAAATTTACAAGCTCAATCTCACGGCACCTGCTCACTAACAGGACTTCACTTTCGAAGAAACGTTCATCTTACATGAAGAACTGCTAGGCAGTTGCTTGCATTAAATGCAAAACTAGAGATAAATAGAATACCATGGAAGTAAAAGTATTTCCTTTAACTTCCAGACTTCAATAATACTTAATGATATGATAATTACTTGAATCTTACAAAATGAATTTTACTGAATAAACTTTTGCTTTGTAAATAAACACTGAACGTGAACTAATACATGAAAAGTATTAACTCAGACTTGGAAGACACCATGTGCAAATACAAAAGCAAAGTAACTTTCAATTTCAATGCTTCATTTCTAAGACTACAATTTAATCTAGTTCTTTCTAATTTTCCAGTACCCGATATGTTAATTTTATCTCATCTTAACTACTAATCAGAAAAATCCCCTCTCATAAAAATATAGACCATATTCTTCAATCACAGAACTGTGGTTCTTTTCATGGACACCACAGCACCTACTCACTGTTATATTAGTGGAAAAAACAGGAAAGCAATGTCTACAGGACATTACTAAATAAAAAACCTCATCTCAGTCTGTACCCTCTTGGAAAAAGAAGGCATATTAAATAATCAGAAAATATGACAGAGAACATCTAGAACGAAATTTATTTCAACGCATTGTTCTCTCATATTTGAAGCACTACCTCCAGCCAAACGTCTAGTACAAATCTTACATCGAGATTCAGAATCGATTCATTTGCACCTTCAAGTAAGTACCCGAAGAGACCGAGTGTATTTTTCCGGTGAAACGCATTCGACCGTTCCCCGTGGCAGGGGCGATAGCCGAGGCAGGGCGGAAGAAAGCTAGCGGGGCGGAGGGCGGGCGTGGGTGTGGGAGGAGGAGGAATCGGGAGGGGGGTCGGGGAGGAGCTACCGCTAGGCGGCGTCAGCGCCAATCACGGCCGAGCGGGGCACCAGGCCCTTGCGGTCGCCGCGGCAGCACAGCAGCCACTCGGCGTCCACCTCCAGCACGACGCGTAGGCGCTCGCCCTCGTTGAAGGAGAGGTGGCCGCTGTCCGTGGGCAGGCGATGGCACAGCGTGCGCACGAACCTGCGAACACGCACCGGCCTCCATGCACAAGAGTTCCTCAGCCACCAACAGTCGTGTGAACAACTCACACGGGTAGAAAATAAAATAATTTAAGAGTAAATAAAAGTTTTGGGAGGGAGAAAAACTTAACGTAGGAACAAGAGATTGAGAAAATGGAGTGAGGAATATCCTCGGTATTATACACGCACGTTTTCTTTAGCTCCGGAATACGTACCCCCACTCCTTTGCCAACATTAGTTAAATCAAGAATAAATTATAGGAACGAGCGTTGTAGACAAAATCTGATTACCAGAAATGTTCGCTCCCGAGCAATAGAAACTATTTTGCACCGAAACACGAACTAAAAATTGATATAAAAGCTCTTTTGTCAAAATAACCAAACTCCCCACTCCTCTCGCAACTAGCGAAGCGAGGGCTGAAGAAAACGTGCGCGGATAATAGTCGGTGATTCGTCTAGAGTTGGCATCTCTGAGAGGGGAATCTTGTCTGGGGTGACGGGTCTCGTTCGAGGTTGCGGGTTTCGTCTGGGGTGGCCATCTCATCTGAGATTTCGGTGTCTGGGGTTCGGGTCTCTGGGTTTGTAGTCCTCTCTGCGTTGGATTCTCTGAAGTTGCGGCCTCGTCTGGGATTGGAGGTCTCACCTGAGGCGGGGACGTTCCCAGGGAAGAGGGGGGGCATGGGGCGTGCGCTCACCTGGGCGTGGGGTGGGGGTGGGCGTGGGCGTCGCCGCGCGCGCGGCCCTGCGACGAGGAGGCAGCGCGTCGCGCGGCGGGCAGGGCGCGGGCGGCGGGGCGGGCGCTGGGCGCCCTGTAGGGCAGGCTGCTCGGGCGGGCGGCCGCAGCACCGGGCGCCGGGCGGTCGGCGCGCGAGGCGCGGGCGGTGGTGGCGGCGGCGGCGGCGGGCCTCTTGGCCGGCGCGGGCGACGCGGCCGCAGGCGCGGCCCCGGAGGACGCCGTGCGCCGCGCCGCCCCCGCCACCGGGATGGCGGACGGCCGCACGGGGGAGCTGACGGGCCGCGGGATCTTGGAGCGACCGCCCGCACCCGCTCCCGCGCCGTCGGGCGACGTCGTTGTCGCCGCTGGCGACTTGGGCGATTTGGGCGATGGGGAGCCCGGCGCGCTGCCGCCGCTCCCGCTGCCGCCCTCCTTGCCGCTCAGCATCTCCCACTTCATCTGCAGCCGCCGGAACTTGCCCCCGCCGCCCAGGGCGGGCGGCGGCGTCGCGGCGGGGCCGGTGGAGCCCGTGGTGACGGCGGGCGAGGAGGCCTGCGCCGGCGCAGCTGCGGGCGCGGGCGATGGCGAGGGCGAGGGCGACGGCGACGGCGCGGAGGCGGGCGTGGGCGCGGGCGGGGCGGGCGGCACGGGGTCGCCCGCTGAGGCGCGGGGCGCGGGCTCGAGGCTGTCGGTGTACTCCTCGTCTGAGTCTTCAGCAGCCAGTCGGTCGAACGCCTACGATATGCAAGCGCCAGGTGAAGCAGTGTCTCAAAATAATATTGCCACAGAAGTGCTAGTCTTTAAAATAAATATGCCTACGTAGTAAATAACATTATGTTTCGAAACAATGCGAAGTAACCATCGCATGGGAACCGTAATTGTAACCGCGAATGGGAACCGTATGAAACTTTACTTCCCATCTGAAATGTTTTAATTTTTATGTATTTCGAGTTTACGGCTACATGCTTTTAGTTAAGTAATTCGCGAATACATTCCTTTAAAATCTTCGCATTTGATGTTCATCTGACGTGATTCCTTCCCGTATCATACGAGAGGGTGCGTTTTTGAAATAATGGCCGATGGCGTTGCTCTGCTCACTATGGATATACCACACACAAAACGAACTCTCGGGCGTCTTTCAACGTCAAGGGGAAGGTGTCAGATCGCGTCTTCTTTGCGCTATGCAATGGACAAGCGATGCCACTCTGTGCCCTACGTGAGTGGCATGTCGCAATCATGTTAGAAGATCATCAACAGTCACAGATACCGAACGCGTGACGATACCACGTACGATGGAGAGGAAGTGAAGGAACAGAACGTGAGGCTCGATTTCTATACATAGTTAAGTAAATAACTATTATTCCATCAATATACTTTTATTCAAGTGGACGTCGTTTCTGTTAAGCGTCCGAAAAATTGACTGCACAGGTAGGCCACTCACGTCCTGGAATAAATTTCCGTGAATGTTCGCAAAGAACAGAGCATTTTATTCACTCAGATTACTAATTTCACACTATTTAAAAAAATAAAGCAAGTCAGATACTTATTTGTCAGCACTCTAATTTCTCCGTGATAAAGTACAAATTTTACAAAATTATCAACAAATAAAAATTAAGTCTCAATTTTTTACAGGACAATTTTTTTAAGGGATAATGTATAGTTACAGGTATATAACTGTCTCAAAATTTCCCTCTCTTCTTACATTTCTTCTACAAATTCTCTGACTTTTCCAGAGTAATGAAATTCCCTGACTTTTTTCAGGTTTTCCGTGTTTACCCGGAAAGTGGGCACTGTCGCAAAGCAACTATACTGCGGTTTTTACAGAGCTGCGTTTGAAGTAAATCAGCTGTTTCGGCGTCATCCAATCGGAAGGCTGAACGTTACCATTATGACGTCACTATAGTGACATGTAATGTCCCGATTGGACAGCACCGTAACGGCTGATCAACTGTCAAACGCGACTCTGTAAAAATCGCAGTATATTAATGAATAGGTGGTGGATTTTGATGACCTAAAACTACCAAAAATGACCAATAAAATGCACTTAATTTTTTTTTAAATGCCCTAAAAGCACAGAATAATGACGTAAAAAATTGATCAAAATCACTTCAGATGAACAACTCATGCTATTGGGTATGTTACTGATGTAATCGAGGCTTCTTCCTTGTATTAAAGTAAACCCAGCTTGCAAATTTTTGGTTTGAACTGTTCTTTACAAGAAAATCTGTCTCTATCGCGCAATCGTCGAAACTGGCAATGGCGCCGTTAGGCGTCACACGAACCTTAGATTACATAATACTCACAGCGATTGTCATTAAAATACATGAGCAAAGAAATCGAAAAGGCACCTCAGAAATTCTGTGGAAAACATTTATTGCATCTCGAAAATATTTATTTGAAGCAAGTATCATTAAAATCGATGAAATCAGCGAAAAATGCATTAAAAATGACGAAAAAAGTAAAAAATGACCTATTAGTCGAAATCGACGAAAAATGCAAAAAAATGACAAAAATGGGCAATTTCCTATTGTCATGACATAAAATTAATTTTTATACTAAACGGCATTGCTCTACAGTGAAAAGAAAACAAAATGACATTTCATTAAAATCCGATTAATGAATCCTTAAAAATCGATTAATGAATACAATTGCAAAACGCGCGTCCAAAGGATGTGTTTGGCGTGCGCACCTGGAAGAGCTTGGAGCCGAGGTGGATGCCGCTCCAGCGCTTGCGCACCGTGCTGGCGAGGTCCGTGACGAGCGAGAAGCCCGCGCCGGCGGCGCCCGCGGCGGGGGCGGCGGCCGACGGGTTGGTGCAGGAGCGCGGGCGCGCGCGCGGGCGTTCGCCCGGCGCCCATCGCCCGCCGCCCACGCCCGCGCCCGCGCCGGCGCCTCCGCCCGCGGCCAGCAGGTCGGGCAGCGGCTCCGCGGGCGCGACCGACGCGCCGCTGCAGTTGGGGTGGTGCGACGCCGTCTCGCCGGCCAGCGCCTGCGCACCGCCAACACACCACGCTCGAAACGACGCTCGGGGCAGAGGCTTCGAATTACGCTAAAAGGCCCATTCGCAATGCGGCGGCGATGGTGTAACGGTTAGCGTATCGGGCTGTTATACCCAAGTTCGCGGATTCAAACCCGATCGAAGCCGTGGATTTTTAAGGGCGAAAAAATCCTTCGCACGCCATCCTTCGGAGGGGAAGTAAAACCGGCTGTCCCATGTTAGTAGATTTACTGTATGTAAAAGATCATCAAGCCTAAATAAAGCCTCTGAGTTAAATTCAAATTGCCTGTTTCGTTGCCCAAGTAATACCTTCTTTCTCCCCTAGTAGGTGAAAGGAGCGTAACGAAATTTGCGTGGTCAGATGGAAAAGCAGGCTTCATGGCCTGAGTCTCGCCACGTAAAATAAGACGAGAATTATAAGAATAAGAATAATTCATTCATACAATGGAAACACAAACATAACCGTAATCAACACCCTATGCAAATATGACACATAGATCGAGCAGGTTTTTCGTCCAGTTTCCCTGATCTTTTGAGCAAATGCTGACATGGTCCCTTGTTTTGCTTCTGAACATAAATGTAACTTCATTATCTGTGTACGTCATCTAGAATTCAGTGGGATTAGTTATTCAAATTATCGTTCTACATGAGGTCGTTGCAGGACGTATTATTCCTTGACGAAGGACATGATGAGGGATAAGAGCCCAAATTTATTGCTAATTTACCCTTGAAAATAGATATTACTTTGGAGCGAATATTTTGTTAACAATCCTTGCAAAAAAAGCTCATTTTCTTTCTATATTCAAAATTCAAGTAGTATATGGCTTAGGGTAGGGATCACAGAATTTTGAAAACGTGCATAGAATTCACTTCTCTTCATAGCACGTCACATACGGTTTTTAACAGTTTTTGACGTAAAATAAATAAATAAGACGAACATATTAACATAAGTGATAGACTGAAGTATTCACAATGTCGAACATAAACGTAAGCAAAATAAAGAGTTTCTATTGGCTGCGAGACATTCTAGTTTACTGTTGGTTGGACATGAGAATCGATTTGGAGATATCGTCTGTGTTCATGACGGGGGGAGCCCTTGCTATGGATTGCGTTATTGCGTCTATCGACTTATTTCGATACTCGATTTTCAGTTAACGTACTGTGATTGGTTCATTTCTTATTTTTGTCATAAGCAAAAGCACAGAAGCTTGCAAGATTTTAAGTTAACGTCTTACGTGTTATGCTTATCCGAACGCATTGTGAATGAGTCCGCTTATGGATGTAGTCCTAACTTCTATGTTAACGTCAAGCTTATGTTTATGTTTGCATTGTGACCACAAATAGCCCGATATTTCCTACTTTCAATTATTTCTCGAAGCGCACAACGTTTTCGTTGAACTTTGAAATCCCATGAGAAAGTGCCGAAACCTTTTGTAACTGAGCCAACTGTAAACGAATGAAGTAGCGTCAATTGACGTAACTAACAAGCATGTGGACAGAACCTTAAGTTACGTATGTTGCCATCAACTGACAGGAAGAAGCTGTAACTCTGGTTAAATCTTAGGCTCACTTCTCTATCTCGCAGCGGTTTCAGTCATAACTCTAACGATTTGATGATTCATAATTAAGTTAAATTAAAATTTAGATACTAAATATATACACACTGTGTTCTTTCCAGCTAATTTATTTTCCGACAAAAAATGTTAACAAACGTTTGAGTAGAAAATGTTCTAAATTCATGGCATTCTTATCCACTTTGTTCAAAATCTGAAATGCGTGTAAGACAAATAATTATGTTCAAAACAAAAATGAGTTATATAGAATTATCATGGGTGATTAAAAAAACCACTCATACCGAAACTGTGCCAAAACAAATCCAATGATACAAAAGCAAAGTCTAGGAGGATGTAAAAGAAAGGACGAAGATAAAAATAAATTACTAAAACAATACTAGCAGTCGGGTACGCCGTACACCACTTGGGTATTCGAGGATTAGTAAAACAAATCTATATGATGTGAGTGTGTTTGCTTGAGCAGAAGTAGAACGCGTGGAGGAATTGTAACCAAATTACTTTCGAGCGGCCGAGGAATAACGTGGATGAGGGGGGATAAAAATATTACTCCCCAATGTTTTAACAAAATTTTGCGCAATGCAACCCGCATTCCACTTATGCGTTAAGGGATTGCCATGCAGCAGGGCGGTCAGGGGCTAGGGGGTGAGAACGAAGAGAGGCAAGGCGGGATCGGTAGTGGCCAGGATGGGTTAGATAAACGGCGGTGCGGGGAGAGAAAACAGACGGAGCGAAGAGAGCGGATCTGGGAGAAGATAGCGGGGTGGATGGGAATGAGACAGGGCGTGGCGGGAAGGGGCGGAGAGAGCATGAACGGTGCGTTTCTGAACCCTTAGTGATAGTTTCCTCCCGTCGTCAAGCGCTTTCGCTTCCAGGATACTCCAGCGTTCTCTAACAGCTCGTGATCACGTTGACATCTTATTTTAGTATCTATCGATGTAGAGAACAGTTGCGAAGACGAAGCAACAAATGAATGTTAAACTATTCTTTAAAATAATGACGTGGCCATTTGTGTCCCCGGGCAAAGAACTGCAAGTACAGCAATTTTCAATGTAAGTATGCCCCTGTCACTGCTTAAAGCTGGAAATATCTTAACGTAAATACGCAAAAATAATTATAATATATTGCTAAATGTATTCCCGCACCCGGAGTATACCAATGGCGAAGAAGGGCGAATGGTGTGTGAGTGTGTGTGCTGCTTTTGATTGATTAGTGATTCGACTGCTAAGGTAATTGGTCCCGTAAGTGTAATGCATTTTTTTTATTCTGGGAGGTGGAGGTGATCTTCTCCTCCTGGATCGAGAGATCCCGGGCCGACCTATATGTCGCATGTCGATTAGCAAGGTTCCCCAACCAGGTATCTCCCACCAGCGGGGCACCGTCCCAACCCGGACAACCTCTAAGTTCCCCACATGTGATAGTGTAGTGCATGTAAATGTGTGTGTGTGTGTGTGTGTGTGTGTGTGTGTGTGAGTAAGTAAGTGAGGTGGGGATAAGACAAGGAATAATCGCACGCTGTCTGTGTCCCTTTTGAAAGGCTACTGCTCCGGCTTTCGCCTGGTGTTGATCGGAGAAACCATTCTAAACGAGCGTAGATGTTCGTTTGTCTACATCGCGCGAGCGCGGGGGCGGGGGAGGCTGACCTGTCGGAGCAGGGCCTCGGGTGAGCGCCGGGGGCTGCGCGGGGGCGGCGGCGGGGGCGGCAGCCACGTAGCGGACGCCGCCTCCTCGTCGGCGGACGCCGTCAGGCTGCTCTGGATGGAGCGCACCAGCTGGCGCAGCGTCCACTGCCGCGCCGCGCCGCCAGGGGCGCTGGCGTTGGTGTTGGCGCCTGGCGCCGGCGACGCGGGCTCGCCCGCCGCCTCCGGCCCGTCCTCGCAGAAGGCCGCGGACGGCGCGGTGCCCTGCGGGACGCAGCGGCTCAACGCTCAGCCCACGGGCGGCCGTCACAGATTTTTGTCAAATAATAAAAATATTTATTATTTAACAAATGTTTATTTTTAAATAAGAAAGTTGTTATTTAACACTACCAATGTCATATAAACATATGATACTATACAACATTAATTTTAAATAATTACAAAATTCTCATGTAAACAAATATTTAAATCAACTTTGAGAAGCAATGAAAGGTAACGAATGAAATCTCTAGGCCTTTTGGATGGGGTGGGGGGCAAACTCCCATTCACCCCTCCCCCCAGATTCGCCACTGGCTCAGCCACACAGCCGAAGTCAGACAAATCATCAAGATATCTGATTGTTTTGTAGTTTTGTGAGTGTGTTTCTGAAATGTAATACGGAATGCTCTTCCATTTAAAAAAATACTGTTACATTCGTAATCGGTTTATTACAATGTGGTAAAAGCACTTTAACACTAATAATCTTGTGTTCAAATTCTCCTGCCATTGCCATTTTCTTTCTCAAAATTTTCTGTGTCACACTATTTTTGCCAACATTTTATTACAATGAAAAACGTTTTTTATATTTTAACATGGACCATCTAAGTTCTGAACCTCAAGATCATTGTGCATTTTCACGTATTGTGAATAACAGTGATGTGATCACAATAGTTAACATTACAAATACATTGGCTATTGTCACAATTTCTTACCTCTTTACAAATGCTGTTAGTGGCCACCCTGAGTTGATAAGGAATAGTGTTTTTAGGAATAATATTGATTTTTATAGCCATCACAAAACTTTTCCCTGATTTTGACGATTTTTCCACCCAGTTGCCTGCTTTTCCCCTGACTTTTCCAAAGCAATGAAATTCCCTGTTTTCCCCGATTTCCAGAAAGTGCCAAAGGAACGAGGCGGGTACCTGCGGCGAGAGCTGTCGCAGGCGGCGCAGGCTGGCGTGCAGGCGGCGCGCCTCGAAGAGCGGGTCGAGGCGGAAGGGCAGCAGCGCGAGCGGCTGCAGGGCGGCCACGACGCGGTCGAGCGCCGCGCGGGCGGCGGGCGCGCCGGCCGCGGCCGCCGCCAGCAGCCCCGCCCCCGCGCCCGCGCCCGTCGGCGGCGCGTAATGGCGGCGCAGCACGCGCTCGCGCGTGCGCACGAACGCCAGCCACGCGTCCAGCGAGCGCGCGTTGAGCAGCGCGAAGGCGAAGGCGTTGAAGCGCAGCGCGCCCTCCGACAGCACGTCCTCGCCGTTGATGCGCAGCACCAGCTCGCTCAGCGCCTGCGTCATCGGACCTGCGCACGCACCAAACACTTGAAAGGCAAGACTCCACGGTATTATCCCCGCTCGTTTTCTTGAACCCTCGTTTCACAAGACGCGAGAGGAGTGGCGGGTTGATTACTCGGTCAACGGGACTATTATAAAAAATATGTAGCTCGTTTTCCAATGCAAAATACACGGAAATTATACAGAAGCGAGCATGTCTGGTTATCAAATTATGTCAACAAAGCTCCTTGCAATAATTTATTCTGAATTCAACTGTCAGTAAAGGAGTGGGATAGATCTTTCCAGGGCTCAAGAAATCGTGCGCGTATAATAGTATTTTTAAACAATTCATTTCTTTTTTGACGTTTCGACCCTATTTGTGGTCTTTTTCAAAAATCTGTTGTCCAGGTTTGTTCAAACTACACCATAAACAAACAGCTAGCATTTTGATAAAAAAAATGTCAATGATTTAAACACCAAGGTCAAGTCATAAACATCATCTGGCCAACTTTTTTTTTATCGCATGGATGAGTCTGTTTTATTAAGGTAAAATAAACAAACAACACAATAAAATAAACAATATAACAGACGTAAATACATTCATTAAAACTTAAAAGAGAAGAACTGAAACAAAACGCCACATGCAACAAATGGCCTGCCCCTTCGCCGGAAGGGTGGAGCTGGTGTCACCAAGTTTGAGAAAAAGAGGTGCAGGCAACTCAGAAACTGTTGTTTAGTAGATACTTTGTACCATAAATAAATTCAATTTTCATAAAAATTGTTACCTTCAATCTATTTACCTCTCCCTCTCCGTTCCCCTAAATAATATCCGAGTTGCTCTATGTGTTTATCCCTTCTCTCCATCACACAAAAAAAGCACGATTTTTTTTACACAATTGCTACTCATTTAACTCATGGGTATTTGGACAATCATATGTGTGCAAGTTATAACTATTTACATATGTCATACATCAAGCCCTAGTGAGACTGACAACTTGATGTAGCGCTACCTTTGGGTAATTCTCAGAGTAATTCATAATCATCAGAAGCTACGAACTCAGCACCTCCCTGGGTGCACTTCATGACATGCACATAAGAAGTTTCTGGTAATTAAAGCCACTGGACCTAATTTTCTAACAACTCATAAGGACTTAACCCTTCTTCTAGGAAGGCTTCAGAAAATATGTAAGAGAACCATTTTGAAAATAATAGAAAACAATTTTTTAATTGAATGTAAATACAGTAATAAATATTTAATTTTTGCAGTACTCTCAATTTGTGCATTTTCATTTATGAACAATTTCAAAACAAAACTTCTAAACAATATTTTTATATTTCTTTTGGAATTACTATTTTCTATTGCAAATTCTAATGTAAATTTAAACTCAACCTTCAAAATTTTGTATTAAAAATAATTAATTGTAAATATTATCCCATAATTCACAAATAATAAATCAATTGAAACATATTTATTACACTATTTTAAAGTTTGAGGCATTATTGTTAAAAAGTATTTTTTATTCTTACCCATTTTCAATGACAGAGACATGTCCCCTCCTGACCAGAGCCACCCTTCCTGCTCCATGTCTCCTCAAAGGGCTTGGCTTACAGGAAAAGTGAGTCCTTAAGAAACATTTTCCACTGTTTTGCCCTTGGAATAATTTTCACAGTGCCCACCGTTTAGGTGTCTAAATGTCCTCTGCATTTTAAAGTTTTCCCTTTTAGAGGTTTAATTTTTCTTTAAACATAATCCTCAGCTAACTGCATGTGAAATTTTAACTCCTCAGACTACTCTATCCACATAATTTCAGGTTGGCCAATCATTTCCTCAAAAAATTTCCCTGACTTTTCGCAGTTTTCAAGAGCATTTTAAATTTTTTACTGATGAGATATGTAGTTTATTTCACAATAAACAAAATATGAAAGCAAGTCTGAAACTAATTTGTCAGCACTCCAATTTCACTATGAAAAAGTGCATATTATAACAAACTCCACAAATAGAAATTGAGCAAAAAATAATGCTGTACTACATTTTTTAAGAATAACATATAGTTTTATAATCATCCCTAAATTTTCCCTTACTTCTAATAATTCTTCGATGCATTCCCTGATTTTTCCAGTGCAATGAAATTCCCTAATTTTTCCTGGTTTTCCATATTTTCCAAAAAGAGGCCACCCTAGATTTTTATTTCTTGATGTGACAAGCCCTCCATATCCCATGTTTATTTTCAGCGCTTTGAATTCCCTGTATTTTCCAGGTTTTCTCTGATTTTTTCAGAAATTGTTAATGCTTGATGTAGAAAATAAAGTGTTTCTCATGCCTTAGAAAATTCTGATCTCTGTTTATGACGTAATACCTCTTATTCCTCATCACCATAACTACCCTACCCTCTTTTATCTAATGTCATCTTCATCCAGCTACAGTACAAAACACACTATAAAGCTGTTCCTACTTTAGACTTTACCCTCTCATTTTAGATAATGTGAACATTATGTGGCTAATTCAGGAGTTAGCTAGATTTGCACTTTATCCATAACATCTTACTCTGATTCACTCTCATTTCTTAAAATTTCATTACTTAAGTCTCACAAACCTTCTATGTTATGCTACATTTCAATTTTCAGTGAGGGATGAAATATAACACTGCAAATGAAAATTACCTTGTTGTGCTGATGCCTCCACGACCTGCCATACAGAGTTGGGAATAGCACCAAAAGGGGTGTCCAAGCGCGCTTTCAGTCCATCACCCAGAACTGCATATAATGCTGGGCAAAGTTTTGTCAGGGCAAGCTCTGCAGCAGCAGGAGCTGCCACAACTGGGTCGTGAGTAGTTGAGAAAAGTCGCACCAGCGCATCAACAGCCCCAGCCACTGCCATCACCAATCCTGTGCACACCACATGCAACCATGCAAAGTAGAAAACAAGTACTCACACACTTTTTCACTTACATTACAAAGAAAAGGATTTGGTTTTATTGCCAAGTTGGAACTGTACAACATGGAATCTTGTTATGAAAATAGACTGCACAATGATATTGTCTAATTATATACATGTAATGCCTAATTATATCACACCCAATCATTTAAATATAATTAAATTTAATAACCAATCACAATAGTATTTATATTCCAGTAAATATGTTTTAATGAAAATATACTTCCCCCACACATCAATTGTTTAGTGTTCAAACAGAACATCTTAAGATATTATAACCAGGGGCAGATTTACGCACAGGCGCAGGAAGCATGTGCCTACGGTTGCAAAAGTTTAGGGTCCGCAAAAATTATGGACTAAAATTGTATCTAAGGAGACTTGTTATTCAGGTGCGATTTTAAAAAAACATTTGTATTCTACTAGTTTTTTAACAAAATGAATAAACACTCACAAAAATAATTTATTAACAGGCTGATAATTCCTTCTGCTATATGACTGTGATAAGTCAAAATAAGCGATATTTACATTTTCAGGTTGTGCAATTAAAATTTAATTACAATTACCAAAAAGGAGTCTTCATGCTACATCAATTCCAGTTACCTTATTCGGAATTCCCGCCAGATTTGGCAATTTTTCAATGTAGTCAGCGGGGGGGAAAATAGTTTTTGCGGTTGGCGGGAAATTTAGTCATAAATATTTGTCCTATTTTTAATCATAAATTACATATATGTTATTATATATAACTTTTTTCCCTGGGTTATTTGGAAAATGTAGGCAGCAATTTTTCACATGCCTACAGGCAACAAAGTTGTTAAACTGTCTTTGATTATAACCAAAACAATAGAGACAGTTAAAAATTATTGAAATGCTCCTTAAAACACTAAAAATGCAAAGAGCTTTAAATAATAATAATAATAATAATAATAATAATAATAATAATAACAATAACAATAATAATAATAATAATAATAATAATAATAATAATAATAATAGTAATAGTGATGATAACAAAAATTTGCATTTATGTAATTGTTTATCAGAATTGTTAATTCAGAATTGTTAATACAGAAATGATGATATTGATATAGAGAAAAACAAATTTGCGAGCCTGGATAGCCGGGCTAAGGCTGAAGGGCCATAGCTGCCTCAGCTTAAAGGGTACTCAAAGGTACGTATCCCATCCCGGGCATAGATGTTTCTGTGTGTTCGTGTTGTCCTTACACATTCTTTTATCTTCCTACAGTTTCCCCTAGAGTTAAAACAATCTGTGGTCGCTATATGACCAACTTGTTAGAAAGCAACCTTAAAAAAATATCGAAAAAAACAACTTGCTTTATGTGAAAATGAACTTCAAAACCCTCTAACTTCTGAATACTAATATAATTTTAAGTTCATAATGAAGTCGTGTTCATCATGTTTGCTTGTTTGCTGTTTGTTTTTTGCTTGTTTGTTGTTGTTTGCTTTCAAATAGTTACATACAGTTATAAAGAGCATGTTATTACTGTTTATTTTTAAATAGATGAGAGTACAAATTATCCACAAAATCGATAGAAAGTAGTGGCACATGGTAGTGGTATGTGCGGTAGTGTTAATATGATTTAGTAACTTGCCCTAGTACTTTCAGAATCCCAAACACACAATGAAATTAATATTTAATATTGATAAGTCATGAAGATCCAAGAGAAACTTCTACTCACCTCGCTGATGTGCCAGTTCAGTGTCTGTAGGTGATCCAATAGAACCAATGGAACCACTACTGGGGCTCATTTCATGATCTTCTCTGAGTGGTGATGCAGCTGCTCTCTCTGCAAAGCTCACGCTCTTCTTGTGAGCAGGGCCACATGCACAGCCAGCTGCATGATGTTCTGGGGTGTTGTGAGGTGTGCGACAGTCTGCT
Source organism: Teleogryllus occipitalis (assembly GCA_011170035.1). Classification (NCBI taxonomy): domain Eukaryota; kingdom Metazoa; phylum Arthropoda; class Insecta; order Orthoptera; family Gryllidae; genus Teleogryllus; species Teleogryllus occipitalis. The sequence continues at coordinate 412,362 of BLKR01000376.1, forward strand.
CCTGGTGCAGTTGGTTGCTGGCCCAATAAAAATTTACTCACCTGTACATAAAAAACACTAAAATTAACAATTGAGAGGTATTACTAAGTCAAAATGTGAAAAATTAAGTACAGTGTAAATTTTAGTTGTTTTCTCCGAAATGAATAAAAATAATTGTAATTAATTAGTTTCAGTAATCATTATTAGAAAAATTCTTCAATCTATTTCAAATATCAACTGAGGCCAAGACCTAATTTAAACAGACAGTATTCCTTTCTCTTTTTTTTTTTTGTTACGTCATTGACGCAACACGTCTCTAACCCTTGTTGGGTGTTGAGTGCTTTCCCAGGAGTAATCCTTTGTTACTAATGGGAAGTAATTACCTTTTCTATATCTTAGTCAAGTCTCATCACATCGCAGTCAGTCAGTGTCTTTTATCCCTTCGACCAGGGGCTCAATGCCATTAGATTCTGAGGTTCCTAGCCAGTCACCCAACGAAGAACCCATGAATCTTGAATTCACTTAACGTACGTGACTTCATGGAGCATAGTAAACGAATTCATCTAGTGATGTCAACATTTCATACATTTCAATATTAATACTGAATTATCATCACCAAGAAAAATAAAATTATGTTTCTTTCTCCAAATTCATTTTATCATTACAATGGCACTTACATACTAAATTGCAATTGAAACAAAATAATGTAGCAATTTCAAACAAAAATATATTGCTTAAAATGTTTGACATTGTAATTCCAAATGTAACTAATTCGTATCATGCTGTAATGGAAGAATGAACTTCTTCCTGCACAGGCTATCAGAAGAAAAGGAATTAAATAGTAAATAGCTAATTAGAAACCATCTAATTATGATAAGAATCAAAAAATAAGAAAACAAAATAGAAAAAAAACTACACTGAGCAATTCCTAAATGTTTGAATACAGAAATTGTGAATGGATGTTTTGCTTTGTACTGAAAGGAGGTTATAAACGTATTAACTTATTATATTTCTTAATTAATAAGTCATCAGTGGTAGACCTCTCATGTTTGCCTACATCGCTTTCATAAATATGTTTGAGAAATGGCGTACCTGCAGCCGCAGGCGTTGCATTTGGTTGTCATCCCATCCAGTGGTGCTACCATCAGTGGCAGCTGCTGCAGCTGCAGCTGCTGCAGGCCCTAGAGCTGACAGGGCACTGACTTGCAGCAGCTCCTCAAGAGATAATGCAGCTCCTTCACCTTCTTCGTCAGCCTCTTCCTCATCATCCACTAGCTCATCCACAGCAGCCACCGGAGCACTGCGATGGGGCATTGGGGGCATGGGTGGGAGCACTTCCCCAATGCTTCCTCCACTGACATCGTCACTGACATCCTGCAAAATTTAACACAATATGACATTAGCTATACTTGCAGACAATTGGGAGTACAATACAAATATTTACTTCTCAATTTTTTATTCTATTAAAAATGATATACAATTTTGAGGACACATGTACAATGTGGATATACATCTTTGGTCCCATTAAATGCCATCAAAAGAGATTTCTGCTGAAATTACAAATTACACATATCAATTACTGGGTAACAAATGAAAGTTATTTTGGTTTCTAATGTTAAAAAAAGTTTATTGTAGAGTCAAATATTTTTTAAGATATGTTTTATTTGATGATATGTAAACAATAAGAAAACAAAATATATAGTAAGAAAACAAAATGTATATCAACTTATTTTTTACAATTTCCCTGCTCTCTCTAACTAGATCACATACTTGTCAGAGAATGTATTTATATAATATTTTTTCTTTAGAATATTAGTCATTGTCATTAATCATGATTGAAAAACGTAAAGTTTTCTTGCAAATGTCCTATTACTTGGACCAAAACATCTATAAATAATAATAAAAATAAATTAATAGAGCCTGGAAAAAATGTATCGTATAATTAGCAAATAATGATTAATAATACATTCTGTATCTCTTTTCAATATTTACGCAACATACCAATTGTACTGAAATTTTTGTCAAAAATGAATTTCTGATGAAAAAGTTTTAGATGTGTTCAGAAAATATTAGATAGCTCTTTAATTTTATGGTATAATATTTAATTGAAGGTAGGTTTCATGCACTATGCTCATTGATATTTGAGCTGGATATTGAGGATACTGAACATTGGACAGACAAACAGACAGAGGAAAATATTCTCTAAAAACTTTTAATGGACATCACTTTACTGAAAAATAAAGATATATAAGTCCAGAAGAATGGCATGCCAATTGTGAAATACCAACAACGTTTGAGAAGAATAAGATCCATTGAGATAACATTCAGTGAATTGAAGACATTTAACACAAAGACAAGTGCATAATGCAATATAAAATGTCATTTTTATGCAGAGTTAATTAGTTATAGAAGTGAAAAGACAGTATTAGAAAATGAAGAAACATATTGTTTTACAGAATTTTTGTATCTTCCTACAAATTTAGTTTAACACAGTGCGAGTTAAAACAAAAGTGTCTTCCATCATTACCCACAACCCAGAAGCCAAAAATAATGTGAATGAATCATGCTCATGATTCAGTGAATGTTTATATTTACGATTATTTATTATTAATCATAGTAAAGTGCATAGAGATATACTCTTTGGTAAAGTGAACATAAAAAGAATGAATCAATACTGATAGATGTATTTGTTTTCTTTGTTTGTTTTGGCAAATGCAATCAGAGATTTTAATACATAAATAAGATAAAGGAAGGGAGACAAATCTATTAACACATACATTCCAAAAATGTGTCATTGTAACATTTCTGAATAAATACAACTGAAAGACAAAGGAGGCAACATTATAACACAAATGGTTTGCTTTGCAGAGCAAGGCCTAGTTTGAATATTATCATCTTGGGCACTACTCTCCTTTCCATTTTGTCATTCAATTATAAGAGGAAAATCTACAATGCATCATATTAAATTGCAATGAAAAGTAGAAATAAACTTAGATAAATTATTTTACTTCATGATAGAAATATTATTTCCATTTGCAAACGTCAGTATATCTCACTTTTAGCACACTCAATCTATGTCCTTTGGATTGGTACATAAATCTGTTACTGCCAATGCATGACATTTTTGGCTACTCTTTGTGATTGTTTCAAGGAAAGGAGATTCTCAAAATAAATGAATCATTTTGCTATTACTTAAACCCATAAGAGGGATTAAATCTTCACGAGTGAAAAATGATTGCAAGAAAATTAAATTTTTTTTGTCTTTTGCACTAGAAATCCCATTACTTTGATAAATATTTTAAATAATATTTAAGGTAATTTGTTATATTATTCATCCCTTCTCTTCTAAAAAATATATTAAAATAACATTTTAAACAATGAAATAATGTAACTAATATATAAAAGACAAATGGGCTGCATTTTCAATCAGAAAGAAATCCAAGAAAGAGAATATGATGTTCATACAGAAGATGGGTATTGGTATTAACAATCATTACATACACACAACTACAAAGGAGTGACATATTATGGTGCTACATTTTAAATCGTTTCTAGCAATACTGCAATGGGTCTCTTCACAGCTCAAAAGAATTATGTTTTGCAACATGGCTACCAAATAATGCATATGACTTGAAGAGAATATAATTTCAGATGAATAATTAAAGAACATTTTTCTGTAAGTAAAAGTATGATATTTTGTCTTGTAGGTAAGTCACACATATTTAAAAATTATCAGACATTGCATTGCTACTGAACTGAATCAGTAACTTTTATGGGCTCACATTACTATTTTATGATACCTGGATATGTGATTTCAAAATTATACAATTTTCTGAGCAAATCAAAATTCTACGCTCTTCTGCAATGGAAAAAGGAATGCAGTCAAAACTCAAACTTAGGCATGTTATACTTTTGTAAATAACTTTTAATTTGTGAAGTTTGAAATTTAATTTGTTATATTTTAATGCTTTAATGTGCTTTAATAAACTTCCCTTTAAGCAACTTACTTATTGAATTATGTTCTTAAATTTGTTGGATGAAGTCTTTAAGTTTAGGATTTTCAATGCTATCTCTAAGCTGTCAAGAAATACATCACAGCATATCTACTACAAAAACAAAAAGGAGACTCACCGCATCAACTCCTTCATCAGCCTCCTCATCTTCGGCTTCATCAATGTCTTTCTCTGGGTGCAAGCATGCTGCTAGCCTTCGAGCAGCTTCCTTTGCATCACTTGCAGTTCCCAGGGTTTGTGCTCGAGCTCTTGATGGGCCTAACCGGCCCAGACGCATCTTAGCATCATTGTCATATAATCCTGCAAACTCATCATCTTCCAGCAAAGAAGAGCCTTTGCATGCGCCCAGTTCAAACATGCTGTACCGCTTGCTGTTGGTTTGGTTCTTGTGCACCTTGCAATTGTAGGCTGTGATGGTTGTTTGAGCAGGTGCAAGAATCTTTTCTGGTTGACGAAGTATACCTCTAGGTAGAGGCGGTCGAGGTGGGGAGGGAGATGATGTGATTTTGTCAGGATTCTTCTTGCCAGTTGGGAGTGAGACAGAACGCTTTGGTGGAGGAGCTGGTGTGCTCATCATGCTTCCCTCGGAGCTTACGCTGTCATATCGGTACACAAATAGTGGATTGTAGGCTGGCGCAGTCGTTGGAGGAGGCCCTCCGCTGGAGTCAGTCAACAGCATGGTGGAGGAGCCTCGGTACCCGGAGGAGGGCTGAGTGGCAGTACTTGATGAAGAACTGGATGTTGGCACACCCTTTTAACAAAATTATAAAATAATAGTTTGCTGGTGACATTCTTGGTAATCCTCTCTCATGGTCATAAAACATCTTGAGGAGAGGAATTTTTTTTAAGATAAGATAGGCTGACACCTTTCTCAGGAGAATGCTAAATCTTCATATGTGGTAACTCAAAAGGTGATACTCTAAGGAGTCAGTAAATATGGTGGTAAATAAATTAAATTAAATTCATATAAAATAATGTGAATTTATATAAATTAAATTCATATTAAATAATTGAATTCATATAAAATAATTTGAATTTGTAAAAATTAAATTAAATTCATAAAAAATACTAAGTTAAATAGTGCAACTATTGTGTTTCTGAGTACTGTGTGTATTTATATTGCCTACGCCTGGCCTTTTTCCTTATAAAAATCTGGCCTTTTTCCACTTCATTCTTTGAGCAACATCTATGCTTTAACCAGTTATATTGGTGGTTCATTTCCAAATTATAACTGAATATTGTTTAAAAGACCACATCTCAGACTTTTGTGAGAAGCTAGAAAGTATTTTCACCAGGACCTCAAAAAAAAATTTATGATGATGCAGATTGAGGTGAATTAGTTGGAAATATACATTTTGAATAAAAACAAAAATTAATATTTTTAAGAGGTAATTCACCATAAGATATATTTCCTACTTGATGAACAATGTTCACGAATGAATAATTGTAGTGGCTGAATAAATTAAAGATTTTTGTACCATAGATTTGAAAATAATCTTTAAAAATGTTGAATAATTATTGCAAGTGATTCCTGCATTTAGTACATTGAGTTGATTACTAAATTTTTACACACCTGAAAGGGACTATGTTATTTTTTGAATTTTAGATTTCATAGACAAAAAAACTTTTAGAAACTTCAAAAGAAGTTGGTCTTGACTAATATTAAATAACAAATATTTCATGTCAGCCCAGCACAACCATCACCATGAAAGTAAATAAATTTCAAAACCCATTTAGATAGAAAATAGAAAGAGAATAAGAATGTAATACAATACAATTTATGTGACTGTTGTAGTGTGAATGTATGTATTCTACATGTAAATCTTATAGTTTGCATGTATTACTATTTACAGCAACAGACAAAGCACCAGCAAGAAACTATCACCAAACATTTAACAGCTCATTTCAACAAACATGCTACTAAAACACCAAAACATTCAAACAAAATTTATAATGCTTAAGAAATGAATACATTTATCTAGAAAATGTTAAACAGAATTTTAATACACTTTTTAAATTACAAAGCAAATTTCAGCACTTTGTTCAGATATTTCTCTGAATATATTTAATGTAATACTGTAATAGGTGCATTAGCTACTTGTGCCCTAATGAATATGCATTTTGTAAAGGAATCTGGTGAGTAATTACATAATTTCAGTACTTTACATTTACTTTTAGAAGCTTTTAAATTTAGATTTGTAGTAAATGTTTCAAATGGATAAGTCTGTGTGTCTGTCCACACTGTTTTTATGATTCACACACTTAATAAACACTTAAATTTCATACAATCAAAATACCTATTATTGAATATTGGAGAAGTTAAATAAAAAAAGGAAAATATTTTGTCATAAAACTAATTTTTATTATTAATGAAAATTTTAATACTTCATTCTAGTTCTGAAAATATTCTATTCTTCTATAAAAAGTATTCTGAGTAGATAACATTTGTCTAAAATACGAGATAAATTTTTAAGTATATTCATTTTGCATAACAATAAAAGGTTGAAACTGTTTCAATATTTCAAAGCATGAGAATGTTTTGGACTTCAATAACTCAAAGAAAATATTTAACAAACAGTGTCTACACAAAAATCAAAGCAACATACCTTCGGTTCTAGAGCTCCGCCATTGTCAGCAGGGCAATCACCACAAGACGCAGGTCGTGGGCGTCGAGTCTTTGGAGTGCCTTGGGCAGCTGTGTTAGTGACTATTGTTGCAGGTGGAGGGGGAGGCGGAGAAGCACAGAAGTGGGGCTTCTCATCAACCTGTGCGGCAGCCTTCAGGTGAGCCTCCAGTTCAGGTACCTCTTCCAATATGCGACGGCACTCTCGAGGGAGGAGTACAGTCAGTGACTCCCAGTCTTGGACATGCGCAAATCCCTTGCGCCGGAGGGCCTGGAACAACACAACTTATCAGTGATCATACTTTCTACAAACATGGATCTATGTCATAATCAGGGTCATCTAAAGGGAGGTCTCAAAATCACTGTTACTACATGCAGTATCTAATGATCCTTCATAATTATTTGAAAGAGATGAATTGAAGGGCCCGAAACAGTAACAAGATAAGCCCTATCAGCCACAGGCAGTCTCCTGCTATAAAAAGAGCAAAACTTCCTGTGGCTGATTATATTTGGCAAATTTGTGAGTATCAATATCTCAATTTTTGGTCAAAATATGGTCTATCTTGTAAATAAATAATTGACTTCTTCATATAATGAAGGGTATGGGGCAGTATAAAGACAAGTCACTCTTCAACCAAAATCGAGATATCACCGTTTAGAATTACATTTTGTTACTGTCCCATTCCCTTCAATTATTTCATATTATAATTAAAGTTGATTTTATCAGATTTTATCACCTTAATTTCTACTTTATATAATACATCATGTATATGGTTTTACTAGACAGCCATACATTGTTTATAAAAACAAAACAACTCTTCATGTCACATTATATATCATTTATTGATAAAAACTTTTCTTTCAAAACCTTTCGGGATTCTCCTTTCCCCATCATCAGGTGTCTTTTTTGCAAAGTCCATAGAATATCAGTGTTCGGTTTGCACTGTCTTACATTGTTCTACATTACATCATGTTGAAGTCCGACTTCTCTTTTAGTCGACTTCACAAGTCGAAAGTAGTAGTATAGAACAATGTAAGACAATGCAAATTGCCAAACAGTCATTTGCTACAGAACACGCAAACAAGTGACACCTGATGACAGGAAAAGGAGGATACAGAAATGTTGTGAAAGAGAAGTTTTTATCAATAAATAATACATAAAGTGAAATAAAGGGTTGTTCCTTTGATAAACAATGTATGGCTGAGTAGTAAAACCAAATATACTACGTGTTATATTATTTTATTAATTACACAGGCCAACGACCAAAACACTTTTTGTGTGTGTTCACCTAATGCTTATCATTTTAGGTGTGCTGATTCCAAAAATAACATTAAAATTCCTGTATCGCGCACCATTTGTTCACATTTTAACATTTGTAGAATGTAATGTTAAGAATACAAAGCCATCTTCTATATTTAAATAAAGTTCTGTTGGTATTTTAAAATTCGTTTACTTTTCATTTTATTGCATACTAAGCATATTGTCCCACGTTTTACTAGTTCAAATTGTGACTAAAGTGTGGGTGATGGAAACGAATGAGTTCAGATGCAGATTTAGCACCGAAAAAACTATAAAAATCAGCTATCAAGATTTAAAAACTTTTGTTGTTGTTGTTGTTGTTGTTATTCTTCTTGTTTCATTTTCTTATAATATTGTATGTTTTGTTTGTTTGAAATTGTCTACCCTGAGGATCGGGAAAAATGAGTTCCCAAAAGTCGCCAAACAAACACTGTACACATGTATATAAATTAATAATAGGATGTTTTTATAATAAGCAGTCCGTCAAAATCTTGTGGCCAAATACATGAAGCTAAACGGTTGTTGGCCTGTGCTATCTCCTACGTACACCACCAGGGTGGGCCAAAGCCGAGGGGGCGGGGCTCACCTCGACGTCTGTGCAGGAGAAGGGGCGGCGGCCGGCGGCGCCCCGCCTGGCGCCCGCGCGCGCGCCGGGGGCGGCGGCGGCGGTGGGGGCGGGGGCGGCCGGCGCGGTGGGCTTCTCGCCCGGCGCGGGCCCGCGGGTGGTTGCGGGGGCGGGGTTGGAGGCGGGCGAGGCGCGGAACGTCTGCGGCACCAGGTACACCTTGGCGTCGGTGGCGGCGGCAGCAGCCGCGGCGTCCAGGCGGCCGCGCTTGTCCTGCAGGTACAAGAGCAAAAACACACGGTTTGACGTTTTATAGTTTTTTCACCCATGGAGGAACCTGGCGGTTATAACTACTAAAATAAATGCAACTTTTATACATTATTTAATAAACATAAGAGTGTACTAGTGAAAACCCGTCAAAATTTGACGGGAGATCTGAGATAAATGTAAAATACTGTGCCCAGACTAATGTTCACAATATGTTGCATTGTTTGGATATTCAAGATATAACGAAGATATTCTGTGATGTGGAGTTCCCAAAATTTTGAACACGTATGGTCCATGACCAGGTGGCAATGCAATATCGGCGCCAAATGACACAAAAGAGTACTATTATACTGACGGATATTATTTTTAATGTTTTTTGATGTGTCATCATCTCTTATAAACAACTTTGATTTCTTCTGGTGTATTGCTCGAAGATAAACTTATTTTCCCATTTAAGCAATACAGAGTAAACTCGTTTGCAGAAATTCTCTCATATAGGAAGTACAAAGCAGAACAAAACTGACATTTCATAGTCAACGACCTAGCAGAAAACTAAATGACCTCACTATCACGACACTTACGCTGACTTTCTCTTTCTCTGCGTCCAGTTAATGTACGTTTGTGTCTTTTGGGGCGAGTGGGCAACGATTCGGAATTCGACATAACCTGTGAACACTACTTCAGTACAACCGAGCAAAACCCACTGTCCGAATGTTCTCTACAAAATACACTACAAAAGCAAATATGTATATGCAAACTGTCATCTTCACAATGCAATTATTACACTGAAACAAAACCTTGACGAATTGTGAACAAATCTCAAGAATCAAAACAAAAACATCAAGCAGCGCCACCATGAAGCGGCGGGGACGCACATCTATAGACTCATATATCAATTTTCATACAGCCACCCTTTGGAAGAAAACAATTGACTATTGATAAGCGTACTATTAAAGAATGATTTAATTAATTAATTTACACCGTAAATGTTGGTGAATCAACACAAACAATATCTGATAACACATCTAGGGATCACATTCTTTCATTTAAAGGAAAAAATACTCCAATCGGTTCAGTAGAAGCTCTAAACGAAGCCATGGCAGAATACCTTATTTTTTTAAATATATAGATAGGTACATGGCATTTATTTATACTATAATAAAAAACTATATGTAATTCAGAATAACTGGAATATAATTTTAATACTCCTTAAATGGTGACATCCGGGGCAGACCGCCCCCCCCCCCCGCACCCTCTAACTACGCCGTGTAACAATATGCAGTTTTTTTATATTTTTTTTATAGAAATACAGATTTATAGTTTGTCCATAAAAATTATTAATTACATTTTCCAGGAGTATTTGTTATTTTCATAAATGGATATATCAGAAACAAGCATCGTACACATTGCTTGGACATATTTCGATCAGAATTCCACATGATGGAAACGACAATTGTTGGGTCACCACGACGCATTTGCGTGCTAAACAATTAATTTGGCAAAAGGAAAAAAAATGGTGGTTTTCAAGAAAATGTTTTCTTTTTAAATTACATTAACTTCAAGCAGAAATTTCGCGAAAACTACAATTTTTTACATGTATGTGACCTTTCTAGAGATCTGCTTTTTAGACCAGATTTTGTTGAAGATAAAAAAAATGCCATGTTCAATATTGCAACTTTGATGATAACATTCCAAACATTCGACAATACAAGTAGTTCGCCGGGAACGAGTCTAGCGCTACCTTCTTACCGTCCTTTGATACACACGAGGATACATTTTTAAAGACAAAACCATTTCCAACAACACAGTGAAAATTATATTTCAAGCAAAATTACGCGAAAACGATTCATATTTTCGAAAAATTGCATATAACCTTATTTCAAGATCTGTATTTGAACAGCAGATTGTATTAAGAAAAAATTTGATTCCAACAACCACAATGATTCCAACAACCCAACGCGTTAGAGGAAGTAATTTACTACATATGAACAAGATTTATTCACTACCAGGGTCCGGAAATTAGAGCTTTTCTGAAAAACAAAAAGGCCATTTTGAGGCATACGATTACAACACTTTTTCTTACGAAGCAAGGTGAAAATAAAATTTTCCAGGGAATAGTAATTTCTTTCATTACTATCTATTCCAAAGCCAGAATTGCTCGATAATTGAATTGTTTCAAAAAATTTGTTCCACCCGGGGTCCGAAAAGAAAGAAAGAGAAAGAAAGAAAAAGAAAAAAGAACGAAGAAAAAGAAAGAATAAGAAAAAGAAAGAAAAAGAAAGAAAGAAGAAAAAGAAAGAAAGAAAGAAAGAAAAAGAAAGAGAGAAAGCAAAAAAAGAGAAAGAAAAACGGGGACCCAAACCAGAGCCGTCTGCTTCGCTCGCGAACCTACCTGCAGGAAGGTGAGGTCCGGCAGCGCGTAGTTGGGGTAGAAGACGAAGAGCGGCTTCTTGGCGGCCAGCAGCTTGGCGACGCGCGGCGCCGCCCCGGGGCCCAGCACCTTGAGCGGGGGCGGTGGCGGCGCGGGGGCGGAGGTGGGTGCGGGCGCGGGGACGGTGGTGGACGTCTGCACGCTGCGGTTCATGAGCGCGGGGGCGGCGGGGGCGGTCTGCGTGGCCTGCGCCCGCCGCTCCTCCTCCTCGTCGGCCGCCGCCGCCGCCGCCGCCTCCACGCTGCCGTTGTTGTTGTCGGCGGCGAGGGGCGGGGCGTAGCGCGCGGGGCAGGCGGCGGCGTACGGGGCGGAGTTGTTGTTGGCGCTGGGCAGGCGCGGCCGGCAGGCGGCGGACGACAGGGGCGGGGCCGGCGCCGGGGGCGCGCCCGACAGCGACAGGGGCCCGCTGCTGCCGCAGCTGCTCGCGCCCAGGTCCAGCGCAGACTCCTCGATCTGACGACACGAGGATCACTCCTTCAGCACTTGCGCGTACAACCGGCAAGTCGCGTCTGCGGACTGTGCAAGCGTCAACCGCTCATCCGCTTGATTCAGTATTTCCGTGCGAAACACGTTCAGCGCGGTGACTAATACACGTTTTCATACAGATAGATGTTTGCCGAGCTCACAGTTAACGAATGAAGTTCATATCAAGAGAGGAACCAACATAAATATCGACTGCAGTATTTATTCACCTTGAAACGGACAACAGCGAAGTACTGATGAATCAGTGAGATGACTATTTTATAAAGATGTTATATCTCGGCATTAAACCGAAGAAGCATCCGAAAATGCGGAAATAGAAACTCGCATTTTGCCTTTCCGAGCAATTTGGCTTTGTTTCATACTCACTGCATGCTTTGAATACCACAAATTTCAAATTACTTTTCTGAGTACTGACGTTACAGAGGACTAAGAAATTATTACTTATCGTGTTCGATATAATGAATTGCCTAGCAAATTTCGACAAAAGAATTTTACTGATACGTCGATATATTCATTTTTGGGCAGTTAGAGATCGAAGAAGTAATAACAGCGACATTGATACGTTCGTGTCAGCCACGTATGAGATAGCCAACATACAGATTACATTGTTGCTTTTTTCATTTCATTCCGATTATTTGCGTTATACTATATTCAACTTATATTTTAACCCTGTTATTATACACGATGTTGCTGGGGTATTTACAAGTATTTTTGATTCACTCGACCTAGTTTTGGAGTGAGAAGATCTAGGATTACACACTTAATCATACTTTTGGTTACAATGTTACGAAAAGCCATCACACATCGCGGCCCATCCCTAAATCAGGAGTAATGTAGCTTTTTCATCTGACACCAGAGAAGCGTGTTCTATGAAGCAAGTAGTACATGCAAACGGTTGCTAACAAGTAAGAGTGACTGTTGGGAGCTAACCTTTTATCTTCGTTAAATTAGTACGAACTAAATTGCGAATTAGTATGATTTTAGTTTGTGCTAAGTCGACAATAGCATGAGCTAGCCAGGAATGTACAAACGGGGAGGGGGGCAGATGAAGCAATGTGCCCAAGGCCCAAGGCCCAATTTAATTGGTGCCCCCGCTTTCTTCATAGAAAACAGAAAAAAATGAACTTCTAATTGAAATGAAGCGCTGTTAGTAGGTTTTGTTATATGAAGAGAATAACTGAGGGTCTCACAACAAATCATAGGCCATGTCCACTTTTTAAGAGAATTGTAATCATGTGATTAGATGGTGCAGGAAAGTATGTTCTGTTTCCTGCCATAGTGAACCAATTTTTTGGTCTCGAACAGGGGCAAAACGTTTGATTTTAATTTATTACTTATTATTTATATGTTAAAAGCTTTGAAGCTCAATTTTTGAAGTTTTCCTAAATGGGCTTGACCTGTTTTGGTAGACAGAGGTGAAGTCCACTTGAGAAGACGTCCATCCCCATTTATTGTTACGCCTTAGCAGGGAAACTTGTTTGCAATAAGGGCCCCCCCTGGATCTGCTACCACCCGTGGAGGCGAAGGAGTGGGGGTGTGGTACCTTGGAGACGCTCTCGGAGAGCTGCTCGACGGACTCGGAGCGCTCGGAGGCGTCGTCGTCGTCCTCCTCCTCTTCCTCCTCGTCGTCGTCCTCGTCCTCGTCGAGGCGCTGCTGGCGCAGCGCGCGACCACGTGCGCGGGTTCGGGGGGCGTCCAGACGGCGGCGCGCCGCCGCCTCCGCCAGGCTGTCCTCCAGGCAGCTGGCCGACAGCTCGGCGCCCGGCGTCGGCGCCAGGTCGTCGGCGCGGATCCAGTTGTTGGTGGCGACGTCCAGGTCGGTGTCGGTGCGCGCGCCGCCGTCGTTGCCGTTGGCCTCGCGGTCGCCCGCGGCGGCGGCGGTGGCGTTGTCGTTGAAGGAGAGCGCGCGCCGGCGGTGCGGCGACGGGGGCGGCGGCTGCGGCTGCGGGGGCGTCAGCGGGGGCGACGCCGCCGCCCCGGCCGCCCGCCCGGCCGCCGCCACCACCGCCGCCTCCTGCGCGAACGAGTCGCTGTCGCCCTCGGACGCGCTGTTGGCCGACGCCGGCCAGCACTCGGACGCCGACGACTGGTCCATGGCGTAGCCGACCCGCTCGCTGCTCTGGCTCTTCTGCTTCATGAAGAGCTTGACGAGGCTGAAGTGCTGCTGCGGGGCGCCGCCCCCGTGACTCCGCCGCCCGCCGCCGCTGGCGCTGCCGCTGCCGCAGCTGCTGCACGCGCCGCCGTCCACGGAGCTGTTGGTCTCCGACAGCCCGCTCGACGACTGCTGCACATCGTACAGCTTGACCGTGGTGGCCGGGCTGCGCGTGTCCGACTCGGCGGAGGAGGACATGGCGGCGGCGGCGGCGGCCGGGCGGAGGCGGCCGGATAGCGACGCCAGCAAGCAGCGGCGGCGGCGTCGCGACAGGTTGGGCAGGCTCTGGCTCTTGAGCGCGCCGGCGACCGGTGAGCCGCCCGGCGGCGCTTGCGCGTGGGCGTGGGCGTGGCCGCCCCCGCCGGCGTCGCGCGGCCCGCCGCCCTCCGCCGCCGCGCGCCGCGACGCCAGCTGCGCGTCGCTCGAGCGCTTCTGCAGCTTGCTCCACGTGGTGTAGACGGAGTCGGAGCGCGCCATGGAGGAGTCGAGCGGGCGCGCGCGGCCGGCGCCCAGGCGGAGCGCGCGGGCGCTGGCCGCCCACGCCGCGGGCGACGAACGCCCGCCCCCGCCGCCCCCGCCCGCCGCACCGGCGCCGCCGGCCTCGAGATCTGTTGGCGCGTTAGAATGTCAGCCCTTTGAAAGAGCCCTTTCATTCAGCGGTCACTGATCGACCTACTCCGCCTAGTCGCATTACTTTCGCTTCAGGTACTTCAAAGACAAGCATATAGGATGATCTACGTATTTTCTGTCTTATTTCGTAAGCGCACCGGATGATATTCTTACTCAGGAAGCTAATACTATTACTTTACTGTATCGTAATAATACGAAGTTTCTCAAATTCTATTTTCAATGCATTTGTTGGCCTCGACATTGTTAGTTCTACCCCGCTAACAAGCTGTTGCAGAACATGATTTTCGTTCGTTCATCTGATCGTTCCTGAAGATGTTTTTACCACGAAATGCTGAGAAATTATCATTATTGGACCTCACTACTAAGGAATCTAATTATTTTAACTTCAATCCCTCAATTCTCATTCTACGGTAAATTTCCCCTTTCAATAACATACCCTTTTGATATCCTTTTGGCAAAATGAATAAAAAAGTTAGAAATTAATTGAATATGACTTTTTGAACAACTTTTCTATTCCTTTTTTGCTTTTCTCTGAATAATTTCTTCCTTTATCGTCATTTTTAGATAAAAAATATCCTTTGGAAATCCTCGACCTTCCATACTTCACGTGTATTAAAACAGAACTCGGCATCATCTAGGTTCTGCTACAGCTTGATATCGTGGTTTTATCGTAACGGTCAGTGTGAGTGAAATTTATTGACAGTCGGTGTTTCCCTTCTCTAGATTTACTAATTGTATAAAAGCCGCCCAATGGCGGTCTGATTAGATAAATATTCCAAAATTGGCAAGAACAGACATAACCCTTATGCAAGTCTTGTAGCCGATTTTTAATTTATTTACAAACAGCTAACGCATATGGATAAATACATTACATGAGAAATTTTATTTTCTTAAATAGATAACATGTAAGTATAGTGGTAGTACCACAGAACTTTTTGAATCGAAGCCTTTTCAGCGTATTTTAGTATTTCAATTCAATTATGTCTTATTTTACATGGCGAGACTCAGGTAAATTTCACTACGCTTTCGCCATCTAGCGGAGGAAGAAGGTAACACTTGGGAGACGAAACAGGCGACTTGAATTTATCTCAGAGACTTCTTTTAGGCTCGAGGATTTTTTACATGCAGTAAATCTACAACAAAGGACGGCCGGTTTTACTTCCCCCTCGGAAGGAAGGCGTACATAGAATGTCTTCGTCCTTCCACGGCTTCGACCGGGTTTGAACTGCGCTTGAGTATAACAACCCGATACGTTAATCGTTAAACCACTGAAGCTGCACAGTTTCACCTTTTTATCAAAACGACTACTCGCTCCCGGCCCAGCGTGGGTGTGCGCCATTTACCAGGTTCATGGTAGTCTGAGTCTTCCGAGTAGAGCGTGACGCTGCCCTCGAAGGCGATGGTGTAGTTGTCCTTGTTGGCCTGGCACGTGAGCATGATGTCGTGCTCCGTGAGCAGGTCGCAGTCCAGAGAGTCCACGCTGAAGTTGCTGCCGGGCAGCGGGCAGTCCTTCACCGGCGAGAACAGCAGCTCCGACTTGCACAGCGACATGGTGTCCGTGGACCCGGCGGAGTCGTCGGCCTGCGCAGCCAACACGCCCCCATGCACCTCTCACCCCACTCCACCCCACCCCCATCGATTCCCTCCGCCGGCAAAAGGTTACGCGATAAAGGTCACGGGCACCTGCATTTAGCGCTGCAGGGCAATTAGTGACGAAAAACTCATACTGTCCAATGTCCGGGCTCTAGACACTTGTCCGTTGCCAACCTCCCCATGGGTTATATTGACAGGCATTTTCAAATGTGGCACCACCTGGACGCCCAAAGCTACCAACTGGTTTTTAATTCACATATTTCTGACCAGAGCAATTTGAACCTACAATACTACGATGAGTCTCTAGATATTAAATTTCACAGCAATGATATTTGTTATTTTATATTTACACTTTCAATATTTGAAATGTTAAACCCATTTTTAATAAATGTCTTTTTTTAAATGATATTTTCCTAGTATCTGGTGGAGTTACAGGAACCTCCGATACGTTGTACCTTTTGATGCAATAAAACGACAAACTACCGTTGTGCTTGAAGAGGATGTTATTTTTATATATTTGTAATGGTTTGATTTTCTGCAATAACAAACGTGACTGTCCGAAATCAAACAGGAACAGATATTACCATATTTTAATTCTCACGGTCACCGCCAGGAACCGACAACGGCATTAGTCGTATTTATACGTTGGTCGCTTTCTGCCTAAGCGAATTTAGGATCTAATTGATACGGGGAACACGGGAGGACTTCATTTCGTCGGAATATGGCGAGGTTTCTTTCACTTGCCACGCGCGTGAAAAGGCACATTGAGTATTTTCTCGCCCTCGAAAATGCACCGCCCCCAATGGGGTTTGGACTCTCGACCTTGGGTTAAGGGGTGCTAACTTCACTGGAAGTGTTTTAATGTCCAATTATTAAAAAAAATTATTTACATATGACTTTCAAAATATTATCTTATGGCGAGGAAACACAAAAAACATATCGAGAGATAATATATTGTCAATTGCTTATTTATTTCATCGTTCCTAGCTCACGAATATTGTAATGTTGTTAATGTGCCTAATCATCAGGAACCAGTTCATGATTTTTTTAAATCATTGAACTTGTTAATTTTTTTTCAAATTTTCTTCTCTCCCTTCTGGGAACACACGAAATTTCTCGAGATCATGTGCAAAAATCCACGATTTCCCATTTTCGTAAAGACAGTTTTATTAGGACTGAGGACCATTAGGAAATTATACCAAAATTGATTCAATTTAATAATCTATTCGCGCTTACTTTTTCAAAAACTGGTGTGAAATCAACGGAATACATTATGATACATTTAAAATTGTTGACGGCACTTTATGCCAGTCATTGTCACAAAAACGGGACATTTTGGTATCCCATTTTCCTTTAAAAAATACGGGACAGAGACTCAAAAAACGAACTGTCCCGGCTAATAGGGGACATCTGGCCCCTTTATTCAATTATATTATTTTCTTTCATTCCATACCTTTCAAACTTTAGGCCAAGTCTTCCGTGCGTAACTCGTGCATTAAAATGAAGTTTTTAAAAATATAATTTAATAGAATTACTAAAATAAAATTTTTCCTTACTGAGAGATCACCACTACTTCATTATTGAAATGCAATTTATTAGGTGATCATTTATTTCCCTTATGTAAGCAAAACTCTTAATGGAATGGGAAACAATTCAAAATTAAGCGTCCAGCAAAAATGGCTACTTCGCGAGAAATTTCATTTTGTGACTTTCCTCATAATAACTATACTTTTTTCTGTATTTTTATGTAAAATATACTATTAATTAGTTCCAATAACACAAAAAACAACTGACATAATAAGTTAACCACATCATCAATCACGCAATTTAAAGACCAAAAACAGGAAAAAGGCAAACAAAACAAATAAAACCACACCAACATTTATTACTTTATACATTTGGGAGAAGTTTGATTTACACTCACGAAACAACAGCCACCACCACGGAAACAACAGCCACCAATAACATCAAACATCACCTGATATTACTTCTGTCAAGCAACTCTTACAAATTAACCCATATTTCTTCACGTCCAGTACATATTGTAGTCCCTTCAGTCCCTTTGTTCTCAAAAGGAAAAGGACAACATAATTATATTAAACGCACATGCACTGAAGTATGTCACCATTATCGGCTCAGTCACCGCCATGCCAAAGGGAAAATGACTACAACAAAGAAAAGTACTCAGAAGAAGCTAGGCACTTCTACAGAGCAAGGAATTGTCAGGAGGTTTAGGAAAAGAGTTGTTGGATAGACCATCACCATTGACCCATATCCTCATTGTTAGGTACGTCAAGGTCGCATAATTGAATCTGAGCATTCAATCTGGTCATGACAGATATTATATATATATATATATATATATTAAGATTTCTATTTTTCAATTTATTATTAGCAAATATTAAAAATTTTTCCGAACATTCGAAGAAAATGTCAACCGAGATCAAAGAAGCATGAATCTAATGAAATCAACCCCACAAGTAACCGCACGTAGGCTCGAAACCAGCCAAATGCTTCATTTTGCTCCTACTTTCTTCTGGTCCACTGATGCCTGTCATAGCCCCGTAAAACCACTATTACTTTCGTGACCCAGGGGGCGTCACAAATGACGGAATAAGTAAGTGACCTGCCAGCGATTCCGATCACTTTCGAAAGTTCTTCACCGCATTAAGGAGAGCTCTCCAGGTCAAATCGGTCACGCGCAGATGGATTCCAGTGAAAGATGCGCGTTCGTCCGGCCTTAAGTAAGATGACAACGTAAGGCTTCACGGAAATGTTCGAAAGTATTCTTGAGCTAATTAAGATTAAAATTAATCAGTAAATGTTAATTTCTGAATTGATTATAAATTGAAGGGAGCCAATTACTCTGGAAATAGAGTCACGAACATATTATTGTTCAGTCATAAAACTCACCTAAATAACATATAATAGTATTTTTCGAAGTTCCTTAGAATCATGGAATTTTTGGAGCTTTCGGCCTTTAAAAGAGCCAATCGCACTATGAGACTGATCTGCATCTTCGATTCGAAGAAAAGGATATTCTTCACCATAATACAAGTTATCCGTAAGTTTCTACAACGAATTTGTTTACTGTTCTGCAAGATGAAAGTGTGACAAAATAAATATAGCTTTAAAAGTTTAATAATTACTGAATGTTCTATAAAAGAAATTGTTTGATGGAATTGATCTTTCGTTTATCTGGATACTTCCAAAAAGGTATTTATGTGCTTGTATTCCTTATTTCCTTGGTACTCCACATTTTTTTGAAAAATAGTTTCCGGTTTATAACCGTCATATCGATTTTTCGTTATTCTCAAACATAGCATTGACATTCAGGCCGATAAACTTTTAAAGAATTACCAGCAGAAAAATTTAAAACAGTATTTTCCAAATAACAGGTTTCGGAGAACAACTTAGGGGACGGTCAGGGCAATCATATTTCATCACGAACGATACCTAGGAGAACACAGATTTGGATAAAGAAGCTTTTTTCTTTCGAAACCTTTACTCTACCATGTTGTGGACTAAGCTTGTGTTAAGTAAGACGATCAAAATAAGCGGACTCAGAGACTTGCTTTTGAGACAAAGGGAAGGAATGCCTCGAACAGCAAACGCACGCGGAGGCGAAGGCTTTTGTCGCAGGAAGAACAGCCGCGCGACGCCGCGAATGGCTCGCCACAAAGGCCGCTGAAGCACTGCAGGTTCATCAGATGAATCGGGAGGACAATGCTGGGTTTGCAATTGTGATCGGATCTTGTAGATATTCCAAGATGTTTGAGAATTTTTAATTCGTATAAAAAAATTTTTAAGAATACATTATTTATAAATATATACTAGACAATAATAAACGGAAGTGATTTACATGATTGGCTTATGAAGGCCAATTTGGGAAATCATTTTATTACATGTAAATGATTAGAATTTCTGTAACAAAATAAAATATACCAAGCCCTACTAATTTAAGTTTTGTAACAGGATTGCATAAAAACCGATACTAAGCTATTGCGATTCCAATTTTCCTCAGTGTTTGGATTACCTTTCTCAAAATATAGTAATAATCTCGTCAGTCCCGCTCTCGCGAAGAGGTAAAGCACTACAATGGGGTGGGACAAGTTTTGCAGAAGTTTTCCGTGATAAAGTGAAAGAGTTGTCTGAATCAACTTGGTAAGAATTATTTATAAGAACATTATTTTATTAGAATATAAAATGAAAC
The DNA here is from genome assembly GCA_011170035.1 of Teleogryllus occipitalis. NCBI lineage: Eukaryota > Metazoa > Arthropoda > Insecta > Orthoptera > Gryllidae > Teleogryllus > Teleogryllus occipitalis. The sequence continues at coordinate 432,611 of BLKR01000376.1, forward strand.
TGGCATGTGAAATAATGGTTATACGAGCAAATTGAGTAAAAAATGAATTAATATGTAATCAAACGTTCATTCTAACAAATATTTAAATACGAGAAAATGTCACACTCCTTATTTGGTATGACAATACCGGATTGATATCACGCAAAATCTTCGCCCTAGAAAATTTAATTTTTCCTACTGATTGCTTAGTCTTTCCGGTTGCTGCTGAGGTCATTAGTCTCTTAGGTGCACTGACATCAATTGTCAACCTGAGCCACCTAAGCAGGTCTGAAATTTCCCGAAAAATGTCTCTCGTGTAGGTTGGTTGGTGTGTTGGTTGGTTGGTTGTTAGTGATTCCGGGCGCGTCAACTACTATGGTCATTAGTCCCGTGAGTGTAGTGCATGTTTTTTCTCGGGAGATGGCGGTGATCTTCCCCCACTGAATGGCCAGATCCGGCGCCGACCTACCGTCGGCTAGTGGGGTTTCCCCCTAACCAGGACACTCACATCAGCGGGGCACCGCCCCAGCCGGGACAAGCTCTAAGCTCCCGACCGGTCTCGCGGAATATGTGGAGTGTAGTGCATGTTAGTGTGTGTGTGTGTGTGTGTGTGTGTGTGTGTGTGTGTGTGTGTGTGTGTGTAAGGGGTGATGATAGGACAAGACAGAGGAGGAAAGATCGCGCGCGGTCCGTGGCCCGTTCGTTAGGATACTGCTCCGGCATTCGCCTGGTGTTGATCGGAGAAACCACGGAAAACTACCGATCAGAGCAGCCGGCCGCTAAAATTCTCCTCCGGAGAGCGACTGAATTGACCTAGCTGAAAAGCTAGTGTCCAATCTCTCGTGTATTTTGGATAATCGTGCTCAAAGCGCGGTCAGAAAAAGTGCGCCGCGCCCACACAAACTTCCCGCAGCGGCCCCGGCACGGCGCGTATGGGCGCTGAGACAAGCGCCGCGCGCGCCGCAGAGATTCGAGGCGGAGATAGGCCGGCTGAGGCGGCAGCTGCCGTCGCTGAGTCGGCGCCGCCGCCGCCATCGTCATCGCGCGCGATGACTCAGGCCCCGCACGGCTCACGTCATGGAGCGGAGCCGAGCGCAAAGGGCAACGCGCGACTCGACTGGCGCGACCGCCCGCGGACTTCGAGAAATTAGAACGCGAATCTGGGCGCACAGCTTCCAAGTCGGTTATTTGTTTCCTAAGAGGGAGCCCGATTAGCGTCTATGTGTTGCGAGATGAACCCAATCTATTTATTTATTTACGTCAAAAAGAGTTAAAAACTGGGTATGACGTGCTATGAGGAGAAGTGAATTCTGTGCATGTTTTCAAAATTCTGGGATCCCTAAACTAAGCCACATACTACTTGAATTTTCAATACAGAAGAAGGAAAAAAAACCGCTCTGATGTAATGAAATCTATTTTCAAGGATAAATGAACACTAAATTTTGGGCTCTTATCCATCATGTCTTTCGTCAAGGAATAATACTTCCTGCCGCAACATGGAAACGATGATTTGAATAACTATATTTCCCACTGAATTCTATAAGACGTACACACATAATAAAGTTACATTTATGTCCAGAAGCAAAACAAGGGGCCATCTCAGCAATTGCTCTGAGCGGAAAACCTGATCAAGATGGGTCTTATTATTCGATTTACTGATTGTGATTCCGGGCGCGTCAACTGCTAAGGTTATTAGTGCCGTAAGTGTAGTGTATGTTTCCCCTCGGGAGGATGATCTTCCCCTGGTGGATGGCGAGATCGGGCGTCACTCTACCGTCGGCTGGAGGGTTTTCCCTCAACCAGGTATCTCCCACTAGCCCAGACGGGGCAAGCTCTAAGCACCCGACCGGACTCCTGGCAAGTGTGTTGGTGTGCAAGTAAGGAAAGAGGGTAGGCATAAGAAAGAGGAAGGAAAGATCGCGCGTGATCTGTTGCCCGTTTGATAGGGTAGTGCTCTGGCATTCGCCTGGTGTGAATTGGAGAAACCACTAAAAACTACCGATTAGAGAAGCCGGTCGCTAGAATTCTCTCCAGACAGCAACTGAATTTAACCTAGCTGACAAGCTAGTGTCAAAAATCCTGTCACCGTCGGGACTTAAATCTAGGACCTCCCATACCAGTCAGAGGCACTGCAGTGACATCAGTTGATGCCCTGAGCCACCTCTCCCGGTTGTTTTCCTGGGAGGCAGCTCGATAAGCGTTCATATGACGCGAGATGAACCCAAACTATTCTTAGGTTTATTTAGAGAGGCTTCTGACGTTTGATCAGCTGAGTCGCGGTTATCCAATCGAGAGCTTCGTTACGACTTTCCTTTTACGAAATTTTGACACATTTTCCTTTCCAGTAGATGTGAAATATTTTTGAACCATTTATTTAAGATATTTATTTGGATTGTAAGTATAAAATTTGTGTACTAACATCTACAACCACCAACTTTCAAATGATTAACATCGCGTTGGATTTTTTTCATTTAGGGAGGGGCTTTCGCACATACACCCACTCAATAGTTAGGAGACACCATTTGCGTATAAAATGGAGAGCCAGTCAAATATTATATCACTTAAGAATTTAAAACCTATGATAAATTGAATTTTTTGTCCTCAGAACGTTTACGATAGAGAATTAGTAAAATAAGAAAAGATATTTACGGGCCCTGCACTTCGGATTTGGAAAGCACTGTTAATTCTCACAATGACCGTGTATCATATGCCTGTCAAGATTAAACAAACTGTATTTAACCATTCATTATTAAATTGTCACCGACCGAATCGTCGTTCTTTACTGAAGTGCTGACATCACCATCGGGAATTATCCTGTTATGACAGTCGCTACATCGAGTCTCCCAATCATCCCATCAGACGACTCTTCTCGGGGTATCGCTCTGCAAGGCCGTCGCAACCACGGGCTCCGAGCGCATGACGCCGCAATCCTGTCCGCGGGCCGACTGATCGGTTTTTCAAATTCATTATTTACACACTCGGAAACTTGTTCAATTAAGAATTATTATTATTATTATTATTATTATTATTATTATTATTATTATTATTATTATTATTATTATTATTATTATTATTATTACTATTATTATTATTATTACTATTATTATTATTATATCGTGTTTCCGAGCGCGTCAGCTGTTAAGATCATTAGTCCCGTAAATGTAGTGCACCACCCCGCTTGATGATAAGATCCGGCGCCGACCTACACGACGGCTCGCGGGGGTTTTCTCCAACCAGGTACCTCCCACCAGCGGAGCATTGCTCTAACCCGGACAAGCTCTAAACTCCAGATCGTCTCCCAGCAAATGTGGTAGTGTAGGGCATTTAAGTGTGCGTGTGTGTGTGTAAGCAACTGGTGAGGATAGGATAAGGAAGAGGTAAGAATAATCGTCCGGGTTCCGTGACCCGTTTGTTAGGGTTCTGCTCCGGCATTCGCCTGGTGCTGATCAGAGAAACCACGGAAAACTACCGATCAGAGCAGCCGGCCACTAGAATTCTCCACACGGCTGTTGAACTCAACCTAGTAGTGTTGAAAACCCTGCCACCGTCACGATTCGAACCCTAGGACCTTCAGGTCAGAGGTATTGGCAGTGACATCAAATGATGCCCGAGCCATCTAAGCTGGTAGAGTTTGTCAAAGAACAATAAAAATTGTATGTGACATGTGAAGGAGAAGAACAATCTGCGCACGTTTTCTTGAGCTCCAGATTCCCCTCCAATACACTTTTTTATATGCATTATAGTTGAACTATGTATAAAATTACCAAACAAAACGAGATAAGCAACAACTAAAAACCTTTTCGCTTCCGAGTTATAGAAACATTATTTGCATCGATAAACGAACAACAGATTTGAAATTTTACTACTGCTAACAAAATAGTAACCTCGTACCCTCTGTTCCACTCCTACCACTACTAGCGAAAGGAGAACTGAAGAACTCGTCGCCGGGACTGACCCATTTCGTTTGAGTTGCGAGTGAGTTTGCGACTCTGTCTTTCGGGACTTATTAACGTCTCAAAACTGGAACTTGGAACCACCTACAAATTGTACTGGTTGCATCTTTAGAACGGTTTCTAGAGCTACATTTTTACGAAAAAGCACAAGTTCGTTTCTTTTTTTTTTTTTATTGGTTATTTAAGGTCGCATCAACATCTTAGGTCATTAGCGACCACTATTGCTGTTAACGGCATGGTATCTATGTGGATGAAACGATATGGTGATTGATGATAAGGGGTGAAAGGACGAACACAAATACAACCATGCCCGAGGCGGGACTCGAACCCGCGACCCCTTCGGTCCGAGATCACTACGACACTACTGCCTTAGCGATCTCGGCCACCGGGCCGGCAAGTTCGTTTCTTTACTGTGTATATTTTTCAAGCTCGCTTCTAATATGTTATAGAATCAACTCAAAACCATTATTTTAGTGTTCTGAAACGTTACTTACGGAATCCCATATTTGAAATAGCATGAGTGCGCGGAAGTTGTTTGGTCTAAGAACGTCTCGAATTTGGCACACCAAAGTTATAGTTGTTTATTTGCATCACACGATCGTCTCAATTCAGAACAGCGAACCATATCAATGAATAGCTGGCCTCCTCACATGGAAGTTACAAATGCGGACGAGGATGTTCGCAAGCCAATGGAGAGGCCATGCGTCAGTGCGCAGAATACTAAGCAGTCTCGTTCCGACGGCCTTCAACACGTCCATCGCCATCTGCGCACGCGATCTATATCAGAATCGCGCTACACCTCTACACCATGTCCCCACGTGGGCGATGTGGTTTCTTTTACAACCTGCATCTACGTTTTGAGTCACCCTCCAACACAGAGACTGTCATGACCGCAGATTGAAATCGGATCTCATTAACAATGAAGTCTAATAAATATAAGCTCTCCGATGCGGCTCGACGTCACAAATCCTGTCAACAACTCTACAGGAAATTAATAGGATCTAATGGCATTATCACGTCATCTCTTTCTTTCTGTTTTTCTCTCCTATCCCCTTCTTTCTGTCCATGTTTCTTTTATTTCCCTCCTCTCGTTCATGTTTCTTCCTGCCTTCTTTCTTTTCTTTTACTACCTTATTATTTTATACAACCCTATTTCCTTTCTCATATTCTCTCACCTTGTGTCCCTCATCCTTAAATTTGTCCAATACTTTCATTCTTCTTTCTCTTCCTCGACATCTTCCCCCTTTTAAGGGCCAACACCTCGGTTTACTTCATGCAACATCTGTTCCCTTTATGGCTCTCTTTTCATGAATTTGGCCTTCTTATTCCATTACTTATTCCTCTCTTCCCCTTCTCCTTCCCTTCGTAAACTTCCTCTCCCCTCTTTACCCTTTCTCTCCTTTCCACTTTCCTCACTTCACCATCGCATCTTTCTATCCTCTTGTGAGATCCTTCCCACACCCCTCTATGATATCTATATCTTCGTTTAATGATTTTCTGTCTCGTGGTCGGTTTTCTTTCTATCCCTCCCTCTCCCGCCCACCTTGCGCATTCCCCTTCACTTCCCCTGCCTCTTTCGTCCAGTTCAACCTCTCCACCTCCATCCCTCATTGCATATTCTTGCCTCCCGCTTTTCGTCACCTCCCGCCCTTCCTCTATCTGTGTCGTGCGTTTGACCTGCACCGACGCCGCCGTCGCAAGACGCGCGTGTCGGGTCGGGTCGGGTCGAGTCGAATCGGGTTGTGTCGGGCCGGGCCGTGCCGGGCCGGGCCGGGCCGGGCCGGGCCGGGCCGGGCCGGGCCGGGCCGGGCCGGGCCGGGCCGAGCCGTGCCGGGTCGGATCGGGTCGGGTCGGGTCGGGTCGGGTCGGGTTGTGCGCACCCACCTGGGAGCCGCAAGAGGGCGGGCTGCCCGCGGAGGAGGCGTCCATCTCCAGGCGCGCCAGCAGCGACCCGGACACGCTCGCGAACATCTCGCCGCCGGGCTCGCACGCCGCCTGCGCGATGGGGCAAGGGGCATGCGCGGGGCGGGGCATGCAACAAGGGCAGTGCATCACACCAACACCCCAACACCACAGCACCCCAACGGCGGATTAGCCACACTCAACACAGCAATTTGTACAATTTGACAGAGGGTTTAATGTACACAAGTACAGTGGCGTGCGTACGAAATAAAAGAACAGAAACCCATCGGAGAAGGATCAAACTGAAGGGTCTACACGAGTCGCGACAAACAGTAGTCCCGAGTATCAAAGACCTACTCCCAGTCTTCACCATTCGGAACACATGCGAGGATGCGCTGGGAAGAAGTTATTACTCTTTTGGAATAAGAGTAGAATCCTATAAAAAAAACAATGCACGGAACCTTCAGGGGAAATTGAAAAAATAAAGTGCTTCTTTACTTTAAAATGGTATATCCTTTTTCTACTCCGTTATAAATGTTAACACAGACAAGATTTTTTAGCAAAAGAAGGAATGTTTGCAATTTAAAAAATACATTTTTTAACGAAACAATCAATACAGTGTATGGTTCTAATTTCGTTGATACTTCATACTGATTTGCGACGAAAATTTCTACATGATACCTAGAGAAAACTTCTTTGCAGAAATGACTCCCCTTACCATGCAGTAGTACGAACGCCACTGTACACACACATTAGAGATTATTTACAATGTAAATACATTAATGATTATTTACATAAGGACACATGAATTTTAATAGCCAATTAGGGATACACATAGTTTACATAGCCAATTGGAATTTATCGTACTTCAACGAATACAAACACCGAAGTTGTAACGCTGATCGTCATTTGGACATTTGAGTGCTAAAAGGAACCATGCACTGGCCATGGAGCTTCCGTGTAGCTTCATGCCGATCACGAACTCGCGCAAAAAAGGTCACAAAGGAGACAATAAAAAAAGCATGCGAAGGCACAAAGAGAAAAGGTGTGCAACCATTCATCAGCTTTGACAGCTCGAAAAGTGAACAAAAAATTACACAAATGCAGCACAAGTCACTTTCTGTAATAGCGTAAAGTATGATTGAATAAAGATATCAACAATTCCAACTAAGTTATTACGGGGAAATATTTTCAGAGAGACACAGCAGACCGGAAGTCTGCACATTACACCTGCTCAAAAAAATTTATAATTATAATGTCTTCTTAAATTGGTAACTTAATATCGAAAGATGCTTTCATGCCTGCCAAAAATTAATTGTTATAAAGAAATTCAACAATGTCCACTTTTTTTATAAATTCGCTGATCATGAAATAACTGTTTCGTTTCCATGCAAATTGAATGCTTTACGTAAAAAATCTACGTAAAAAAGCGATCATTTCAAACTCTATTAATGGCTACTCTGAAACGTATTCAGTATCGAAACGAAGCTAAATTACACAATTCAAAATGCGAAATGCTGTCTTTGAAATAACTTACCAATGCGTCACAGAACACATCGTCCTCGCAGTCACACGAAGGAGGGAGATTTCAGAGGACCCAAAATAAGTTTTGAGAACTGTCGATCTTGGATGCATTCGTGTGTCGTATCATCTCGTCTCAAAATGACAGTTTCGCAATTACTATAATGGCATCAAAATGTATCAAGAGCTGGTTACTTTATACTATAAACAACAGACTGTTAACACCAGCTATCGGAAACTTAATGAATATGAACGATGGTTTCCGTTGCTGTTCTGATACTTGCCCAATTCAGAGTGGTCTTCCAAATAAAGCTCTTCGTAGAGGATCCCTTCTGTTCCTGCATCGCGTTGTAAGTTATTTCAAAGACAGCAGGCACCAAGAGGCAAAACGAGGAGTAAGAAAAGGCAGAGAGGCCGGAGGGTCCTACCTGTAGGTCTCCGCAGCACATGGCGGGCAACGTGCTCAGCACGGAGTGGATGTCCTCGGAGCGGAAGTCCTCCATGTCCACCTCGGCGAGGTTGGCGTCGATGTCGCGCGCCAGGTCCTCGTAGCCCGCGGGCGCCGTCAGGCCCGACGACGACGCCAGCGACGCCAGCAGGCCGGCGCCCGGCTGCGGCCCGCCGCCCTCGCGGTACCTGCGCACACGCCACGGCCGTTTTCAATCCAAGGGCTCAACGACCTATACTTGGGTTTTCGTAACGTGGCGGATGACATTAGGTCGCTTTTACACCTTCCTTATAAAATGAATCTTTATAACAGTGAAAAGGACATGTTTGAGGCCATGAGCCCCGTTGAGAAGGACGTTCGCGAATTAATTAAAAATGTTAAATTTTATAAGGCGGGAGGTGTAAAAATGACATGTCATCCGCCACGTTACGAAAACCTAAATGTACACTTGGTTTTTCCTAACGTGGCATCTGTGGGTAGTATCTCCAAGATGGAATTCGACACGACTTTTTGCGTCATTCTCAGTCCTGCCGCAAGAGTCGCTTGATCTGCAGCACTGCTTGACACGGTCGCGTTCATGCGACATCCTTTGTTAGGACCAAAAAAAGACGCAAAAAGTCGTGCCGAATTCCATCTTGGAGATACTTACTACCCACAGGTGGCACATTAAAAAGAAACAAGTATAGTTCTGAGATATTGAGGGATTTATTACAACTTTTATAATATAACGCAGTACATTTTTAAACATTTTATCACAGTACATGACTCGTACACAAGTCCATACTGCATTTAAGTAACACATTACACGAAAAGAATAGTATGTGAAATTATATTTAATGCTAATAACTCAATTTCACAAAAAATGTGGGATAGCTCCTTGTTCTACTGAGTCCTTCAATTGCATGGGTCAATGAGGGACAACAATAATGCGGATCTTGACGGCCGAGGTGGCTGAGCGTGTGCCGCCTCAGGACCTCGGTCCGAACGGCCGCGGGTTCGAGTCCCGCCGTGGGCATGGTTGTTCGTCCCTTGTCTATGTGTATGTCTGTATTGAATATATGTGTGTTGTCGCCGAAGGCCTTGTGAGTCTGTTGACCACAGACCGAGGAGCCCATAAATGTGTCAGTCTAGTGAAAACGTTAATATATGTCCCTATGACACAGCGATAACCCGGCGTGGACAGTTGAAAATCGGCATCTCCTGAAGCAGGAAAAAAGCCTCCGAAAGAAAAAAGTGACGGACAGCAATAAACCACAATATCAAGGGTTTTAAGTTGCACTGAGGATTGATTGATTAGTGATTCCGGGCGCGTCAACTGTTAAGGTTATTAGTCTCGTATGTGCAGTGCATGTTTGTTTGTTTTTTTTTTATCGCGGAGGTGGCGATGATTGTTCGCCGCTGGATGGTGAGATCCGACCCTGACCTATCCGTCAGCTTGCGGTTTTTTTTTGGTTTTTTTTTTTGGTTTATTTTTGGTTTTTTTCCCCAAGTAGGTATCTCTCACCAGTGGGGCACTGCTGTAGCCGAGACAAACTCTAAGATCCCGACATATGCGGTAGTGTAGTGAGTGTATGTATATGCATAAGGATAGGGCAAGAAAGAACAAGTAATGACCGCACGCGTCAATTAGGGAGGTTCAGTTCAATAAAATTTGGATTGTGAGGGCAACAGAGGACAGAGACATGAAATTAATGGAATCCTAATTGACGGACTATGAAACTCGTACACGCCTCAGTTGTGAGCGTTAACTTCTACAGCTAAATATTGCCAATCATTCATCCATTCATCCGTTCGTTAAGAATGGTTAAATTATAAGTGTCAGCAAGGTGGATAAAAAATGTAACAGTAAGGATTGAAAATGCAGCTTTCTGGGCTTCTTTCTATGATGTATCGTATTCAAAATTATAATAAACGCTAGGGCTCTAGTTTTAACTTTTATACTTCCAATATAAAGCAATTCAATGTTCTACTTACTAGCCTCCGTGAATTTTTCGTTATTCAAAGGCGTTATTGAAAACAAATTCAAAAATCTAAATGTCTCTTCCTCTTATGTTTTTAAATAATCTGAAATACTTAACAATTCGTAAATGTGTGTTTAAATGTTTCTCCATTAATAAAAAGTAAGTAAATATAAACAGTATTTCAACAAGTGTAATAAAGACCTATATTTTCAAAATCAGTAACTCCAAATTAAAATAAAATCATTATTGTCGTGGGTTTCCTAAGCTGTTGCAATAGAACGTTGTCCTAAGTATGACCTTCATTTATCGCAGCGTTCATTAGGTCATCAAGTAACCTTTGGGAACATTAATGTGTGTTTTCGACAGTTCCCAGTCTGAGAAAATATATTGATACTCGCACAAGGATTGTACGCAATACATGCCCGGAGTTCTAACACGAGATTAACAAAAAAGAGTAACCAAGAGTTTACTCTAGATCTTTTTTGAAATCGGATCTCCTCAGAAACGTCTCACCCGTTGCATTCTACAAGCGACAAGTTAAACATGAAAAATTTTAATTTAATATTTAATATTAGTTTTTCGCTTCAAATAATTTATACAAATACTATAAGTTAAAAAGGTATCATGTGTAAAATGCGATGGCATCGTTTATATTATAACATAAAGCTAATGGAAATATACAAATCAAAATGTTTCATTCCCTCGAGACGAATTGGTTCTCCGTTTGAAGTTTCCTGGCTGTAAATATTGTGGTTTCCGACAGAAGCAAACTGGTTTCAAACACTACAGAGAAGAAATAAGTCCACCTCAAAACACAAGCAATCAAATTCAATCTTTCAGCTCCAAAGAAAAAATAAGCCTATATAACGATTGGGGAAGTAGCCTGTTTAAGTGTAGGTCACAATTCCTGATTGTAAATCAATTGCAGAAAGCGTTTGCATATAAGTGATTCAATTCCATTGCGTGAAAGAGATAGGGAGATGTTTGAAAATAGTACAAAACGTATTGACGTTTGTAATCAGAAACGAAATATAAAAAGAGATTGATGGAATGCGCACGCATACACGCGCGCGCGCGCACGCACACGTACACGCACACACACATTCAATCACAATCACTCAAACACAATCTTTCAAGTTGTCAAAAGAAATAACATGTAAACTTGTACAAGATCTAACCCACTGCACAGAATGTAGCACGCTGTTTGTTGGAAGAAAAAAAAGGAAAAAAGAAACAGAAAGAAGTGATTATCATACCATTTCAGAAGGTAATGTGAAGGATTAGCTTTAAAGTTCCCCCATCTGTGATATCACCTGTCATTCTCTTGCTTTATATTTCTAGTAAATTTACATATTTGCGGAAGTTCAACTCAAGAATCCTTTGTACACGTAATTTTTTAAACAACTTTAAACTCCTAATGATAAAATTGAAACGCAAATTAAAACAATTTAATTTACGTCCGCAATATGAAACTACCAGTGTCTAAACAGCAAATCTGTTCGTTCAAACTTCTAGATTTATTGCAACGTTTGTAATTTTACAAAATTCAGAGAATTCAAAAATAGGACCTATGCCGTTTTTATAGGTTATTTTATTCAAGAAAACAATTAAATAAAAAAAATTGGAGCCATTTTTGAGAAAAGTTTGAAAACGTCGTGGGGGCTTCATGTAAAGTTCAGAATCAAAATATCTGTTTCAAATTCAAGGGTCCACTACATCAAGGAGATCGACCGAGGAAAACCAATTTTGGTGGAAATTCTGACAACGGTTTATCTGTTAGCGTTATTCACAACGCTTTGACATAAGGACAGACAGTCGTTTTACCATAATTCAATTTTTCGGTGTCAAGGATCCATGGAGTCTAACTACACGACGTTATAGAGGAAGTTATTTACTTCTTGTAGAAATAAAAAATATCAATTTCTTCGATATCAGGGTCCAAAATACAAAGGGTTGTTTTGCCGAAAAATCAAATGTTTAGTCACAGAATTTCAATCCTCTCTTTAGTTCCTAAAATGTATACGAGAAAGTAAAAAGGCAATAATCATCACAATTAATTTGCATTCCCTTAAACACAATTTTGAAGTCTGTAAATGTTGAAATGTTGCTTTTCAATAGGATTCTGATTTCCCAGTGACACTTGTAAATTCACGAAAATGAGAAGAGAAAAACGAAACGTCCATCGTTTAAAAACCATTGTTAAACATGATGTCCTAACTGGTAGTTATTACAAGGTGTATATATCTCAGTCTCATAGACGCCTGTACGAATGTAATAGATATGGAATCTTCGCATACACTCGGATGTTTGGTGGAGAGCGTTATGAATTGAGGTCTACCGGAGTGCCTGTTCACACGGGTCTCGGATGCCCTGATTCCAGGCCGCGGCACGAAGCGACAGTAGGCGCGTTCTTTGCAGCCCGGGGCGATGCGGCGCTAGCGACTGCGGGCCGCGCGGGCGGGGCGGGGCGGGACGGGGGCGGAGTCGGAGGTCGAGAACACGGGGCGGGGGCGGGGACGGAGGCGAAAAGGCTCGCGGGCCAAGGCTGCGTCGGCACAATGGGTGCCAGCCACGCCTTCCCGCCCCCGTCCCCGGCGCTGACGCTCCCACGGCGCGAGGCGGAGGTGGAACGGCCCCTGAGGCGCGTCGAGCCTCGGGCCGGGGCGGAGTGCGACGGGGCTCGGTGAGAGGTGGTGGGAGCGTTGGAGAGGGGGGCGAGGCGGGAGGGCGTGGGTGGCGGACGTGATAAAGATGCAGTAGTCCCGTCGCCCCGTGAAGAGCGAGGCGGTCGCTAGAAGAGCGGATGTGGCGGACGGCCAAGGGCTCGAGTGCGGTGACGATGGAGGTGACGGTGGAGGTGACGGTGGCGTTGGACGTAGGGCGGTGGGCAGTGAGCGGCGTGCGGTGGGCAGTGAGCGGCGTGCGGTGGGCAGTGAGCGGCGTGCGGTGGGTAGTGGGCGGTGGGCAGTGGGCGGCTGAGCGGCGAGCGGGTGGGTGGTGGACAGTGGGCGGTGGGCGGTAAGCAGCTGGGTAGTAATCGGTGGTCGGTGGGCAGTGGTCGGTGGGTGGTGAGCGCTGGGCAGTGGGCGGTGGACGGTCGACTCGGTAGTGCTAGGCGCTGTGACAACAGGAGTGACGCAGTTGACAGAGCTGCTTGTTGGGTAGTTGCGAAGACTGTAGAGCGGAGGTGAGCGGCGGTGGGTAATGGCAGGGTGGCCACTTATTTCCTAAAACAAATTTCCCTGACTTTTCTCGGTTTTCCAGAGCATTTTTTAAATATTTTCCTCTTAAGATTTGTACAACATTTCACACTATTGAAAGAAAATAATAAAGCAAGCTTGAAACTCATTTATAAACTCTCTGATTTCTCCATGATAAACAACAAATTGGAAAACTCAACAAATAGAAATTGAGCAAAATAAATACTGTATTAATTTATTTAGGAATAATATTGATTTTATATTCATCTCAAAAGTTTCCTCAAATTCCCTGATTCTCCTCTGACTTCTCCAAAGCAATGAAATTCCAAGAGGTTTCCCTGCTTTTCATGTTGTCCAGAAAGTGGCTACTCTGCACGGAGGACGGGCAAGCGAGCACGTGTGAGAGTGGAGCAGCACTGAAGCAATCGAGAAGGTCACCCAATAGCCCTTCCTCCTCCTCCTCCGCCTGCCACCGGGCGCTGCGCCGCACGGAATCTCCGCCGCGAGGTGGCATCGCACTACCAACGATCGGAGGGCGGCGGTGGGGGTGGGGGTGGGGGCGGTGAAAATCAATGCGCGCGCTGCTCGCTTTTTCTTTCGCTGCGGGAGAACAAATGAGAGTGGGCCGGTGAGATCACTTTCGGATCGGCTTCGCTCCAATTTCTTAATCAGGAAATACAACCTTCACGGATGCGAACGCGAAAACAAAAGGTCCAGACACTGCGACATTTCTAACGATGAAATAGTGATGAAACAAAATCGATGCACAAGTTCAAATACCAAGCAGAATCTTTTCTGACGAATAACTCTTTTTACACAATTCCAGGCATAACTATCAAAAGTAAAATATTTATTCAGTAATAACGATTGAGATTATTTAATTTTGTCGTTAGATGCCGATATATAAGTATATGCTTTTTCTGAAAATTGTCCTCTCGATTTTAGAATGTTTGAGGTTCGACTGACTGTGATAAGAATCAGGGCTGCTATATATTTTAACCCAATAATTGCAGTAAATGCAAACTTTTTGGCACTATAAATTGCAATTTCCCTTACGACAAACGATCGGACTCAAAAAACAACAGCCTGGAAACAATTCATCATACTCGAAACAAAACAAGGGCAAAATGTCGCGAATAATGATTAACTTATTGTATATTCAGGTCGAGTGAGATGGTCGAATCAACTGAATAACGCTTTTGTCATTTCCTCCTAGGTTCATATTCCAGGATTCTTTTCTTCTTCTTTTTCGAGGAAAATTGTCACTTGCTACGTGACGAGCCGTAGTAAGTAAAGTTATGCAAATTTGTCCTCATTTTTATTCCAGAACTGCTGCTCAAACCAGAACATAACCCATCGCATCTCGAACTTCCTGCAGCGTTGCGCGAGAAAGCGCCATCTGCGACGCGAATAAGGCGCTTGGAGTTTCCATCGAAATATTAAGCGGCCGAGTTGGCCGTCAGGGTGGCCACTCGTAGCCTGGAAGAAATTTCTTTGACTTTTCCCCGTTTTCCTGAGCATTTTAAAAATGTTTCACTGATCATTTTTGTAGAGTATACCACATTATTATTAAAAAATGCTGAAGCAAGACAGATACTAATTTGTCAGCTCTCCGATTTCACCATGATAAAGTAGAAACTTTAAAAAAATTCTCGTCAATTAAAAATTAAGTCACTATTACTTGGTGAACTATTTCTTTTTAAGGAATAAAATTAGTTATATAACGGTCTCAAATTTTTCTTAGACTTCTCGCGTGTCTTCTACAAATTCCCTGATTTCCCCTCACTTTTCCGGAGTAAAGAAATTCCCAGAATTTCCCCGGATTTCCATGTTTTCCAAAAAGAGGCCACCCTGACTTGGTAACAAATACAGTAAACCCTCGTTAGCACGAACTCGCTAACACGAATTTCGCCGTAACACCAACAAAACGTCGGGCCCGGCAAGGGATTACGGTGTTACGGACATTCAAAATACTCGGATAACACGAATTTTTATAACATGAACTCCGATTATTTCGCTCCCTTGGAATTCGTGTTAATGAGAGTTCACTGCAGTTGTCTCTTTATATTGAGTTTCATAAACATCTAAAAATTTTCCTCATATTTCTTCTAACGATTCTTCCACATATACCCTGGTATTCTCCTGGCTTTCCAGAGCAATTAGCTTCCGTGACTTTTTTTCGGTTTTCTATGTTTACCAAAAAGCGGGCACCCCGGCTGTTCCGCAGTGGCGGTCGTTGCCCGGAGTCATCGCCCGGCGCGGGTCTCGAACCGCGCCCCTCCGCCGCCTGCACTCGCCCTATCGATTGCAGCGGGGCGCGGTCGCGCGGATGGAGAGCGACGCAACGCAACGGGGAGGGAAGGGGGTGAAGCGCGAAGTAGAGTTGGCAGAGGGCTGGAATAGTTGGAATAGATGAAAGAATCAGAAAGGCATAAAATAAACAAGTCCTCTGTACACTTTTGAATTATGCAATATTTTATTTTGTACCCCTATATAAATCCGTAAAATGTTAAAGTAAGATGGTTTTGTAATACGTATTTATCAGTCATCATCAACATAAAATATGCTACTGCTGTGTGCATCAAACAGATTTAAGTGGAACAATTTAGTGTTTCGCAGATTGTGATGTTAAGGAAAAGGGCAGGGGCATGTCGACTCACCAACTCATCGTCAAATGAGAAATTTGGAAACAATGCGGTCTTCACTCTTAAAATACGATTTTAGTGTCTCAATGAGGAAAGTTATGTACCATATGCTGTAATTTACAAATGAATCTTTTTGAGTCTTTCTAATATACGCGTGTATTAGGACACCCCTGCTTTACAGCATGAGTTAGTAGAAATGTTTGATGTTGGGTCGTAAAATGAATCTATCTTCACTTCCAAAACAAGGTTAAAAGCGACTGCAGAATGCTCTGGTTCAACTAATTATATTTATTTTTACAATTCTTTTTGGTCATTTTGAAGACATTAAATTAATTAATAAGACATTAATACGTAATACATATGTAAGTTGACCCTAGCACATATTTTTCATTTATTTTATTTTATTTTGATTTCGTTTTCTGGATCTGACCAGTCGATGACGGTTAAGTTCAAGTAAAATATCAACTTCAAATATTTTAGAAGAATAAGTATAATTTAACTTTCAAGTTACGCACGATCTTTCTATAGTTCTGAGAAATGTTTTGGGGAGAAAGGGGATTACACTTTACAGCTTTCCTCTGCTAGCTCCGCCACGAAAAGGGGAGTTGGACTGGAGAGGAAAACGTGAGGACGGGAATCGGAACTATAAAGCGGTTGGTAGGGGAATGCACTGCACTACTCAGGGAGGGGGAACCGGGGTAAGTATTGGGTGCAATGCGGGCTAGGGTTGGCGGAGCGGGGAGTCGATAATAGGGAAGGCGGATCACGCTTGTATGGTCAGGACGCAGCCGAGCAGATGGGGCGGGAACATTACATGCTTTGCCAGCAACAGACAGCTCTGGATAGGGAAAGCGGGGCGGGAGGAGGATCCTATCGGGAAGGACAACAAAGCGCTCCCCCCCCCAGACCACTCCACTCCTCTCCTCTCTCAACTTTCCCCGCACCCACGTCTCCTTTGCGACGTCCTGTCTACCAGCCCTCGAATCCTGACCTCAAGCCCTCCCATTCATTCTCAGGCCCTGCCATTTATTCTCAGGCCTTACCATTTATCCTCAGCCCTTATCATTTATCCTCAAGCCCTCCCATTTATACTCAGGCTCTCTAATTTCTCCTCAGGCCCTCCCATTATCCTTAAGGCCTTCCATTTATCCTTCGGCCCTCCACTCCTATCCTCCGGCCCTCCAGTCCTATCCTCAGGCTCTCCAGTCCTTTCCTCAGGGCCTCCGGTCATATCCTCAGGCCATCGTGTCTTATCCTCAGGCCCTCCAGTCCTATCCTCCGACCCTCCAGTCCTATCCTGAGGCCATCGTGTCCTATCCTCAAGCCCTCTATGTCCTAACCGCAGGCTCTCCGATTCTCACGCTCTCCTGTCTCTTCCCTCCACACGTCCTTGTACCCTCTGACCGTCGCATCGCATTCACAGGCCCTCGTGTGCCCCATCCATAGTGCAGTCGGGCTCCAATTTCATGAATGAGGCCCTCCCATCCTCAGCACTTCGCCTCCGGCGGTCGCATGGGACTCCGGTGCGGAATTAACCTCGCAGCGTCGCCGCGAGTGTCATCATGCGGCGCGGCGCGCTGCGAGCGCTTCGGCTGTTGGGACGCGCAGCACGCCTCCGCCGCATCGCGAATGCAGATGGCGGCGCCGCGAACTGCGTTCCGAAACGCCAGAGCATAACATGCCTTCGATCCCCCGCCCGCGGACAGCAGGTGCTCGCTCATGGAACGTTCGGCCGTTCATTGCACACCGCGACAACTACGTATTGCTTGTTGCAAACTCTCATATATTGAAAATGTACTTAATTTTAATTCAAATATTTCAGAGAGTGTTGGTTGGAATGAGTTCATTTAGTTTTCTCTTTTCTTAGTATTCTCATTACATTCCTTCGTCTCGAAACAATTTAAAGTATAAAGTAGTGGAGCTACAATAGCACACACTTTCTCGTGTTATTTCTAAATTTTCAAATTTTGAAATGTGGTCTGTGACATTATTTTACGCATTCCTTTTTCTAAGCGTGGAAGAATTTGAAAAACGAATTTGGAGCGGTTTTTGAGATAATATTTTAAAACATTTTAAAAATGTAAACGAATTGCATTTTTTGATTAAATAAAAAAAAATAATTTGTACTTTGAAATTAATGATCTAATAATTATTACACATATGTGATCGTTATTCATTAACCCTTTCTCCTCATTCGCGTTTGTCACAGTTGCGAGAGCCCCCTGCCGCCTAAAAGACAACGTATTGTTTTGAAGTGTTCCTAACTACCCGAGGCACCCGGGCTGCGAAAGGCACGCTTGGCCCGCACCGCCCAGTCCCATCCCACTCCCACCACGCTCCGCCCTGCCCCCTCGTCTCGCCCCACCCATCCGTGCCCGTCCCGTCCCGCCACGCCCCCGCACTGCTGCGGCTGCGATGAGCGCTTGCCCTCGATTGCGTGTGGGCTGCCCCAGGCCTCGTCAGCCGCAGTCGGAACCGCAGCGCCTGATAAGCGCACAGCCGGAGCGACCAGCGCCACTGCAGGCCTCGCGCCCACTCGTCCCTGCCACATGGCCGCCATTCGCCCAGCCCATACTGCTCCTCACGCGGTGTCGAAACCGAAATCGGCTTTCTGAACTCTAACATTTTGGTAATAAACAAAAAGGAATGAATGTGAGTGCCACAAAAACCTTTGAACCACTGAAGCGATTGCTCTCAAATTTCGCAGGAACACTTCGAGCTACTACGACGGAAAAGCGAAGGGAGGAGGATGCGATCTCCGTGATACCCACAAAAGGGTTACACCCAAAAAGTTTCTGGAAACGATGGTACACGCGACACACTACAGACAGCGGCGACGCAGGGCGAGGCACGGCGAGGCGGGGCAATGCAGGGCAGGCAGGGCAAGGCGGGAGGAGGCGGGGCGAGGCGGGGCAGGGCGGGGTAGGTCCTGACCGGTCAACACAGTGTATATTACCTGCATCTCCCATCATCATGGCGCCCGCCCTTTAGCTCTGAGGAAAGCCACGATACGATGTTGAAACTTTGGCAGGAAATCGCGCTATGAAGCGTCAAAAACAAACATTCAACACTAATCGATCTACATGTGAGCTGTTGACTGCAAGAAGAATGCAAGTTCACATCGTCTATACTAACATTTTTATTCTAATTCAAACAAACCAGCTTTCGATGCCTGTCAACAAGGGGTCTGCAGTGGAATGTCGGTTCCTACACGATAAATATCCTTGAGTCTAAATCCTTGAAAGCTGATCTTCATTCATACGAAAATTAAAGGGTTGCTGAAGTCAGTCATCTTGGCTTTCTATTCGTGGCCTAACTTTGAGATATTTTACGTAAAATTTCGTTGAATTTTATTACGAAAGTTTGACACATTACTTTTAAATGGGGTGGAAAAAACTGAAATGCCATTTATTTATATTTTATAATAAGAATGATGAACTTTCATTCCCTTTCATTTGCAACGTCCAAAAGACAACCAGACAACCAATCGTACTTCATTACGACATCTTTTTTCTTTTAATTCTATACATGCATTAGAATACTTATGCCTTCCCTAGATACGCAAATGACCGTGGATATTCTAGACCAGCGTCTAGAAAGATGGAAGGGGTCTTCCGTTCACACAAGTAATTTCGAATTGCTTCATCCGCAACTGCCAATAGACTTCGTTTTTGCCCTATCCGCTTCCTGTTGCGGTGTGAAACACCCGAACAGAACCACAGCCCCAAGTTCATTCTCGTGTTGCGTCCGCGAGAGAAAGATCGTGAAGGCACAACCTGCAATTGCGATTTCACCGACCGGATGTGCTTGTCGCCTTCGATACTGTAAATTGTCGGTACCAACTTCGAGGGCTCCCTCTTCCTCTTGCGGCAATGGTGCGAAATAGCAAAAAGGCATTGCTTCTCTTCGTTACTTTGAAGTAGTTGGCAAATGGTCTGGTATTCCTCGTTCAGTTTGGATATCCTGGAGAAAATCATTTTATTGGTTCCGTACAGCTTCTTGAATACTTCTGTGGAAACGAAGGAATCTAGGGAGAGGCAAAAATGTTCTATGGCGTATCAATCTCCTCGCCTCCTTTTTTCACTACTTTCTCACCTACTACGTACTTCCGCAGTGAAAAGACGGTTTTCTAAAATACAGTAAAAGTGGATAAATCTTGCTATATGCAGTAAATTACTTCATCTAACACATGTAGCCATTTATTACGGTCTTGTAGCCTCAAAATTGTCTCAAAAATGGCTTCATTTCTTCCTCTCTGATAGAGCAAAGTACACTTGACAACGGCGCAGTTCTCATTTTCGTTGAACTCCCTAAGTTTTCTAAAATTTTAAAATATGAATAATTTCTGCCTAACTTTTGTTTGAAGTTAAAACAATTTAAAAATATTTTCTCAAATACGGCTCCAATATTTTTTGAAAAGGAAAGTACGCTTATAAAAATGGAGCAGATCCCATTTTGTTAATATCTCTGAATTATCGAAAATTGCCAAGGTAACAAATAAGGCGGAAAAGTATGTGCTGTTGTATTCCTACTAGATTTTAATGAATCAATAGTGTCCGTCCTTCCCAGAGGTCACTTGCAGCTTTGAGAAGAATAGACTGAATTGTAAATCAATTTTGAAAATAAATTCTCGATATCGTTCATCAGAGAAACCATCAATATCTTTTGTGGGTCGCGATATACAAGTGTAATAGAAAAGTGAGCATTAAATACACATAATTTTGAGATCTAATTTACATACGCGCTAATTATATAGGAACACTTCAACCTTTAGTTCTCCAGCAACACATGTTGAGCATTTATTCCACAATATCGAGGATGACAAATGCTGTAAATTTACAAGAAAGGGCTAAAAGGAAATGCCTCCATTATATATGAGGGAGCGCAATACGATGGGTATTGCAAAGCGCCCACCAGCTCACAGCGGGAACTACAGCCTTCTCCCGCCTATCAGAGCAGGGTCTGGGGCAGAGGGGAAAACTCGCAGCTTCAGATGCGGAAAGCAAATGGAGCAGCTCCTTCGAGATAGAGGATATCGCGAATCTACAGGGGTCACAGAAGACTATATATCATAGGACCCGGCTTATGCTCGTACATCCTTGTCAAACGAGGACAAAAAGGGTGAAGGATGCGGGATACCGTTTCTTTTTCGTCTCGTCACACACACACACACTCACACACGACAATGTCGGTTCGTTCACGAAAACGATGAGCGTCTACATTCATCGGATTTCGTATACAGCTATTATCTAGGAATTGGAATTGGCTAGTCATAAGTGATTGTTGCATAAACATACTTATTTTTTTTCTTTTGAACAAAATAATTAGTAAGATGCAATAGAACGTAACATTTCCCGTCCTCTGACATTTCTTCTCTCAGACATTGCATCTGTAAGAGAATTAAGAGCTAATTCACAACAAAACAGAAATCAACCTATAAAAAAAGATAAGTCATGTTTTCGATGAATTGTTTTTAATTTCAAAAACTGTGTTACTATCATCACTGACGATACTGATGAAATAACTTAATTTAATTCGTAGACATCTGATAATTTCTTCTCCCTAAATTTACTTAAGCCATTATCACCGATTAGACAGTTGCCGTTTTATTCAATGTTCTCGATAATATATAGAAAAATAAGAGACCAAATATTTATGTCATTTTAGTCGGTACGTCTTAATAATGATGTCGCTCCACAAAAATTTAGTGTATGTAAATTGAAGCAGAACAGCCTTTGTTGGAGCCTTTGTTTTTAATATCCTTGCGATTAATACAATTTCATATTGTGAATAGACAACAGTCGACGATCCAAGCCAACGCACTTGCTTCTATCTTTTCCCAACAAATATTTAAACGTTTGTAGAAACATTTACAAAATAAGCCTTTTTGAAGGCAATATAAAAGGTTTATTCGAAATAAAACTCAGTTGCCACTTTTCACTGGCCTAATACACTTAATAGTGACGACATCCACTATATCAACGCCTATTCGAAATAACTGACTCTATGCCTTCCCATGTTCCATTTACATGAAGGAGCGCAGCCAAGAGAAATTTTACCGTTTTGAAGTCATCTAAAGTAATGTCTGACTTTCTCCTTTCTGTTCAGAAGAGGGTCTTCAAACAAAAGTAATGTCGTTAATACTGCACGCACGATTTCACTGATACCGATAGTTGAAGAAACATTGAAATTTTAAAATCATTTTCTTGTTTCACATTCACCTCTACAATTAAAAGTAGGCAGAAACCGTCCTGATCATGTAAATAAGTGAATGAAATGTTATGAATTGTGGAACACTCAAATTATAGTTCTTGCAACAGACAATATATACACCAAAATCTGCAAAAGATGTTGAAAATCCCTTTCAAACATGCAGACGCCACTCTCGCCAGGAAGTATTGATTACATTTCTCGTCAGAGAGTAGTAAAGTTCCCGTGAAATACAAGATAGTTCAAAACAGATAATAATATGGTTAATCACTATATTATTGTTTTCTTGACTTTTACACTTAGAATGGCACAGACAAAGCCAACTGAGCTACAACGCTGCCCATTTCAGTTTCAAAATCTACACTGTTATGTGTCAAATAATCAACTGTACTTCTGGAAATATTTTTTTATATCCACATAACAATTAATTAATGAGCATAACAAATGGATCCGTATCTTACATTTTTTCAAAAACACTTACGTCTTTAAGAAATGCACTGTTCAAGTACAACTAATTTTACGATGAATGAGTGACCGACTCCTTTAGCTACAGGACGCTTCGAAAACAATTTAATCCCTGGCGATACAGTAAAAGAACGTGTTTAAAAATAAAGCAATAACATCTTGACTGCATAATGGTTATCACGTTCATTCATAGATAAATGGGGAACTCCATTTGCTCACTAACAACTCAATTTATGAAGGCTTCTGAAGGAAAACGTACACAATGTGGCAAAGAAGATGGGACCTGAACAAAACTGGAAGGAACTTTTTTTATACTTTTATTACCCAAACCTAATATTAAAAGTTTAGCAAGTAATCGTAGGAGTGAATGGAACAATACCTCCAGTTAATTGTCACAACCATAGTTTGATTACTTTAGTCAAAACTGGGGGCGGACTTTAATGAGCTAAAACAGTGCCAAAAATGATCAATAAAATGTTCTTAAATGTTTTAAATGTGCCCTAAAAACAAAGAATAATGACATAAAAAATTGATCAAAACCACTTCAGGTGAACAACTCATTCTATTGGATATGTTATTGATGTAATCGAGGCTTCTTCCTTTTGTTCAAGTAATCTCAGCTTGCAAATTTTCGTTTTGGACTGTTCTTTACAAGAAAAATCTGTTTTATTTATCGCGAAATCGATGGAACTGAGAATGACATCAATAGGCGTCACAGGAACCTTAGATTACATAGTACTCACAATGGCTGACATTGTAATATATGAGCGAAGAAATCAAAAAGGCTACTTAGGAATTCTGTGGAGAACATTTGTTGCATCTCGTAAATATTTATTTGAAGCAAGTACAATTAAAATGACTTAAAAATCGATCAAATCAGCGAAAAATGCATTAAAATGACGAAAAAGGTAAAAAAATGACTTATTAGTCGAAATCGACGAAAAATGCAACAAAAAATATAACTAAAAACGTGAATGACGTATAAAACTGGGTCATTTCCTCTTGTCATAACATAAAGGGAATTTCTATACTAAACGGCATTGTTCTAAAGTAAAAAGAAAAAAAATACATTTCATTAAAATCCGCCCCCTAGTCATAACCTATTGACGCAACAACAGACAAGGTTAGAGGGATGTACCGTACACTACATAATTAGATTGCACTTCTCCCAAAGCCATACCCGAGCACTATTCTGCCGGGTACTGCTCGGGTATGGTTCTGGGAGAAGTGCAATGTAACTAAGTTCGGGGATGGGGACTTGGCCGGCTCAGAGAGGCGGTGGGTGCGGCGGGAACAATTGAAGGCGAGAGGGGGAACGAGGGGGAGGCACATTGCGTCCACTCGGGGAAATGAGTTAATTGGTTCGCCGAACGAGGACGCCACCGCTCGCAGGCAGGGGCGCACAAAGGAGCCCGGCGCTCAGCGCAGACGCCACGGAGCCCCTGGCTCCCCCACGGGGGATATTCGTACTTCATTATTGCGCCCTCTTGCAATTTCCCTCTTATTTACGCTCTCGAACCACTTCCACTGAATGATACTAAAGTAGGGATGTATTTTCAACCCGCTTTGCTTTATTAGCTACATATTTATTTGTGGTAGGAAATGGTGTGGAGTTCACATTTACATCATCGAAGTGAAATTGAGGCGTTGTTCTGGCGTATTTGTTTATTTCAGGAGAAAGCTTTTTCGGCCGCATTGCGGTCGTCTGCGGAGCTACAAATAATAATAATAATAATAATAATAATAATAATAATAATAAAGGTCATCAAAATCCAATGCGGCCGAAAAAGCTTTCTGCTGAAATAAACAAATACAAAAAACAACACTTCAGTTTCGCTTAGATATTTATTTGTCTCTTTAATAAACAACAGCAAAACTAAAATGTAATTGAGAAATCATTGCACAACACACGAAATAGTATAATTGATGACCCTGGATATAAAGCGTATATTAGGTTCTCAAGGAAAGTGGGAAAGGCAGCGCACCTACATCTTTCCTTTTTAGAGGGATGCACGATAGCCGAATACCACTGAGTTTAAAGAACTTCGCAGATTTTAACTAATACACGCAGTATTTATGTTAGTGACTTCTTGGCTGTCCGGGTGACGGCGCGTAGTGGGCTGAGAGGCCGACGTTTCGCCTGTCATGTCGCAGGCTTCTTCAGGGCAGTGACCATCGTCACTGCCAAGGAAGTCTGTGACATAATAGGCCAAACGTCGGCCTCTCAGTCCACTTTGCGGTGTCACCCGGACAGCCAAGAAGCTATTGACTCGCGTTGCGGAAGCTTACGTGTATATTTATGTTAGTTGTATTTTTTTGTTTTGTTTATTATCGGAATAACATGTTAGTGTGCCATTATCACGCCAAAAATCCAATTTTTCAATGAATAAAAATTTCTCCAGAAATGCTTCATCTCGTGTTAATCTAAAACCTTTTCCTATGAAAAAATGTAATATTAAACGTTTGACACGTTTGTGTGATACTAATATAAAATGTTAAAAACCTTGCTGAATCTTCTATCAAATGGGACTCCTTCAGTATATGCTTGGTGAGTTTATGCAGGAATCCACCCCTGAATACCTCCTCCTTGAAACCTAAAACCTCCTCAAACTGCAGTGAGCGCCGTGAGAACGTCTGTGTTCCTGGAAAGGACTCGGGCGCCGCTCGTGTTTCACTGCCCTCCACGCGACGAGCGAAGGCGACCGAGCGCGCCACAGCATTCGCTGGCTGTTCCCTTCCCGACCGCGCCCGATACAGCGTCGCCCTGAGTGCCGATCGCCCGCGGACGGAGGAGCCGACCTCCCGACGTCGCCCCCACGGACCAACAGCGGACTGCCTCGAAACACGGACGACAACCTCGCTGAGCTCCACGTTAGTACAGAGTTTTTGCAAGTCGTGCATTTGAAAGACGTAACACGACAATTCTAGGGAGAATTGTACTGCGCAAGCGCCAGCATCAAATGACGGGATTTCAATTGCCGGGTCCCGTCATTCTCCCTGTTTCGTCCACGACAAACTTACACTTTTCATAGTTTTCGCCGCCGCCACTGAAGACGAATTCAACACCTAACACATATTGGTAGTATGGATTTTTCATTACTTCCATGCTCATTCTCATATGGCAGGAACTTAATGGTTCATTTTTACTCAAGTTAATTCAAATATGACAGGAATAAACTAACGTAACTCTTTGGGATTGGGAGGTTTTGTATATAGTGAGGCTATATTGATTGTCACGAAAAATCTAATATTTATCCATAGGGCGTTATAATTGCCAAACATTGCCGATTCCTAATATAAACAATATAAATATGTTATAGTAAAATAGCGGGGTTATCTAGAAAGCTATAGTTTTCTTTGGGGATAGACATTACATATTCGAATGATACTATGAGATTTCATGTATTATTATGTATTTACTATCTTGTAAAGCTAATAAAAGCAAAAATAGAGTCAGAGATACACAGATGTTCCATAAAAGCTTTTAGATCCTGTTATAGGTATTCAGTTCCAATTAGTTCTTAGTTTTACCGTACGTTTACGATTGTACGACAAGCAAAACCACATTTTCCTGAAGATACGTTATTTTCTTTTGACGATCATGTTTACGTTCTACGACAATTGATTTCCCGTCTTGCAAAAACTCTCTAACAACATTTTTTTGAATATTGGCCATTTACAAATCACGGTTTTAAATGTTCTAAACGTGAAACTACCCATGCGTCTCTTAGTATTGCTTTGTACTGACTTTTAATCGCTCAACATCAGAGTCCATCTTGAACCTTGCAATAAATTGTGGAGTTAAATCCAGATCCACTTTTGAACTTAGTTTACCATTTTCACTTGAACAAAAAGTTAAAAATAATATTCGAGGAATAATTTGGAAGTCTACAATAAGGAATATATTGTAAATAAAATGTTGAAATTGGCACAGAAATGTGAATTTTCCAAAATATGGAAAAATAGTTACCCTACCTGGAAAAATGGATAATCAAGTAGTTTTCCAAACACTTCAAAAATCCCTTTTGTAAATATTTGACCAATGTTATATGGTAATTAATGAATAAAGAAATAATTACATTCATATCCTGGCCCTGGATGAATACAAGGTTTCTGTCGCTCTTTTCCTCTCCTTTTTCGTGAATTTCGTATCAAATATTTCGCTTTATTCCTGTTACTCTGTCATTGAGTTGTGATGCTTTTGCGACATTTTTCGTTTAGTCCATTCTTTTATACTAACTTTAGGGTCGTAAATAATTTTAAATAGTTTTGTCAGTATCTTTCTTTAGTGTTGTTCAATACTTTTCAAACACGATGAAGAGACACTTAAATAGGATCTTTATAAATGTGTGTGTAAAAAGAATTGCGTTTTGAAGTAGAAATTTTAGACTTCGAAATCATGTTCAAACGCGGCTCCTATAAGTTCAGCACAAATAGTCAACATTTTAAGTTCTGTCCATACCGTGCATCAACCTTTCGTACTCTGCATACCGCCACTGACCATACAAGTTCAATTCTTTGACTGTTTTCCGACCATTGTCCAAACCAAAAACCTCAACAATTTCAATCGGAGGATCTGCCGCTCGTTTTTATTCTATTTCAGTGCCACAATGATTATTGTCCATGCCACCAGCGACTATCGTGTTCATATTCAGATACTAAACTGTGGGTTGTTGGGAAGCATACCCTACCGTTAGAGCTTCCGCTGAAGTAACGTCGTATCCCCTCATGACTTTCATGACATCGAAGGTGTTCCGTACTGACTTGTCAAAATCCAAGCCAGCTGCTTCGGGCGGCAAGTCTGCCATTCCCGTTGACGTCTGCTGAAGGAATACCCCACAGGACGTCAACGTCACCAAGCTTGATTGTGTACTACTTTGTTCCGTCTCTTTTTTGTCTTGAGAGAACTCTCTTATCTCTGTCCCATTTTCCACTTTCTAATGTTTACTTGATGTAAACATTCAAGTCGTGTCAGATGAACTTGATGATTAGATGCGTCATAGTGCAGCATTGTTTACTCGTGAAAGTCGTAGAAGACCGCGTGTGAGACAGACACTGGTACATTTCAATTACTATATTAAAAGATATACACAACTTACATTTTTCCATGTACCTTTACGAAACTTAGTTTCATCGCCAGTCATACTTGCACGCTATTTAAATATTACCAAATGCGTTTCCTTGACTACTCCCTTTCCTCTTTTGACGTAGGAAGTATGAGGACATTTTCTTCGTGGTGGACAAGGAATTTCCACAGTGGTTTACTTATTTCCGCCCGTAATGTTTTGTAGAACGACCATATTTGGCACTCGTAATTTCGATTCCTTTTTAGCCTACACTTCTAAAACAAAGCAGAAAGAGCATTATTTGAGCACTACTTCGTTTCTTAATCTTCTAGACATGAAAAAAATATCCAACCTGTTTTAATTTGCCTATATTATCTTCTTTTTGAAGTAACCTACTTAATACGAATGTTCAAGTGTGTGACAGGAAATGAATTAATACTGTTGCGTATTTACATACAAAAACGAAGCAAGAGAATAAACTTTCCTGAAGCATCAAAGAGTTTTTTTTTTGTAATTCTTTATTAGTGCAAACTGTGGCGTGATGAAGAATTTAAGAACAATAGTCTGCTTGGGAGTTTCCCCCAGCTGAATAAACAAAAGCTCTTTGACTTTATAGGTTCCGTGTGTGTGAACAAGATTATAAGATCCGTGTGTATAGAGTGAACAAAACTGGAGAATCACAAATATTTTCCGCTAATGTTTAAACGCTAATCTATGCGCATTTCATGCATAGTTTGATGTCCTAATGAGGCACGGTTTGATCTCTTTTCCATCTTTTTAATTATGCGTCAGTTATTTTGTAATTATGCGACAATGAGAATGTAATGACTACAAAATTAGAAATTATATATTTGCATCTCGTGCGTTAAATAATCCTAAAATCCTGAGACAGGAACGACACGTTGATTTTATTGCCAAAGGAACGTTAATCTTGAGCGCATCAGTTACGAAACGGTACACCCAAATTCCACGAGCGTGCTTATGAAGGGCTGAGCTGTTCGCCGAATGTTCCGCCGGCGTTCGCAACGCGCAACGCGCAACGCGCAACGCACTAGCTGCGACGGGAGACAGGCTCATAATCAGGAAACTGGAGGATTTCCGCGAGCGACGCGCTTAGTCGGAATGAGTTGGAATGTGGACGACGAGCGCCGGGCGAGGGGAGCGGTTGCGCCCACAGCGTCCGGCGGGCGGACGTGGGGGCGGAGAGGAATGGGCTTTGGGGGAAGAGCCGCAGAAACGGAGACACGATGAGGAGGGGGATGGAAGGAGGGGTTGAACGGAGATGCGCGGGGGGGGGTGAAAAATAGCGCGGTCGATTGGGGATGGAAGACAGTGGAGCGGTGCAGAGCGTAGATGGGTGGAGCGTAACAGGATAGAACGTAACGAGAGGGACCGTAACGGAATAAAGCTTATTGTGAGGGAGCGTAACGGGAGAGATCGTGAGGGAACGGAGAGTGACGGGATGGAGCGTGAAGGAATAGAACGTACAGGGAATGGCGTTTAATGTGAGGGAACTTAACGAGTTGAAGAGTGATTGAACGGAGGATAACGGGATGGAGCGTAACGAAATGGAGCTTAAGGGAGGGAGTGTGACGGAATGGAACTTAAAGTGAGAGAGTGTGACGGAATGGAACTTAAGGTGAGGGGGCGTGACGGGATGGAGCGAAACGGAGTAGAGCTTAACGTGAGGAAGCGAAATGGGATGGGGCGTGACGGAACAGAGCTAACGGGATGGAGCGTAGCGGGCTGGAGCGTAACGAAATGGAGCATAAACCGAGGGAGCTATCGGGATGGATCGTCACGGAATGGAGGGGAAACGTGTGGAGCTTAAAGGGATGGAGCGTGAGGAATCGGAGCAAGATGCGGTGCTGAGCAGGGCGCAGCTTGGTGGAGGGAGGCATAGGTGCGTGCCGATTAGAGGGGCGGAGAAGGGCGGTGGGGAGCCGGACGTACGAGACGTGGGGATTGGAAAGGGGCGGGGCGGCGTTGGCTGAAGCGGTCTGTAGCGAAGCTGGCTGGAGCCAGGCAGACGAGTGGAGCCGTGCGGGGGGCGGGTGGGCGGGGTTGAGCGGTTGCGACATTGATCGCAGGAGCGCGACCCTCCCCTACCCCTCGCCCGCCGGTGCAGAATTGCTCCGCGCGCCCTCTTCATTATCGACTCGCGTTCGCTGCTTTTTCCTTTTCCTTTTTACGCTCGCCCTGGGGGCGGTTTGTGTGTATCGGATGGACATGATACTCGGAATGTGACTTGTGGGATTACAAGGGCGTGAGCGGCCAGGCTAAGCGAAGACCTCGCTCGGAGAGGCGCTGAAATGTCAGGTTGGCTTCGTTCACAAGCTATTGACTTTCGATTTCTGATGAGTTCAGATATGTAATGTCAGTGAAGTTCCCCGGAATATTAGATAAATTACTGAATTATTTTGATAATTTTTAAGGGATGCGAGGAATTGAACCGAAAAATCCAAAAATGTCTCTTGAAAATTACGAATGAAAATGAACTGAAATAAAATGATTAGCTGATAACTTTCTTCATTGTACATGTATTTTCGTAGGTTTTTTATTGGAAATAGGACCCCCTAAGTGTCAGATATTTAAAATTTCGGGAAACAAAAATCTTTACAATGAATACGTGCAAAATGCTCGAATATCCGTCTCTTGGTAACCGAAGAATCATTCGAATATTGAATTTGAATTGTGACGGGAAAAAAAGGAAGGATTCCACGGTCGGAGTCGGAGAAATCTTGACTGTCCGGAAAGCACTGCGTCACAGGAATAGGTGCCGAGGACACCGTGTCTCCTGGACAGCTAGAATTCCGCATGTTTCACGTCCGTACCATTGTACAGGCACGCACTATACTTCATAAGTTTTGAGTAGGAGGAATTGAGTTCACCTGAGGGTAGGAGGGATAAAAAAATTCGAAATCTCTATTTTACTCCACATTTTGAAGAATTTTAGTTCATATGTAGGTACATTTTGCGATAATATTATTCCTTATATTAACCTAGTACGTAACTGTCAGATTAGGTTAAAACCTACAGCAGAAAATTATTTTTAGCTGTGTTGAGCCAGTAATATCAAATGGTCAAGTGACCATCGATGGCGACTTCCAGCCGGCAGCGGTGACCGGACGCGACACCCGCAGGCACGGCCCACTTCCGCCGCATATCCCCCTCCCTCCTTCCTCCACCAACGCCCAAGGCGGCGGCGGACGCCCCTTCCCGCACTGCCGGCTAAATCAGCTCAGAGTCAGCATTACCGTCCCCTCGAGCGACTCTGACTGGGAGGCCTTGGAGTTCGAGTTCCGACGGAGGCGGATTTTCGACACTAGCTTCATAACTATAGTACGCGTCCGGTGTCTGGAGTAGAATTGTTGCGGCTGGCTACTCTGAACGTTAACTTTCCGTGTTTTCTCCTTCACTAGGCGAAAACCGGAGCAGTACCCGAAAAAAGAGCTAACGATCACGTGCGATCTGTCCTTCCCAGTCTTATCCTTCTTCTTACACACACGCGCGCGCACGCACGCACGCTCTCTCTTTCTCTCTCTCTCTCTCACACACACACACACACACACACACACACACACACACACACTGGAAACAGGACGAATAACCGTAGCAGTTCACGTCTCTGCCGATCACCATCACCTCCACGTCCGATGGGGAGGGGGTGGGGCGGTACCAAGCGCATTGCACTTCCGCGTAGCGACGCGAAGCCGTCTTTGGCTCCTGCAGGAAGACACCCAAAAGAGGGCGGCCCGCCTGCAGCGGCATACTTGTAGGGCGGTACCGCAGGCTTTATGAAGATGACTCGTTAATTCGGGTTTCTGGGCGCATCAACTGCAATGGTCATTGGTCCCGTTTGTGAAGTAAATGTTTCACGCGGGGAAGTAGCGCTGTTCCTCCCTCCTAGAACGCGGGATCCGGTGCCGACCTACACTTCGACTTGCGAGGGGTATCTCCGTCAGGGGCGCCACTCCATCCAGAGCTCCCGTTACGGGTGTGAGTGTAGTGCATGTAAGATGAAGTACGAGTTAGAGAAGAGGAGGGCACAAGGAGACGACGGGAAGAGTGTGCAGTCCGTGGCCCGTTTGTTAGGATACTGCTCCGGCATTCTCTAGGTATTGATCGGAGAAACCACGGAGAACTACCTATCGGAGCAGCAGGCAGCTAGAATTCTCCTCCAAACAGTGGAGGAATGCAACTTAGCTTTTGTGGCTAATGTCGAAAATCCTGCCACTGTTAGGACTCGAAAACCTCCTGGCGAGAGGCACTGCAACGACAATATTTGTTGCCATTGGTTACCTCAGTAGGTGTCATCAGGACGTACAAAGCGATCTTCCTGTACTAACGGAAAGAGTTTAGCCCGATTTCTTACGTAATTTAGTCTTTTTTTCTTTCAATTAAAGTCACCACATTTGAGTGTGATTCAAGGAATTCACAAAGGTCAGTTTGCTTGGTGCAGGCTTGCAGGGACAGAGGAAAGTTTTGAAAAGAGTAACCAAGAATAGAAGTAGGGAAGAATATCGCGCACTTGCGATATGTATGGTTGAATATCAACCATACATATCGCGAATATGAAGTACGTTTTGATTTTTAGCAGCCATTAATTGGTTGCATTAAGTGGAGGTATTGATGGGAGGCCTTACGTCTTTCTAGTAGTTCTAATGAAAAGCTTGTAATGGTAAACATTTCCATTCTATTAGAAAATAACGATAAGGAAACAATGCAGTACACGATGTAATAAATGTATTATACACATGTTATAATTTGAAGAAAGTTTTCATACTCCTTTCCGCGTATTTGCAAGCTTTCCTTTTTGCATGTAAATAAAATAAAGTGACTATCTTGAAATTGCAGGAGTGGAAGACTTTGCTTTCAGCGATACCATGTTCGTAGTTAGAATTTCCTTTTGATACGGACTCCTCCTTTTCCTGTTTCCTGGGCAATCAAAACACTATCGCAATCCGTTTACACTATAATTTCCCAAGAACTTTTCAGACGTAGCTTCAGAATTCCGAAAAGAAAGCTAATACCTTACACTAAACGCACGTAAGACAGCCCATTTCTTTCTAAAGAAGAGTATAAATTTATCAATGACGAAAGTTCGTTTAACGTTCGCTAACAGAAGGAAACAATTACATGTTTAGAGATTCATCCACTCAGTTGATATTTAGTTGTTGTTGTTTTTTGTTTTTTTTAGATTTTTACACATAGCCAGAACACAGTATTGACTATCTTTGAAATGTTCAAACGAAAACATCAAAATACTCAGTAGTTTCAATCGCCTTAGATGTTCACACTTTCTAATGCTAAGGCAAAATGTGATGAAGTGAGCCAAGGTAAAAACGTGTCAAAATAAAATAAAATTCAAATAAACACAATGTAACCTTGTGACATTCGTGGTTCAGAATCACTCTGCCTTCGTACGTATACTGCGATTTATTCAGAGCTGCCTCTGACAGATCATCAGCTGTTAGGGTGCCATCCAATCGGGACCTTACACGTCACTACAGCGACGTCACTATGGTGGCGTTCAACCTTCTGATTGGATGACACGGTAACAGATGATTTACATCAGAACTAGCTCTGAATAAATCCAAGTATAATTCACCGCCAACTCCGAAGCAGACATCTCGTAAGCGTCAAAATCCCCCCTCCCCTCTTGCCTTTTCCGCTCTATCTCCAACGCGGTGATTGGGTGACTCGAGGTTGCTATCGCCCGACCTTCAGCGGGCATCGGCTGGCGCCGACCCAGACATCACCAGACTCACAAGAAAAAAAACAACCTTCATTCAAATGTATTCATTATTATGGAGAGTTTCAGGCAGCAAAGGATAAATACACTTTAGATTTTTAGGCAATTTCTATTTACTCTTTTGACATACAACATCGAAATTAATTAACAACACTTCATGCATTGACTGTTGCATCTGAAAAGAGTCATTTCACCATTAGCACCAAAACTGAAACGTCGGGTAAAGACTTCGAAAGCGTTCCTGAACATAAATTGGAACTAAAGTTGATATTTATACTAATTAAAATAAAAGTTGAAAATTATTCTAACTGCTCTCTCTACCATAAGACAATCTACTGTTTGTTATTCCAATATTAAAATATCCACAAGTTTCACGTGCCAGAAGATAATTTTTATGCGTAAAATTATTGCGAGTAAAAGAGTAACTGACGTTTTACCATTTCTCTTTCTGAGTTTCTTAAATAACTAATGCTAATTTTTCCATGAATAATTTGAGATAAAATAAAATGCATATAAAAAATTATTTTAATGTTTATTTACACTCCCGATCTAAGGGATCATACTGCCCATTTTCGTTCCTCTGATAATATCCTAGTAGTTCTTTTACATTCTTAGACGTACAAAGCATTTGTTCCTAAAATTTTATCTCAAAATTTTTCTGTTTTATATTTGTTCTTACTTGATCTTATGAGACTTTATACACTTGTTTCACTTATGGAAGTTGATGTACTGCCCTCTTGGAAAGCAAAGATTTTCATGGCACTGCCGTTTCTATCAACTCTTTTTTTTATGAAAAAAATCCTTCACTGTATTTAGAACGGGTTTTGTAAGGCAGTGACTGTTCAGTAATCAATATGTCTTCAAAACAGCCTCAGAGATTATTCACGAGTGAAGTTATCTGCTCGCAACCAGAAAAATAATCCTAATGGTATTAATATTGATCATCCTGTAAATGGATCACATATTATTCCCGTAATCATCGTTCGAAATCGTAAAAGTATCATACGATTTTCAACAATTTGATAGGTTATAGTTTTGTAACGTTGAACTTTTTAAGTGGTTATGATTATGACTTACGGAAAAAGTGGGTAGAATGACGTCACATCCATCATGGGTAAGGATAATGGCCTAGTCTGCAATATGCTGCCGAGTTATGACACCAACCTCGAATAGAGATGATCTCATGATCACAATAACATAGTTAATATTTTTTACTTTCTCGCCTTACGAATTTTTCCTAAGAAGAGAAAACTATGTAATCGTGCGTCGTAAAACGGCGAATTTTCGCAAGAAAAACTTATAGCTGGGTTCTGGAACGAAAAAGTAGATAAATCCTCTTGCTAAATTTAAGGAAAAAATCACCAAAGTGAAGTGAAATTATTACAATAGGAATTTGATAATTATTCGTTAGTAGGCTTCCAACGAAAAGCGGAAAGGTGAAGAAAAAGATGGAAATCAGAGGTTTTTATTATTTGAATTTTCAACCAAAATATTTGTACCATGTCCAATCATTCATCAAAAAAGTGTTGAATAAAATGAATCGTTTAGCTTATTGATCGTAGTTTCATAATGAAAAAAAAAACAATAAGAGGCAAGAGCAATTCATTCTTCATTAAAAAACTAATAGATTAAAAAATCTGGAACAACACAATGCATGTATTGCTTTGTAACAGTTATCACTGACGTCATAAATGCATTTGTAATAAATTACACGATTTCTATTTGTCTAGCATTCTAAACATTCGTTGACTTGTTAACTAAACAACGAAATCGGCAGAGATGATAAACGGCTCACTTGATAAAATTACATGTTCCGTAATTTATTAAACATATTTCCTCCTGTAATATAAGTTGGGTTTTGACACATGATTCCCCGACGTAAGTCATGGAAACACTGGCCCGGGACGTACAATGCTTTAGTGATCTCTGCTAAATCGACATCTAGCATCCAGGAATTCCAAACTTTGCTTATATGTTTCGTTTAGAGCGACTATGTCTGTCGAGAAAATAAAAAATATCTGGTGTTCTTTCAAACGGAAGGTTGGAAGAAATGTGTTAAACATCGAACGGGAAGAAGCAGAGCAAATACTTTATTTCTGTCTCTATCAATATTCCAATATTAACGATCAAAAATAATTTATCGCTTGATGGTTTGTAGGTACACCTAAGTTAAGTCACTGAATTGGTCAGAAATGAATGAAATGATTTTAATTCTAACCGCATACCACTTCAATGCTACCCGAAATATTAAATGTTTTAAATGTTTCAACAACACTGATTTCCCTTTAATGGCCTCCCAATTTCAATCTAAATTTGACATCGGACCCATCTGCTCTACGTCTGCTCACTCAAGCGCCTTCCAGGCCCATTACCACGAAAAGTGCTCATAAGCTTCCTGCAGCTTTCGACCCCCCCCCCCGCATTTTAAAATGTATTTCTTCTCCTTCGACAGGCTTTGTTGTTCGAGAAGGTTAATTAGATAGTACACACTTTTTAGCTATCCACAAGCAATGGTCATCCACAAGCAGTGGATTTTATTACTCGGAAGAACGTAAATATTGTACTAAAGTAAATGAAGCGAAGTTGAAGACAGTTTCAGTTTCTTAGATCAATTGACAGTTACGGCAGATTACGGTGGTTTGAATCATCCTTGGGATATCTGGATTTAATACGTGGGTATGCCGGATTGCGACTTAGAAAGCCCTCCACAGCTGCTTTGGCACCGTGAGATGTTCCAGGCCTGTCACTCACGGCTGCCAAGTGCACAGGCGGCGCCCCACGTGCACGTAGCGGAGCCATCAGCTCTCGCTCCCGCCTACGGTCGATACACCGACAGGTTCGATCCCCTCCAGACACGAGAATCGAAGCCAACACACAGAGCCTTGAAAGGTCCAGGAAGGTATTTACATTCGCTATCACAGCTTTATACATGTTTCAAATGATATCAGTAACAGTTCTTACAGGAGCAAGGAACACTTAAAGCAAGCTACATTACCCACAACTTTCTTTACCATTCTAAATTTTACATCGTGTGTTGCCCCCTTGGTGTTTGAATAACATAACATTTACGTAACAACTCATTAATTTTTAGATTGATACTAAAGAACCTTTATAACTTTTGGTATCTCGCAATGACTGCTTTCTTCTTCACGTAAGGCAACTAGAATGCAGCAACTATAACCTCATTGTATCGAATATATGGATAGTTCGAATTTCATATTTCCCCTTCGCATTCCAATTAAAAAGTTCCACTATGTATCAGTATTTCACAAAGCAATCAGGATCATTTAGCAAAATACTACTCCCACTTCGTTATGGATTAACAGATCATAATATGAAATTTTTACACCAAAATATCAATCTCTTCATCAATAAATTTCCATGGGCATAAATTTCTACATCCCACACTCATTATAATGCATTTTATGAATATTGAAGAATTTTTAAGCCCAATGAATTTTTAAGAAACGACCATAAAGACATCCTATTATAGGAACAAGTTTCCCTGAGTCCCAGAATCCCTACTCCCACTTCTTTTGCAACGGTAGTTGAATTAACAACAAACAATAACGAGTTGTTGACAAAATCTAATAACTAGAAATATTAGTTCTCGTATAATAAAAACACTTTTGTAGCAAAAAGTGAGCTTGAGCTTGGATATTACAGCCCTGCCGACTTTATAACCAACCCCCTTCTCCTCTGACACCTAACGGAATGAGGGCTCAAGAAAACGTGTGCGGATAATACGACGCATGCGCAACAGAATTGTACCTTGCTCCTGTGCACTCACACTGGTACTGGCACACACATTCCACTCGACGTTTCGATCTTCGTAGATGTCGATGACCCTTTAAAGGGATCACACACAACACCTCACACTCACCCACATCGCACGCGCCCATCAGATCTCCGAAATCCTTCGCCGCACTCGCGAAAATGCCGCGCAATTCCAAGAACCTCACATTGGCATGCAACGCTCACATGTCACACACACTCAAATGGTCACCCGCCGATGTCGTGAAGATATCCCATACGTTACCGGAGAGCTAACGGCAATCCGGCATATACATAAACATCACTGACACAGACAGATTGAGTCTTCCTCAAGCAGCTGTGACCGCTAGCATTTGGATAATCCTCACTCTGTGGACCGAAATAATCATGTGGAAGATGGGTCACTTTTTACACACGTATGAGACAGATTTCGCAACCTTTCCTCTGTCATTTGAAAAACACGGAAAACTCTCTAACTGGCACATAAAAACTCATACATCTTTGGACACACCACTCTCATACACGGCAGAACGTTGACAATAGAAATACATTCGTTCTTTCTACAGGAACCGCTAGTTCTGGCTATCTTCTCGGTTATCGGAGACTCCCACACGTGAATATACAGTAATAACCAGTCCTAGACATTCATCCAAAGACTGCAAACTTGCGTATGAAGACCCATGTGTGTAAAGACGCTTATTCTACAAATCTATGTCGCCAGTAAAGATATAAATAAACATGCGTACAGGCAAACTCGCATTCATTCATGTCATGCGCATTTTTGTGTGCTAATGTACTGGTTTCCACTAGCACACCATGTATGTTTGTATAGTGTGCTTTCTCGGGAGAAAATGACAATAACCGTGCCTTATGCATGAAGCAAGTGATTCCCACATTTCTGCCGCCAACATACTTGGTTTGGACTTTTCAATATAATTTCGTTACGATTAATTTCAGATAAACCTAGTTGCTGCGGCAAAGTAAATCCATAATTCCCAACTTGAGATTACGCTAAAAGAACAGGAGCGTGTTGACTTGAGCTACAAGGAGCAACAATATTTGTCAACAAAACTACCATTACAAGCACAATAATCCAAACGTAACTCACAACAATTCGGACGTCTCTTCAAAAATGCCATAGTTCATACGAAAAATTAGAGCTTGTCAAATGAGCTCATCAAGTGACAACACAAAAGCATTCAGTGAAATACTAATAGACGTGACATTCTCCCCCAACATTATGGTACATCGCATCACCGACAGAGATACACGCTGCCTGGGTAAACCTCTCACAAACGCAATGGAAGACATATGTAGTCCTGGAACAACTGTTCATCTCCACACTCACCCTCAAAACCTCACTCCGAACTTACAAAAACAACTCTTTGGTCGTACACAGTAGTTCTCCTCTATGCTCAAGGTAAGATTGGCAGACCTGATACCTTTACAGTCACAACACTTTGTCCAAGCAGAGCACTTATCAATGAGTGAGCCTGGGCTGTCCTGTCATACCTCCACTGTCACACATTGACAGCTCTTTGATAACGGCAAGGGCAGAACACTCATTCTAATTCGAACACCGCTGGCAGCACTGACACATGTCCACTGTCATACAAACATGCTCTACAAGAGGCACGAAAAAAATCACTCACGCGTAGACCAGGTTCAAGTGACATTCCTGACACACTGTAGGCGATGCGCATTCTCATCCCTTTGATCACTGACACGTACAGAAGACCCACTCACACTCGACGCACACCGGTGGCTGCTGCCGTGGAAGAAAGCACTCACCCGTAGTCGAGGAACCACTGGTAGTCCTGGCACTCCTGCACGAAGTCCGCGTCGGGGAGCGAGGCGCTCTCGCTGGCGAAGCTGCCGGCGGCGTTGGAGTTGCAGTCGCGCTCCAGGGCGAGGGCGAGGGCGTGGGCGTGGGCGGTGCCGGGCGACGAGCCCAGCAGCAGCGCGGGCGACGCCGCCCGCCCGCCCCCGCCGCCCCCGCCGTCGTCCATGGCGCCCGTCCCGCTGGCCACGACGCTGGCGCCCGTGCCGGTGGCCGGGCTCTGGCTGGCGCGGGCCGCCGCCGCCGCGCCTGCAACACGCGCCGCCCGCCCCGCGATCAGCACCGCTGCCAACCTCCGCGCCAGCGCCCGCCGCCGCCGCCGCCAACACTCGCTACGCACGTCACCCGGTAGGGGTGCCAGCGGCGAAGCTTCGGTTGGTGTCACCCGGGGCAAAACTAATGGTCTCACTTCCCCCATAAATTAAATGTAATAATAACAACTATTACTGAGTAGTTTATATATTATGTAATAAAAATACAACTATATATATATATATATATATATATATATATATATATATATATATTAGTGTATAAAATTTTCTAACTGGTCCTAATTTCTAATTCAAATTTTCTAATTTCATCACTAAAATGTCCCCCGGGGCGGACCGCCCCCATCCCAACTACACCACTGAGGGATCGATGTCGATGTTTTCAAAACTTGATAGTTTTATGAAAAAAACGATGTATTTAACATTGATTTACTGAAGTCGATGTTCTTAACATCGATGTTTTGTCTTCGATAGCTAAAAATATTTGTGGTTTATATTTTATTTTAAAATGAAAAAATATAATAATAAAAACTACACACAATAGTTTTAAGATATCTATAAATTGACAATTCTTCGGTCCAAAGTGACCAAGAATATAAAAAAGATAGTCGAATTGTTGATTAACATGATATATTACTTTTATATTATCCAATTAAATAATAAAATACTTTTTAAGTTTATTTAAGGTCGCTTTATAACATCGAGGTCATCTAGGAAAAGTTTTGTTCTGATATATCTTTTTAAGATTTTTTGTCAGCTAAATCTCAATAATAAATCAATAAACAACACCACCGTAAAATGAGATCGCCTTTCCCTGCTCAACGTGAACACTGATGTTAGAGGTTGTTAAACTAGTTTTAAAAACATTGATGTTTCAAAACATGGATAGTTTTGGGACGATGTATTTTGAACATCGATTTTAAAAAAATTATCATATAATATCTCCGATGTAATGCATAAGACATAAGGCATAATGTCTCATATGTAATGCCATTCCAATATGGTGAGAGGGTGATGACAATTAATTAACTTTATTTATTGACTTTATGGAACACTCGAACGCCTTTTTTAAGTCGAAGTGAAAAAAAGAACGCTGACTCATTCCAACAGACCCAAACG
This sequence comes from Teleogryllus occipitalis, assembly GCA_011170035.1. Taxonomy (NCBI): domain Eukaryota; kingdom Metazoa; phylum Arthropoda; class Insecta; order Orthoptera; family Gryllidae; genus Teleogryllus; species Teleogryllus occipitalis. The sequence goes on from BLKR01000376.1 coordinate 472,721, forward strand.
TTGAGCACTTGTGAGCCAGAGCCGTAGCTAAAAATTCCGTTTTTAGGAATCTTCAAATCATTGCTTCAAAGATCGCCAACGTTGCACAAAATAATTTCTGATATTCCTGATGAGTTACAAACGATCAAATTCACTAGATCTAAACGTTCAACCATTATTTCAATTCATTTAATTTCAATGTAATTCTGAATTTCTAAATTCAGAATTCAATTCTGAATAAAATTAATTCTAAATTCAATTCATATCCCAAGGCATTTGTATCTGTTGTTAATAGCCGTGAAAGAAACTTACGAAAAACACGAAAGAAACTAAAAAGCTATAAAATTAATGTATAAATCTTTGTACTGAATTGTTTTGAAAAATATAGAATCTCACCATGTAAACAAGTTCAAGTAACAAAAAAATACTTATCTACGAATTAATGTAAAGAAGTTACTCGTTGATAAACTTAATGCAAATGAAATTGCAATATATCACACAATTATATTGCACAATCATCAACCTTAGTAACACTTCGAAATACAATTATGTTTGAGATTCTATGACAAGAAAGACACAAATTGTGGATATGCACATGAGTACGTAAAAAACTACATTTTCTTAACTAAAACTACTTTAGAGTTTTATTTTTTAAACGAATGCTTGTGTATTTTATCAACAAGTACTACAAAGTTCCATTTCACATTTTCATCATTTCATCGTCCATTTCATGAAAATAACTTATCAGAGAAAGAAGTGTCATTAACTGAAGATAATGTCTACATTGAAAGTTCTTTCTAAAATGCATTTTCTTAACGCTGATCATTAAGCAAAAACGATACAGGGATATGAACGAAACATTTTGCAGTAAGATTTTAATTTCGAATAGGGAAATCCCCCTGAATACTTGATGTCTAGGGCTCCTGCAGGTGTTTGGCCCTGGGGAAGATGCTAAGAGGCTGTGAATGAGAAACACCAACGCCCCAGTGTCGATTGGTCGTTAAATTATCATACAAGAGAAACAAAAACGTTAGGAGCGCACTGACAATCATCTTAATTATATTCACGACGTTACAAACATTTTCTGCTGCGTCAACTTAAAGTCACGTTATGCTATACTCCCGACCAAACTCATTACGATTCCAGAATGTTTTTTCGAGACTTCTAACGCGTATTAGTGTATCTCTCAAGATTAAAACTTAGAGCGAATTGAAATGTATTTACCATTGTTATGTTGATTTAACATTGCATTTAGTTATCAAATGAAGAGATTTAATACTCTTTATATTCCTAATACATATCCAAGAAACAGAAATAAATTGTTCATATCAATCTCGGAAGATTCTCCAAACGTCACATTTTGATGCAAAAATAAAAGTTTATTTTTCCCTTGGTATCAAGTTGCTTCTCGAATTTTCTCTATTTTGTTTTAAGGTCAACAGGTTGTGAATGTATTTTATCATATTCCATCTGTATACATGTATTCACAATCAAAGAAAGATAAATAATGCAGTTTTATAAATTTAAAGTATCTGTTCATGGAAATTGATAAGAAAGTAAAGAGTGTCAGTCTCTTTAAAATGTTAGCAGCCTCTTTTTTAATTTTCTGTAGAAGAAAATCTGGCATTAAATGAATTTTACAAAGATGTTCAATTTATCGCAATGTTGATTTACGTAATTTCATTCAGATATTTTTTGAGCACATACATCCACATCCTAATGCAAATTGAAGAAGGAAAAAAACATTACGGTGTACGCTGTTGTCTGGCAGACATCAAAAGCTTATTTCCATCTTCAAAGCATTCGGCTATTTGTACGTGCCTTTGGCGCTGTGCGGTTGGCAGCAGCGGGGGCCCCAGCGCTGGCAGCCATGTTGCGGCGAGCGCTATCGACCGCCTTGGGCCTTCCGCCACCGCCCCGCCCCCAACCCCGCGGGACCCGCCTACCGCCTTTCGCGCACTTCTTTCGCCTTATCGGACCGCCGCGCCGCCGCCACCGCCTCCACAGCTGTCGCCGCCACCGCCACCACAGCCGCCGCCGCCGCCGCCGCCGCCGCCGCCGCCGATCGCACGAGGCGGACGCGCGGGTGGCGTAGGGCGCGCACACGTCAACTGCCGATCGCCTTCACCTCCCCGGTCTTCGCCTTGTTAGACGCGCCGGACGCTGCTATATTCAGCCACGGGCACTCCCCCACTACGTCTTCAAATACGGCAGCGCCGAAAGAAAAAGTTCTTGTGCGGACAGTTTCCGCCTTGTGTTACGGCGTTGAGTATTGCTTATGACGACTATCCGTTATATTCTTTTATTTTATCGTGCCACTACGTTTTTCTGAACTTACAGAGAGCAATAGGCGAAAGAATGGTGGAATGAAAGGAAAACGGACCCCCCACACACACACACACACAAATAACAACATACTGCAAAACCGTTTATCACCGGAATTTCCTCATGGATCGGCTTACAATTAAAGCCCCGGTACCCAGAGGTGGGTTGTGGGAGGTCTGAACACAGAAATTAAACGTCCCATATCACCCCTTTGGAGCAAGATAATGGAAAACCACAACAACTTAGTAGAGAAAAAACAGTATTGAATATTTGGGAAATTTATTATTTCACAAATCTCAAAAATATTCAAAATTCCGTACAATGAAGCCCTTTTTGATAAAACACCATAATCGAAAAACCTGTTCAGGTAAAAAACAATACCATTCTCTTGCTGCGAGGAGCAATTGCGGGTCTCACAATGCTTGGTCTGCCCTGGAACTGTCTAGCCTGCAACATCTATGCCTGAGTTTTCGTAACGTAGCGCGTGAGGGACTTGTCTTCCCGATGGAGTATGTTACGGCTTTTCCCGTCTTTCGGTCGTGTCGCTGGATGTCGCTTAATCTGCAGCACCGCTCGATACAGTCGCATTCATGCGACATCTGGCGGCACGATCGATAAAGACACAAAGCCGTGCCCTATTCCATCTTGACGACCAGCCCTCACGCGCTACGTTACGAAAACCCAAGAATAGACGCTGCAGGCTAGACAGTCCCAGGGCAGACCAAGCATTGTGGAACCCGCAATTGCCTCTCGCAGCAAGAAAATGGTATTGTTTTTTTTTTTTCTTAACAGGTTCCTCGATTATGGTGTTTTATCAAAAAGTGCTGCAGATCTCACGCACAAGTACGAGCTATTCTGTAGCTGAGGGACTACGAAACCCCAAGTGTAGGGCTTCGCGAGCTAGTGCAGTTTTCGACGGAGCGGCGCGGCGGCAGAAAAAGCAGCGGCGAGGCCAGGGGCGGTCGTGCGGAGCGCCCAGATGGCTACTGCGACGCAGACGCGGCGGCGTCAGGCAACAATGGACTCGCTCTCCCAGACAAATCAGCAGCTGCCCCATGGCTTCCGCAATATGAGCGTCCCTAGATGCAGAGCGTAGCGTATTCGCCCATTCTGCCACTTTCAGGAGCGTGTCCAACTGTGACGTCTTGTATATGTTGGGAGCCTCCAATCTAATTAAAACCAATATTGATTGATTGATTACTTCGTGTATCCGGGCGCATCAACTGCTAAGGTCATTAGCCCCTAAGTGTAGTGCATGATTTTTCCTCGGGCGGTGACGCAGACCATCCACCGCAGGATGGTGAGATCTGGAAGCGACCTACAAGTCGACTAGCCGAGTTTTTCCCCAACCATATACCTAGCACCAGTGGGGTACCGAGACAAGCACCAAACGCCGGTTGGTCTCCCGATATGTGTGGTAGTTTAGTGTATGTAAGTGTAAGTAACGGGCAAGGGTAAGAATAGGTCAAGTAAGAGGAAGGAAAGATATTATGCGGTTCATGGCTCGTTTATTAGGATACTGCTCCTGCATTCGCCTAGAGTTGATGGGAGAAACTACTGAAAACCATCAATCAGAGCAGCCGGCCGCTAGAATCCTTCTCCATTCAGCAGCTGAATTCGACCTAGCTATCTAGCTATTGTCGAAAAAGGATTGTGGAGGGCAACTAGCGCGCAGCAGCTTTCAAAGACCCGAGACCGCGACACAATACGGCTGTGCGTCCGTATAAAAGTAATGAAGGATCCAGAATGATCTGTCAATAATGTCACTGCGCTAAGAAAGCGCAGACTGCATTAGGAACGTAGAATGATCACAAATCATAAAGCAAGCCCGTGTCTCCGAATTTACATTCGTATCTCCTATAGTTATTTTTTATTTCCTTAGTGAAGACTGTATCATTAACGCACTACAATACATTTGCTTTTTTCGTTGATCAGTTCGACGAATCTTCGTCAGTACGATAGCGTGAAGGTACAGAATACATGCTCATGTGCAGTGCATGTTTTGTTTTTTTCTCGGGAGGTGGCGGTGATCTTCACCCCCGCTGGATGAAGAGCTCTGAAGCCGTCCTACCGTCAGGCTAGCGGGGTTTTCCACAACCAGGTAACTCCCATTAGAGGGGCACCGCCCCTGCCGGGACAAGCTCTAAGCTCCTGACCGGTGAACCTGTATGTGTGATAGTGTAGTGCATGTAAGAGTGTAAGTAAGGGGTCAGAACAGAACAAGGAAGAGGAAGGAAATATTGTGCGCGGTCTGTGGCCCCTTTGTTAGGGTTCTGCTCTGGCATTTGCCTGGTATTGATAGGAGAAACAACGGAAAACTACCGATCAAGGCAGCCGGTCGCTAGAATTCTCCTCCAGACAGCGACTGAATTGAAATTAGTTATCAAGCTAGTGTCGAAAATACGGCTGTACTCGAACCTAGCACCTCCTGGTCAAAGGAGTGACATCATTTGATGCACTGAGCCACCTCTCCCGGTCTAAGATCAAAGAAAAGGGCGAGGAAATGCAAGTACTCTTTTAATCACCTGGGAGGACGCTCAGTTAGAAGTCACAGTGTTACCTCATACGCACACGTAAACGCGGTCAAAAGCGGAAACCCCAGCTCATATTGAATGCAGGAGGGAGCGCGGTTAAGCTCCTTAAGTCCCGCGTGTCAACGTCAGCTTCAGCTTTAACTTGCTTGGGAGCGACCTAATTCGTAAATCGCTTCTAAGGAAGCAGTCGACGCAAAGATTTAGTCTCGGACAGCCAGCGCCACTTGCCAGGAAAAGGCTGTCTCACCAACTCCTCATCTCTTAACAGGTTTTATGGATTTACTCTCTCGAGAGTCAGACGAGCTGTAAACCAATTTCTGCCCTTTATAATTTCAGGTTTTCGGAATAATCTTTTCAGAGCAATAGAGTATCCGGGACGTCAGTTAGCTCCTCTTTAATCTCTCAGAAATATAATATCGCCTTCATTTTCCTCTTTAGAGAGGAAATATAATATTACAAGTGAATGCAGAACAGTACGTTAGGCATCCAACAGAGTCTGTTCTTTTCATTCTTCAACGTTAATTACATTTTCCTACCATTCTGAAAAAAAGAGGAATATTCCTTGTTGTACAATAACTGAAAGTATAATTCAAGTATCTAATTGCAATATTTATTTCTTTACTACCAAATTTTATAAATCAACTTTATATAAAACACGAGAGGAGAAAGATCAAAAAAGATTTCGTAGATTGATATCGTCTTTACTCCAAAATACACTACAATAAATACACAGTTATGCTCTTGAAGCCCCAATTGTAGATCCATAGAAAACGTGTCCCAACAGTGAAATACAAATGCACTGATTTACTGATAATTTTAATGCTGTTGTTGCATTGTTTTATTAATTAAAAAAACTACTGATTCCATTTTGAAATATGAACTACCTAAATTCTATATTCATTAAACGAATCAGCTTTAAATCACTTTTTTTCGGGGAGGTATTGAAATAAAAAAAGTAAACAGAATAACTGAAAGTAGAGCGTATTTTCGCTTTTTAAGAACCGATGTGTCCGTCCAAACGGCGCTTCGTTCGCCCGCAGGACCCGCTAGGGCGCTCCCGTCCCCAGAGAAGGAATTTCGTGGGCACCGGGAGGGGGAGGAGGGCAGGGGCGCGGTCAAGGGGCGTGACCGGGCCCGCTCGCACGGCAGGTTGCGGCCTCGTCGGCCAAGGAAGGTATGCAAGATAGTATCTGTGTGGGCGGAAATGCAGCAGAGGTTTGAAAAGAAATGAGAAGATGTGACGGAAGGAGAGTGAGCGAGAAGAAAATGGATTGGAAGGAAGAAATGAAGAACTGCTTGATTGGTGATTCCGGGAGTCAACTGCTGAGGTCATCAGTCCTGTAAGTATAATGCATGTTTTATCATAGGCGGTGGAGTTATCTTCTTCCAGACGGCGAGATCCGGCACCGAGCTACTCGTCGATTTGTGGGTTTTCCCAACGAGATATCTCCCACCAGTAGGGCACCGCCCCCGCCTGGACAAGCTCTAAGCCCCCGACAGGTCTCCCTACATGTCTTGTAGTGAAGAGCATGTAAATGTGTAAGAGGAGAGGATAGAATAAGTAAGAGGAAGGAAAGATCGCTCTCGGTCTGTGGCCCGTTTGTTAGAGTACTACTCCGACATTCGCCTGGCGTTGATCGGAGAAATCACAGAAAACGTCCGATGAGAGCAGCCGGCCAATAGAATTCACCTGCAGACAGCGGCTGAATTCGACCTAGCTGTGTGATTGGTGTCGAAAATCCTGCCATCGTTGGGACTCTAGCCCTAGGACCTCCTAGTCCGAGGCACTGGGTGACATCAATTCATACCCTGAACCACCGAAGCCAGCGAAATGATGGACTGAACGTTGGGAGAGGAAGCCATGCCGGAGGTGGTCGTAAAATGGAGGGGAAGAGAAGGATGCTGCAAGAGCCAGAGGGTGGCTCAGGTGGCATGCGGGCGCGACGGACCACGAGCACACGCGGGACGCGCGGGCGGGCGCCCGTCGGTTCGGCCTCCGCAGGCGCACGGTCGGGGAGTGAGCGAGTGCGTGGTAGATGGATGAGCGGGCGACAGGGGGGATGGAGGACGTGCAAGGCCGCAGGAGGTGAGTTCATCTCCAGTACTAGCTGTAATCGTAGAGTTGGTGGGTGAGTGGGCGGGCGGGTAGGACATACATGTCGGCTTGTGAAGCTTTCCTCAACCAGGTATCTCCCACCAGCGGGACACCGCTACAACCGGGCCAAGCTCTAAGCTCCCGACTGATCTCTCGGCATCTGGTAGTGTAGTGCATGTAAGTGCAAAATTGTGTAAGTAAGGGGGTGAGAATAAGACAAAGAAGAGGAAAGAAAGATCGATCGAAGTCCATATCCTGTTTGTTAGGGTACTTCTCCGGCATTCGCCAGGCGTAAAGCGGAGAAACTACAGAAAACTACCGATGAGAGCAGCCGGGCGCTATAATTCTTCTCCAGACGGGGCAGAATTCGACCTGGCTACGCATGTAGGTAATGACAAAAATTCTGCCACCGTCGGGACTCCAACCCTAGGACCTCCCAGTCATAGGCATTGCAATGAGATTAGTTTGTGCCCTGAGCCACCTAAACCGGTACAAGGGGAGAGGGGTTGCAGGGGGGCGTGTGCGTGCGTTCGGTCTCCGACGAGCGGCGCAGGTTGAGTGCGGTGCAGGCGGGCGAGGCGAGGGCGGGTGCGTGGGGTGTCGAGTGGCGGGCGCAGCGCAGGGAAACGCGATGCCCCAGCGCAGCTGCAGCACCCGCCCGCCCTCCCCGGCGCCCGCCGCCACTGCGAGCGACCCAGTTCCACTCGGCTGCCATAACTCACAGAGGCGCGCGCTCGCCGCGCACACCCTCCCCGCCCCGCCCCCACCGCCGCCACGGACCCCGGCCGGCCGCCCGCGCCACAGGAACTTGTCCGCAGTTTGCGCGTTGCATGCGGGTCAGCTCGGATTCGCCTGCAGCGGGCGGTGGAGGTGGTGGCGGAGGGGAAGGAAGCGGCGACGGTGGCAGTGGCGATTGCGATGGCGGAGGCGACGGCAGTGGCAGGGGCGGTGGCGGTGGTGGTGGCGGTGGCGGTGGCGGAGGCGGTGGCGGTGGCGGTGGCGGTGGCGGTGGCGGTGGCGGTGGCGGTGGCGGTGGCGGTGGCGGTGGAGGTGGAGGTGGTGGTAGCGCTTGCGGTGGTGGACGTGTATATGGAGGTGGAGGAGCAGGTGTAGTGGCGGCGGAGATAGAGGTAAATTTGGAGATAGAGATTGAAGTAGAGGTAGAGGCAAAAGTGGAGGCTCCGCGGTGGGAGCGTGAGTGGTTGAGACGGATTGTGACAGTAGCGATGTCAGTGACTAAGGCAGTAGCGGTGACAGCAGTGGTAGTGGCGGTGGTAGTGGTGATGTCAGCGATCGGAGCGGGTGGGTGGGAGGGTGCGCCGCGGCGGAGTCGGCGAGCTAATGCTGGAGATTTGGGAGGAAGGCGGACTTCTGAATGAAAAGCGTCCGCGAGCGAGGAACCAAAACGCGAGCTGGCTGAAGCTCTTTTCCTCACAATCTGCAAGTGCTTTAGCATGACGTGTTCTGTTTTGTGCCACACAAGAGAAGAAGTTCCAACGCAACGGTTACATCACCTCGAGAGAACGGATTTTCTGGTTTAGCTCTAAAGGCGAAAGCATATTTGCCACTTCGTTCACGTTTGTTTGAGATTTTCAAATAGAACTCTAACCTCATGATTACTGAAGGCAAATGCACTGAAACAATTGTTTTTTTGGCTTGAGTTATACTGGACACTACCATTCCTCTCTCTATGTTTGTTAAGTGTTAAAAGTCAAATAACCACGGAGTAGAAATGACAAGAAAATTATTTACATAATGTTTCAAAACTGGATGGTTAATGTTATTCTTGGAACAATTCACTATAACTCGCATATATCATTATGTCCCACACCAACCTAACAATAATTTCTCACGGCCAGACGTATGAACACTGTCATTTAGCAATGTGCGATTCACACATCGCCGACGTGAAATCACATGAATCCCCATAACAGAATCTTAACGCTTATCGCGTACTGCAGGCAATGTGATTTGGACGGATTATTATGCAAATCCAGGCTGTAGAATTGGCGATGTGAAGCAGAACTCAGCTGCTGGGCGGTTATCGGCTGCCGACCACTCAATGGACCACTCATGATGGAGGGGGCGCTTTGGACTGAATCGAGGAACAGAGAACACGGCTACTCCATCGCACCGCTACCAAGGAATATATGTTCCTCAAAGAATATTTCGATGTACCCAACAATCTCCATTTTAAAGGAATCCACATGGAGGGATAGGGGAGAAATTACGAAAGTTTCTGTTAAAAAAAGATTCAAATATTGCCGAGATAATGAATTTACATTTACTCGTACTTTGAAGGCAATTACTCTCGATCCAACGCAGCATTTTAATCATCACATACTCGTACTTATACAATTAAATAGACTTTTTCCGTTTTGCCAAAGAAATCATGAAAAGAACTTTCTTAATTCGAAAATCTTCCCTGCAATAGCACGATGGCAAAGTATAATTTCGACAAAGCATTCTTAAAACTAGCATATTCTTTTTTAACAATGGAGGATTCATTGATTGATTGATTGATTTTTTTCGTGTTTCCGGGCGCGTCAATTGATTTGGTCATTAGTCCCGTAAGTGTAGTGCATGTTTTTCTCGGGAGATGGCTGTTATCTTCCCCCGCTCGATGACGAGATCCGGCGCCGACCTACCGTTGGCTAGTGGGGTTTCCCCCTAACCAGGACTCCACCACCAGCGGGGAACCGCCCCAGCCTGGACAAGCTCTAAGCTCCCGACCAGTCTCCCGGAATATGTGGTAGTGTAGTGCATGTTAGTGTAAGTGTGTGTGTATAAGGGGAGAGGAGAGGACAAGGAAGAGGAAGGAAAGATCGCGCGCGGTCCCTGGCCCGTTTGGTAGGATACTACTCCGGCATTCTCCTAGTGTTGATCGGACCACGGAAAACTACCGATCACAACAGCCGGCCGCTAGAATTCACGTCCAGACAGCGACTGAAATCGACCTAGCTGAAAAGCTAGTGTCGAAAATCCCGCCACCGTCATGACTCGAACCTAGGACCTCCCAGTCAGAGACGCTGCAGTGACATCAGTTGATGCAGTGAGCTACCGCTCCCGGTCTGGAGGATTCATGAAGCTCAGCTGCATGATTGTAACAACACAATGTATCGATGTACACAATCGCACAGAAAGAAACGCCAGCTTCCTAAACGAAGGTGCCAGGGCGTAACAGCTTGCGCAACTATCAGAGGAAAGCTGCGTAATCGCGCGGTTTTCCAGGTGGCCACCGATCGAGGCGCGTTTCGCCAGGCGCAATCCGAGCCCAACTGCTTGCCTCCGGTTCCTCAGGCGGTTACCCGCGTCTCGCCCTGTGCACGAAGAATTGGTTTTGTCCAACAACTAAGGCGTGTGGGGATAGGCAACGCTCATGGAATTCGCTGTTTTCATGGCAGTGATTCAGAAAGGTAAACGTGATACGGTAGTTGGGCTAGTTTAACTTGACTAAAAGAAACTTACAGCTAATCAAAATTGCTTTGCGAGCTTCAAAGACAAGGCTCGGATCTTCGTTGGCCATGTTTAACATGATCCATTTTTTAGAGCAGCCAAACGTATTTTACTTCAAAATTCAGATACTATTAAGAGTACTTTTTCGTAAATAAAACGGGAATTCACTTTCACCTACCCGTAGCATTAAAAATAATTGTGTCCCCACTTAAGTTGCATGGGCTTGCATTTTTCCAAGTCAAGTGCGAGGTTCAGGCCTTGAGCCTCTGTCATTAACATAAAATAGCCTGAGTACAACCAATACAAAATTTCTAACACGTTTTACGTGAAAATACGAAGGCGACTCAAGTTCAGTTAATTAAATAGCATGAATACACACCTTCCCATAACCATTCAATCATAAATTACTTACGTGCTCAATTCTAAAGTTACAATTCAAGAACTTACGTTTTGCAGTAAAAGTTATTAAAATGATTTTATTAACTTAAGTAGCTAACTTACATTTGTAATTTTCGTAGAAGTTACATTTTCGTTACTACTTTTTGCATCACCGCTATCTACAGTCTTCCGCTCATTTATAGGTCCACGGCTGATTGTCAATCGCTACTACTAAGCGTTACTACTTTTTGCATCACCGCTATCTACAGTCTTCCGCTCATTTATAGGTCCACGGCTGATTGTCAAAGGCTACTGGCGGGAGCCAAGTCCAGCGCGTGAGGCGGCGCTCTGGCATCCGCAGGCTGGGGCGGCGCCACAAATAGACGCGCCACGCCCCGCGCGTGTGGCGCCATCTGCCGCCACGGCGCTTCCGCTCCGAGATCCAGGTCTCCGAGCGGCTGCTTTGCGGAACGTTACTAGGGAATTTAGAAAGGCACTAATATAGCGCGCCAGGAAAGTCTCTCCGAGTGGCATCTAGCTGATCAGAGTGCTAGCGACAGAAATTATGTTGGTAGCACGAGATACACATTGAAAACGTAAATTGATTACTCGCCACAATCATAACTGATGCTGGAAAAGTTGTCCCCTTCACTTGTTTCTCAATGATCTGGTTGCTACCAATATAAATGCAATTTTTAATAGGGGGTTCTGATTCGGCTCTGTGCGGCGAGTCTTTCCTGCCTGACTGTAGAACAATATTACTATACAATGAGCGCTGCAAATGCAACGTTAATTTCTCCTTTTCACCCTAGATTAATTTATTTAAAACTTAATTAATTCAGAAGAAGCATTTCGTGTACCGTTCGTACCACAGTAATTTCTATTCAATTCTCAAGTTATTCTCGAGTACGTCCGCTTTCCGTTGTATCGAATATTCTTCAAAGAAACGCGAGTTTCGCAAAAAAATCATAATGTGTAATGCGCACGACTAGATGGTTTTAAATGACGTAGGACTATGAAAACTAATATTGGAAGTCTTACAGTTCCTTTTAAAAGCGTTAATTATTGCATTTTGGACATTGATATATGGTATACATTTCATATGTTACTTCAAGAATATCATTGAGCAATAAAACTTCAATACGTAAATCTAAAATATTCACGTCTCAATTTATTTCGGTGGTCAATAAATACATAGCTTACTTTGGATTAACGTTTCAGATTCATGAGTTATGCAATTCCACCAAGCATTACGGATTGGATTATGATTTTTGCTGATAACTTGTTCAATGCCATTTACACTTCACATTACGTAACATTCCAGAAGAAATATTTCTGAAGAAAATTACGCAAGCACAAATCAGCATCATTATAATGCAGAAAAAAATTATATTTGAAATTAACAATTCAATCATTATGTAAATAAATACAAGAAAATGAAGTTATTACATAATATGCGCTCTTGATAAATCGATTTTCGTGTATTCCATCGCACATTCTTGCGAAAAAGCAAACACGAAAACAAAATTTTACAACTCCATGTCAACCTTGTTACAGCGCTCCTCAAATCATTCGTAAGAAATGACGCACACATTTTACATTAAGCAGCACTTTTATATACAAAAGAGAACGTATTCGTGTGCGATCTCTTCCAGAAGCCAATGTATTTCAGTTCACATATCAATTCCATTACAGCGATGGCATCTGTGAAGCTGCAAAGAATAAAACGCTGAAATCATAGAAGCTTAATCGCCAGCAGTCTTGTATTATTCGCGCACGTTTTCTTGAGCCCTCATTTCGCTAGATGCGACAGAAGTGGGGGTTTGATAATTTTGTCGACAGGACTATTAAAAAAAACTAGCTCATTTTTCGATACCGAACTGTTTCTATTACATGGGAGCGAGGATTTTTGTTATCAGATATTGTTCTCAAAGCGTGTGGCTATCATCTGTTCTGAATTCAAGTAATGTTCCTTGCCATAGAACCCGTCCTAACATGCATCACCCAAATTACTCATATATTCTTCCAAAATATATCCACAGTATCCGGCGCATCACATTTCAATCTAGCAGTCCACAAAACCTTGTCTACGCAATCGTCTAGCCTTTCACATCTTTCTCCGCAATCTGGCTGATATTAGATTACGAAATAAATGCTCCTCTCATAAATAGTAATATGCACTCTCCCTCTATTATCCGCATTGCTTAATTCTAATGTTCAACGGGAGGTTGCTATAGCCACCCCTTCGCTTCATCTTCGTCTGAAAATGCTCGCTCGTAACAACTGAGAAGCTGAACCTTGTACAATCACAACATTCTGCAATAAATAAGTCAACTATACTGGAGTTTTCGTTACGCGGCGGATGGCATTAGGTCATTTTTACACCTCCCGCCTTATAAAAAGAATATTTTTAATTAATTCGCGAACGTCCTTTTCAACAGGGCTCCAAACATGTGCTTATCACTGTTATAAAGATTCATTTTATAAGGCAGGAGGTGAAAAAATGACATCCGCCACGTTACGAAAACCCAAGTACAATACTAGTAAAGGAGCGGCGGTAGGTATACCGGGGCCCAAGAAAACCTGCGCGTATAGTAAGTACCTTCTCCCGCCCCCGCGCGGGCTCACACCGGAGCGCAGTGAGTCACGCCCGCTCTCTCGATCGCCGCGCCACGCGCAGGCACGCGGTTTCACCCGTGACGTGTTGCCCGCGGGCGCCCCCGGCCCGCGGTTCGGGGCCCCTCCCCACGCGCGCGCGCCCGCGCACGTGTGCCCTTCGGAGCGCACGCGACAGCCGCCCGGCGCGCACTGGCCGCCGCCCCCATTCCGGCGGGACGAACGGACGTGTTTACCTGGGCTGGCTGGGCCGAGGGACGCAAAGAAAACATCGGAGTTTCTGAACATCGATGTTCAAATTTAATAATCGGTGTTTCTAAACATCGATTTTCCAAATGAAATAATCAGTGTTTCTAAACATCGATTTTCCAAATTAAATAATCTGTGTTTCTAAACTTCCACGTTCAAAATTAAGTAATTAGTGTTTCTAAACATCGACGTTCAAAATTAAGTAATTGGTGTTTCTAAACATCACACAATTACGCGTGTTGAACAAAATGTTCGTTTCAACAGAATCCTTGAATTTAATTTTTTTAATTTATTCCTAGTAATTAATTTAATTAATCAAAAGGAAAGGAAGACGCAAACCCCACTCTTGAGTCATAACATACGACACCATACAAATTATTTAAAAGATTGAAATTCACTCTGAAATATTTTTTTAATGAACTCAGAGTAAAACACGAAATGTTTTTATTATGTAATTATGTTCATTAAATTTTGTTCAATTACCAAATCCGACATAATATTCCAATTACAGAACTAAACCCTTGCCTTGGTTCCATTCGATGACAGTCAGCTGGCTCATAAATCAAGTGGCCCTCTTCGTCATACAGCCAGCAGCAATAAAATAATTTTATCCAGATAGCATCGGAATCCACCCCTCGAGCGGGGTGGGGGGGGCGGGGCGGGGCGGGGCGGCGGGAGCGAGGAGAAGGGACAGCTGCGAAGGGCGCGGCGCACAAAGGGCCTCGCCCCGCGCGTCACCCTGGGTGCTGGGTGGGGGGCCGAAGGGCGAGCGGCGGCAGCCGTCCTCGGAGAAGAGGGCCGACCCCGCCGCGCTCTCCAAGTCGCGTGGCACAGGGCGGGCGGCAGACGCAAAGCAGCGAGTGCGTGCATACGCAGCACGACGGATTTCGCGGCTGCAGGGGGGGCGGGGGCGGAGGATAGTTTTAGAGAGGTACGATCGGGATAAATGTAAGTAGAAGAAACTCCAAACGCTTAAATGCAGAAGTAAAACACAACCGGTATTTGTTGCGGATTTGAGTGAATGCATCCATCAAACTGTCGGAATTCATTCGGGTCGTCAATGAAGCTTCATCACATGTTTAACTTGTTACACTATAGTTGTATACGCTGTATTCACTTTTGAATTGTAGTTTAGGTTACTGATAAAAATGACAAAGTCGAGTAGATATTTGTTCGAATCTCCCCGTCCCCCCATAGAGCGGGGGTAAACGTCAATACAATTAAGAGAATATTGTATTTTTCTTGAAATTATTGCCATATTTAAAGTTCTCGACCATATTAGAGCAATTGACCAGAAAGAAATATACTTATGTAAAGTTTTGGACATATAGCTGACACTAGTACTGATTCTTTGAAAACATAGACCGCTAGTATGTATACTAGCGGGCTACGTTTGAAACAAAAAAATAGTAAGCGGCAAGATGTTTATTTCATACTACGTCGCTTTGCATCTGAACATACGTAGAACATTATAGTATAAAGCTGGAGAAAGGGGGGTGCTATTCAGAGCCCATTGGTTCCCAAGTAATATAAGAGTCATTCTTATTTGAATCGGTAAACGAACTACAGATTTGATTTCATTGATTTGTTAAGAAAATAAAACGCACCCTTGGCTCTAGTCCTACAACAATTAGCAAAAAGAGAGCTGAACAAAACGTGCGTATAATGAAGCCACATATTGCCCAGAAGGAAAACACGGGGACGTCTCAGCATTTGCTCAATGGATTAAGGGAAACTGGACGAAAAATGTGATCGAAATTGGAAGAAGTTATTGATCAGAACACGGAACGCTGTGATGAAGTTTTTAAGCATAAAAAGAGCATTTTAGTATAGTTTACGATACGCTAAAGTACTTACAAGTTTCTACAATAATTTTATTTTTTAAGAGGAGGCAGTGTTTCAGACTGAAATTATCAGCACGTTCTCAAGCGGCGCGACTAGTCCAATAATAACAAGCGAGGGCATGAACAGCACATTTATCATTAATTCCAGGAAACACTAAGCTTAAAACCAATCCAATTTACAGTAACGAATGATGATAAAATCGAACTTGCTTTGCGTTTAATTTGGTCAGGCTGAAGGGTGAACTGCAACTTCCTGTTTACGTTGAAATTCCACTTAACTTTATTGTCGAAAGTAAATTTAATAGCTTTTTTAAGTTAGTAAAATGAGATATCGATGGAATGGAAAATGCATTATTATGTATTCAAAGCAAATGCCTCATCAAATACGTTGTTCAATTACATTAATAGTTCAAGATTTCCAAAACGAAAATAATATTATTACCTGGATTGTTCATGGCATTTGGAAGAATGAAATGGAATACATGTAAATAAACTAGATGTGCCTTTCTTAAGCTGAAAATTGAAAGAACGCGTACTTTTTATTTAAAACCGTTTAAGCTGGAAATGGGCAATTACTTTGTTAAAACATTTAACTTCTCGCAGTAAAGTCACATGCGAAATTTAATGTTCACGTAGTGGAAATTAAGTTAAGAAACCCTGACACCGTACGTAATTTCTGCATTCTGATTTTTCACTCGAAAGAGCTTTTGTCTCCGTAAAATATGGCAGTTTTAATGGAATACGCCAACTTAACAGATCAACACGGCAACACCGCAATCAATTGCGCTACTCCAGAGCAAAGCTTGCATTTCCCTATTGTGGAGCTCACGCTCTAGAGATGCGACATCGACACTGATGTTTTCAAAACACAGTTTTTATAAAAACATCGATGTTTTAACCATTGATGTACTAAAGCTGAGGCTTTTCGAACATCGATGTTTTGTGCTAGATGTTTTTACATTTTCGATATTTTGTTCGTGAATGAAAAATTCCTATAATTACAGTTTTGTAAAAGTAAAAATATTCAATAATAGCTAATGGTTTCACTCTCTGTTGATGTGTTCGAACCAATAGAACGTGGCTTGCACTACTTTCAACGAGCAGACCATCCCTCCCCTGAAACGATCCTGATTGCCTTCCTCTTTCCTCTTATTTCGCACATGGAAAGGCGTTTTCAACGGTTTTCAGTTAAATTTTAATCATAGATTCACGTACATGACCACTTTAGCTTAAATTTAATTGCGCACAAATTTAATGTTAGAGGTTTCTAAACTTGGTTTAAAAACATCGATTGTTTTTGGACGATGTATTACTAACAGTGATGTTTTAATTTTGAACTTCGATGTTTCGCAACATCAATTTTTTGTTATCAATGACGCATCACCAATTCGCTCCCAAATTGCATCTTTTTCCACAGCCTATGCACGTGATGCGAGCGTAAGGTGCCGACCCGGATGCAATTTGCGGAGCGAGGGGTCGCCGCTCGAATACCGCTGCCGCAACCTTCAGGGCATCAGGAGCACAACGCCCCGGAACCTTGCGAAAAGGGGAAAATGACGAAATGTGTTTTTCTTTTTAAATTTTGTTAGGTCGTATTAACACCAACGTCACTAGCGATCACTATTGGAGTTAACGTTATGGTAACTATGAAGGTGAAACGAAATGGTGATGACAAGGGGTGAAAGGACAAACACAAATACAACCCTGGCCGAGGCGGGACTCGAACCCGCGACCCTCCGAGATCATTACGACACTACTGCCTTAGCGATCTCGGCCACCGGGCCGGCGACAAAATACTTGTTTTCATACACGTCAGTGGTATATAAAACCCAGGTATCCGTAAATATTGATTGGAATCAATCATTCATTGAGAAAAATACTTGTCCGCAGCTAATAGATCACTCGAGCAGCACGATCACTTATTCAGTTTGTTGTAGCAACGTGGATATTTATTACGTACTTTCACATATAATTCATTTCATCGACAATCAGTTCAGTCTAATGTTTCCTTTTTTCTTGCAAACACTTTCATTCCAACTCAGCTAACAACCCGCTACCTATAATAAAGTTTCATATGTTGAATAAAGTGGGAACTACATTCACTTACTGTTGCTTTTTGCGAATTTGGTCTCCTGATTACCACATATTTCAGTAGAACCTGGAAGTATTGGAACCTGGAAGCATTTTTGCCAATGTAAAGATTTGCCTAACTCTTATCTTCGTCCTCAAACTCCGCAGAAACTAACCCAAACCTAACGGAATATGCCCACACTTTCCTAAAGACTAGTTTCAGACCTTCTAAATTATCCAACAGCATTAATTCCAAACATCTGATAATATAGCAAATTAACTTTCAACTACTAAAATAAGTGTCAAGTTTAAAGTACAAATTCCACATCAATTGAACTGAATTGTAATATTATACTCTCAAAACAACAGGACAATTAGCCAGTAATAGTAAAGACAATTGGCGTGAATATATAACAATAAAAGTATGTGAAATATTGTTAACAGCCCTGAAAGGCAGTTCTGGCGAACAGGATGGACTAAATAAGATTTTTAGAAACTTTTATCTGCATCGTAGAGGTGGGGATTCAGGTGATCCGCAATCGCAGCGCACACAGGGCAGCTTGCTGCACCCCGCGATTCGGAGGCGCATCCATTATGCATGAAGAACTAACTGCATCTGGTGCTGCAATCGTTATGATAATACGCGCGGATCGGCCGCAAGGCCCGCCACTCCCCTTTTCTTTCCGTACGCGACCTAGCGCGAAGAATAGCACGCAAGAAGCACTCTCTCTTTCTCTCTCCCTCCCTTTCTTTCTCTTGCCTCCTCTCTATCATTCTCCCATACACCCTCGGGCTGAGACAGCCAATTGCTTCACATGTTATTTTTTGTATGTATCACTATTACATCTTCAAATTTTCTTTTCATTTTTGAGTAATAACATAAAAATTCAAATCATACAGGGATCATACTGGATTCTCTAGAAATATGATTCAAACATTTCTTCTCTTCTTTTACTGATATTTTTAGAGATCTGTTTATGCTTCTGGAGGCCTAGATTGGCTGATCCTCCAGAGAAGAAACAGAAAAGCAATTGACAGTTGACAGATTCTCTAATGTCCCACAAACTAAAAAACAATACGCTTAATGAAAATTCACGTATTGCACTATATATTGTTGTTCTTTTATACAAATAAACCTAGCAAGAACGTAGTAACTTTTCATGTATTTTGGAAGAGTGTATCCGACAAAGAACGAATTATCTACAAAGTTTTGACCGGTAAACGAACGCATAATTCTGAGCGGATATCTAGCAGTGAGGTCACAGCCATCGGATCGTTAGTTGATGCAAGTGCCTCCCAATGGCTCGGCGTATTTTTCTGCGCGCAGGAGCGGGGTCGAGGCGTCGTTGAGAGTCGAGTGGAAGAGAGGGAGGTGAGGGGTGGGGAGCCGGCATTACCCTAATCCGTTCTCAGACAGCGCTCCTCTCGAAGCGGAAATCGATACTGCGGTGATGTAATTCACCCTGTAGAGCTTCGGAGAATGGAAGTATTAGAGGTCAGTGTTCTAGAATATTCTCACCGTTAATTTTGAGTGTACCTAATGAAATTCAATCAGAAAACCATTATGATAAAATAATTTTAACATATAAATTGTGCCCCATTACTAGTGTAGTCAACAATCTAGATTTCTCTTGAGTTTAATGGATGGCAAAACATGCGTTTTTTATACGCGAAATTCTGCATAAATTTATTCGCACCAAACTGGATTTATTCAAAATTACTGCTGAACACCAAAACGCCATAGCGGCTACCGTGATCAACGTTAATATCTTCGTGGCACAGTTGGATCGGTCTCATGCACAATTCCATAAAATGACAGCAATTCACAAGATTATTCACTGTGTTCCCTTTCATTTTTTAAGGCTAGTCTGGAAATTCAGTTATTAATTTCTAGTAACATGGACAATGAACTGTTTCGGTAGTTAATGCACTGGAAAGTGGTTAGTGGGCTAGTCACCATTGATTTTGACAACGCGGCCTCTAAATAGCTGAAATGGCGATTCGTTAAACAAGATTTTACGTTTAGTGACATGCGTAATTTTCAATTAAAACGCTCGAGATTATATAATGGTAAGCCATTTAAGAGACAGGTTACAGGAAAGTTCAAAAAATCTTCAAAATAACTTGATCAACAAAATAAAAGTATAATTATTACATTAAATGATACTGCATATACACTGTACTGTATTTCGCTACTTAGTAAGTGGCTTCCCCACCTCTAGCAGGAAAGAATCTCAATTGTTTGTTGAGTGGCTTACCATTTTCTAATCCTAAGCGCAACAATTCATGAAATCAAGTCTCTCTCTGAATAAAATAAAACGTTCTTAGAGAAAACATAATCATATTCCTTTCTCTTCTTCATTAACAATAACATTAAATCAATAATTATGTCAGAGTTTAAACCACACTTACCTTATGGATGGCCAATCCAAAATTGCCATGTAATTATCTTATGTATTTTTAAAACCCTTGAAAGACTATTGTCGAACAAGAAGAAATAACTTTAAAAAACAAAAAGAGAGAAAACTGTATCACAGATACATATTGGAAGCGAAGTAAATAATATTTTAAAATGAATTGTGAAATACAACTTCGCCAATTCTTTCACTTTCAAGTGCACAGTCGATTCTGCATATCATGAATTCCTATTGATCACAAAGAGATAAAGTGGAGAATGCACCGTGCCAAGAAGCAACGTGCCTTTTCCTGGCGCGCCATCGCCTGCGCGAGATGCCAGCCCGTGATAGCGGAGAGAGCTCGCGTGAAAATGAGTAACCACTTCCGTGCTCTGGCGCCGTTCGGATGCATTACCAGTCGCCCGCCGCTCATATTTCATTGGCCATTCATCTTCTCCAGACAGCCAACTCGGAAATTGGGAATTCGCAGTTATCGAGCCACATCTATCGGCAAATATTCCACGTCGAATCCTGCCAATGTTGTAATTTGGATATATGAACCATACCATATTTATGTATCGCCAGTAATGTTTCACACTTTCCATCGAATCATGAAATGTATTGGTGTATGAAATGTATTGAAATATAAAGGTGACAATTATAGAAATGTATTTCATTCTGATGAGGTTTAAATTCTGTCATTGCAGTCAATAGCCCAACAATCGCTTTTCGAGAATAGATGAACTATAAACGAACAGAAAATTTACGATGTATTTGAATATTATGGAGTCATGAATGTCATAAACTGCACCAGTTGTAGCAGAAGGTATAAACAAGATTTCACACTAAAATGTGATTGACATAAACACACAGTTAATTCCTTTACGTTCTCAAGTATTTTATAGAGAATGTGGAATCAATTAGGCAATGCGTGATTGAATAAAATAACGATGGAAATTTGATGAATATTAGTATGTCGGAGAGAAAGGCTGGAGATCAGGGAAAGCTCAGTTTCTTTTCCACGAAATTATTACGGCTTATCGAGATTGGCAACTGTGCACCTCAAGGTGGAAAGTGTGTTCATTGGACGCTACGTTCTGGCTGCTTCCGTCATGGATATTTATATTCCGCAAGTCCATATATTCAATACATCTGTCTAGAGTCCTCATCAACCACTTCACCGGGCCATTCACCGCGACCGCCCACGTCTCCTCCCGACGCTTTCCTGCCAGGGTTCGCTCCGACCACGCCTTCTCGTGGGTGCGCGGGATGCCATCCATCACCCAATCAGCACCCTCCCTCCGTCCCGCCGCATCAATTCCGTTTTGAGGGGGCTCGTGTCGTTGGCCCATTCGCTCCCCTCGCGTCGCGAGAGTGAAACCGGCACGGCGGTTGCGTGTTCGCGACCCGGCGGTGCGGCGCGGGCGGGGCAAGCGGGACGGCGCGGGCGGGGCGGGGCACGCGAACGGACCGAGGGGACGGGGCGAGGCGAGGCGAGGCGGGGCGGGGCGGGCGGAGCGGGGAAGGGTGGGGCGGAGCGGGGCGGGATGGGGAGGGGCGAGCGGTGCGGGACGAGCGGGGCGGGGCGAGCGGGTGCGGGCGAGCAGGCGCGGGCGGGCGAGCACGGACGGGCGGGCGGAAGGCTGCCCCGTGGAGGCGGAGGGTCGCGCGGGGAAACCGGGCCAGCGCCACCGCAGAACCGTCGCGCGCCGACGCCGCCACCGCCGCAGGGAAAGCGCGGTGCCGCGTCGCGACGCGACGCGCAGCGCCTCGGCTTCCCGCGTCACGCCCACCGCCCACCGCCCGCCATCCGCCCCTCGCGCACCGCCCACTATGCTCCCCTACTAATGAGACATCGATAACAAGGCATCGATGTTAATAAACATCCATGTCAAAATTAAAACCGGCTTATGTGGCTCAGGGCATCAATTGATGTCACTGGATTGCCTCTGACCGGGAGGTCTTTAGGTTACAGTTTCGACTGAAGCAGGATTTTCGTCACCAGCAAGGTCGCATTCAGCCGCGCTGTCTGGAGTAGAATTCTAGCGGCCGGCTGCTCTGATCGGTAGTTTTCTGTAGTTTCTTGAATCAACACCAGGCAAATGCCTTAAACTCATATGCACTATCTATCAACCACGTCGGGAGTCCAGTCGGGAGCTCAGGGCTTGTCTTGGCTGGAGCGGTACCCTTCTGGTAGGAAATACTTGGTTGGGAAAATCCCGCTAGCCGACGTATATGTCGGCGCCGGAGCTCACCATCCAGCTGGGGAAGTTCACCGCCGCTTCTCACGATAAAATAGTTTGTTTGATTTCAAGACACACACATCATATAATATTTCATATTTTAACTTTTACAAAATTCTGATTATGAAAATTTTTTATTCACACGTAAAACATCGAAAACGTACAAACATCGAGTACAAAACATCGATGTTAAACGAACATCAGCTATAAAACATCGATGTTGAAAACATGTTTCTATAACAACAAAGATGTTTTGAAAAGATCAACATGGATGTTGGATCCCTACCTACCGCTCTCTGTGCACCTCCGTAAGTTGACTTCGGTGCTCTGGGCGGCTGCCGCACCGGAAACATTTAGTTTCATCCCGGAGGGAGGTTTTCCTGCCCAAAGCTTCGCCTGAGCCTCTGGTCCTCCCTCGCCACTAATGCCCCGCACGCCGCATCCGGCGCCAGAGGAACGGCAGAGCGCGTCCTAAGCCTCCGCCCGCTCGGAGCTACCAACTCTCCTAGTTTTGAAGCCGGATACTAACACTACTCACATACCGGCTTAATGGCTGATGTCACTGCTATACCTCTGACAGGAAGATCTTAGGGAGCGAGTCCCGACGATGTCATGATTTTCGACACTAGCTGCATAGCTAGGTCAATTCAGCCGCTATCGTGGTGGAATTCAGCCGAATTCTGGCGCAGCCAAGGATAATTATGGCAGTCGGCTGCTTACCGGTAGTTTTCCGTGGTTTCTCCGATCAATACCAGGGGAATGCCGGGGCAATATCCTAACAAACGGGCGATGGACCGCGCGCGATCTTTCCTTTCTCTTCCTTGTCTTATCCTCACCCCTTACTTACACACTCTTACACTCGTATGCACTACACTACCACGCATGCCGGGAGACCGGTCGGGGACTTAGAGCTTGTCCCGACTGCCGCGCTGGTGGGGGATACCTTGTTGGGAAAACCCCGCAAACCGACCGGTAGGTCGGAGTCAGATATCGCCATACTGTGATCACCACCATCTTCCGCGAAAAAAACATGTACTACACTTAGCAGTTGACGCGCCCAGAATCACTAAATCTTTAAATCAAAAACAACTCATACGAGTCGGAACAAGTCTCACCTCAGTAGTACCTTTGAGTATTGAGCCATCACCACGACGACGCCAAGAACCCCACTGTGGGTTGACCAAGCCACGCCGGGAAATGACAGAGCTCCCAAACCTCTTCTCACTGCGCTCGCCTTAGCACCAATGGCATAGAGTTAAGAATTATATCTCTTTAGTCTATGCCAATGGTGTACTACCGGTAATCAGACCATCCGGGCGGGAGATTCCAAATCTCCGCGGCGCCGACGGAGACTACTGAGTGGACTTTTATATGTTAGACCACACACAAGGTCATAGCTCCAATCTGCCAATCGCCATCCTACAGTATATAAGCGAATCTGACAGTTCGATGCGCTGTTGCCACGCATTATTACGCACATGGCACCAACTACATTACAGATAAATTAAATCTCAAAACATTAACGGTTACTGACAGGCTACGACACGTCTTGACATCATGTTCATAACCTTCGCCAAAGCCGAACCTTATCGTCTGCGCGACTTCGTGCGAGTCAGATGAGCGGCAACGCTAAACGCTGCCTGTGAGAAAGTAAACAAATACTCGCAAGCTGATTGCTTTAGAGCAGGTCACATGACGGACCACAGCATGTGGCGAGAGAACTGTCAAAGTCGCTTATACGCTACCCCTACTGTAGGTTCTTCAACGCCCAACACCCGTGAATCGCCCCAGCCGCATGCACCCGCTCCTTGTCCATCCCAGCTGGCCGCGGTGTTGGCCCCAGCAGTTGTGGTGTTGAGGAAGGTAGCGAGAAGATTGGGTGTGCTACTCACAATATTGTTAGCAGTTGAAAAGACAGTTTGTTGGAAAGGCGGAAAAGAACAAAGCAAGATGGACTGTCGAAGTTTTCACAGTAAACGTGTACCGTTCACTGAACATTGTTAAACTGAAGTAACCTGAAAAGTAAAAATCTTAACGGCAGGAAGGGTCAGAACACCGTTTTTTTCCTTTAGCAGTTCAAATACTTGTACTTCTCAGTGGCAAACTAAATCAAATCCCAGCGAGTCCAACCGATTTTAACGGTGAGAAAAACAGCAACCGACCGGGAATGGCTGCACGTTTCAACGTCCGGGCAGGGTTTCGGCGATAAAAACAGCGCTGCCAATGGCGCCTGCAGCGCGAACCTTTCAGCGGCGGCGGCTGCAAACGAGAAACACACTCCACGGGCCCCGCGGCGCGGCGCGGCGCGGGCGGCGTGTGCTGCCAGCGGCAGGGCTGAGGGGGGCGGGGGGGGGAATAACGCGCCATCGCGCTTGGGTGCATCGCCGGCGCTGGTCGCGCGCGCAGCCCTCGCCCGTAGAGAGCCACCTAGTGATGACAAATTTTACCAAAACATCGATACATCGATGTTTCCATACATCTCTAAAGGTTTTCGATGTCGATGAAAACATCGATGTTTTAATTACAGACTAATAAACATGCTATTTTCCTATCCATTTTTAACTGTACGTAAAAGGGATGTATTTTATTGTTTGGTCACCAGCATGTTAGTAGTATGAAAAAATTATTATCGAATGTAAAGAATAAAATTAACAATAAAGAACATCGTGTTTTGCTATAGGTTTCGTGTTTCACTATCGATTCAGGCAATGGCACGCCTGGCGATAACATACATTTAGAACACGAGCAGCTCACATACTTCCTTTAGATTGCACAGGTGAAATGTGCAATGTTGTAAAGAGGATGACGCAAAAGAAACGATATTGCTGTGAATTGCTGCTACTGTACAACATGTTTAAACCCCTTTATTAAAAACATTTTAAAAAAATTTAAAAAAACAACGATGTTTTCCCAACAAAATATTGATGTTAAGAAAACATCGGAAGCAAAATATCGATGTTATTATTTATAAATAACTCGACAATGGTCGAAGGGATCGCCAACGTCCAGACAAGGCAGGTTGACAAGAAATAACACAGGGTGGTGACTGATGATGGGGTTCTTACTGATGACAGATTTATCGTTTTATTCAACAGGCAAGCAGATAATCATCACAGGATCAGCATCACGAAATCTACGGGGAGAAAGACACTATTTCAAAACGTTGCTAAGCCTACTGAAAACGTCGAAGGCGAAGCCCTCGAAAGCTGGTTACGTAAGTATACAATTCTGTAATGACATCATCATGAGTTATTTACTTCTCCACAGCTAAACACCAAGCAATTCGGAAGCTATACTCTCGTAACACACTACTGCTTCATGGGATCAACTTCGGGGATTCCACTATCCAACGACCGGTATTCTTGTGTGACCTTCGACCCGAGAGAGACATACAAAAAGAAACATTTCAAGAAAGAAAAGTATCGTACGACAGTGAGAAATAAATTGTTTTTTTTTTATATCAATATGACGTGACATGCAAAGTACAATTCAAATGAACTTTCTTCCAGAAGAATTAACGTCCTTCAGGCAACTTTTTGAACGAGTTAAGTTCCGCATAGCAGTCACAGAATTTTTGATCAATGAAAAACATCACGGAGGTTTCGCCAACTTTGAATACAGAGAACACGACAAAATTACAACACGAAAGAGAAACGAAATTACCTTTCAGTATTCAAGTATATTAGTTCGGAACATTAAAATTACCTTTCGATATTCCGCAGTGTAGTATCTTTGAGATTTCTACTTATCCAATGGTACGTAAAGAATGCCGCAATGGACATGTTCGCATACGGTACAAACAGGCACAGCAATTGATGGGTTTGAAGCGGGAACAGTAGTAAGAAGAGTGAATGGATTATGTAAGTGACCACATCCGCAGGGAGTGTCTAAATTCTTTCTTTAACTTCACTCAAGGTCCTTTCAATTTCGTGGAGAGGTTATTTCAGTCTTTTACAGCCGCAATAGCCTTAATAGCTGTCACTGTATGATAATATACAACAGGACAGGACCATTTCAGTCATTCTCAATTCCTTGTTTTAGTGAACTTCCCAGTAAAATACTTCGTATATGGGTATTTGACCTCAGAAACCCCAAGATCATCATTCCATCGCCAATACTAAGAAAAATTAACAGAAAACAGAAGAATCGTTGGAGAAAAAATGATATTCAAATATGGTAGAAAAAAAACGAGTGGAAACGCTTACGCAGGCGCGGTAGATTTTCAAGGGGTTCACGCCAGTGTCGCGAACGCAACTTGATCTCGCAAGGAACTTGGCGGGAAGGGGCGGGCGCCGCATTGGCCTCGTGGCCGCCGCGTCGCCCGCGGGCGGCTGCTCTTTACGGGCGCGTTCGGAAAAACCCCGGCGCAGCGGCGGCGCTGGCGACCGGCGTATTGATCCTGCGGCGCTGCGGGCAGCGCGGACGGGGAGGGACAAGGCGGCGAGGGCGGCGGGAGGCGGCAAGGGCGGCGAGGCCGACGTGGGCGATGAGGGGGCGGCAAGGCGGCGAGGGCAGCGAAGACTCCGAGGGGGGGCGAAGGGGCAGTGAGAGGGCAGCGAGAGCGGTGTGGGCGGCGAGGGAGGTGGGGGAGGCGAGGGCGTTGCGGGCGGCAAGGGGGCGGTGGGGGTGGATGGAGGGCGGAGGGAGGGCGGATGATGGATGGAAAAGAAGGGCGGAGGGAAGGCCGAGGGAGGACGGAGGGAGGGCGGGGGAGGGCGGAGGGATGGCGGGTGGAGGACGGAGGGAGGATGGAGGGAGTGCGGAGGAAGGGTGGAGGAAGGGCGGAGGCATGGAGGGGGAGGGCGGAGGAGGGGATGGCGGAGGGGGGAGGGCGGAGGGGGGAGGGCGGAGAGGGGCCGAGAGGGCGGAGGTGAGGGAGGAACCAACGCATCGCGCGTTTCATTTCGGGCGATAAACGCGCGCTCCTACTTGACAGTCTCTGAACGCGCTCAACACGTCGGAAGTGTTCGCGGACTCCCGAGATTGCAAGCGAGGGCTACATACGACGCAGGAGCTTTGTATGTCACCCGAGACGGCACAGTGCGCTTGAAAGGACTGGGGTTTTGTTTCTTTGAGGTCTGCTTTGAATCAAGGAAAAATAATACTGACGATGAAAGGTTCGCAAATGAATGTAATTATTTCCCCATTTACTTGGAAATTACATTAGTAATACTGAGTTGGAGCAGAGAAGCAGTACTGCAAAGGAACTACTCTCCATGCAATAGGCTTCCGTGACCTTTCACCCGGGCAGCTGGGAGCATTCGCATGTTCCCGTTACAGTGTTATCTTAAGTGCCCTGGAAAAGAATTCAATGCATTCACTATATTCGACGCGGCGGATATGTAAATATTTGTAAGATTCATACACTATTAAAACCAGACATTCACATCGCCCCGGGCTATTTAAGACGTGTTATTACGGATAACACTTCGATCACACGATTTAGACATACATTTGTTAAAATCATAAAAGTTTATCAAATTTCTGAAATAAAAACTGAAAGTATGCCCACACTTCAAAACAGTTCTTAGACGATTAGCTTAGACGATTAGACGACTAGCTTAATTCTTTCACGATGAAATGTCAAGAATTTAATTATACGACATGCAGCTGTACATACTTCGCTTCTTCTCGGAATTTATTAAAAGGCAAACCAGACATACTATGACAAAAATAACAATCATTTCATCATTCCTTGCCTAAGTAGTAGTTCCGAAACAACCGTAAAAGTCTGTATCTCGCTAAACATCTTTATACTTGTCCGCTGCACCTGTGAAATCTTGTTTCGTGCCAGTGAAGATACGATTACAGGAAGATTATAGTTCTCATTCGTACATGTCCGCGCAGTTGCTCGAATGGAGTAACTTGAGCAGAGAAATTCCCATTTGAACGTCGAGTTCTCAGGTCGATAAACCTTGCAGTTTGCGTGGGAATGATACAAGTGAATATGATATGCAATGTTTATTCTTTGGAACGCCTAGATCCAGAACAGACTAAATCTCCGTTTCATTCGTACTATAATGAAACAACAATTCATTTTAAGGCATATTGCCTCATTATTAGAAAAAATTTGGAGCAGGTAAAATGTGTAAAACGTGACGCACTGCATACTTTAATTAATTTTAAATTATATCTACATCTTCACTACATGTTGATACTCTTTACACTCTTGAAAAATACAAATACATATCAATTTATATAACCAACATTCATTTCTATTTACACTATCTTTTATAGGTATACGTTTGAATATTATGCATTTGAATGTGTTGTTCAATAAACATTTTCTTGTTCTATTCATATGGACATTTGTTTGAGATTAAACAAATAATATGTTAATATTCTGCGCAAAAATATTATGATTCGAAACCTTATGTATCAAGATACGAATAGTAACGTGGGCACATAATAAGTAAGAGCAGGGCTTGATTTCTGGCGGTTTGGTTTCTGGCGTTCCTGTACCTCGGGAATAATTAAATTGTATCATATATAAATAACTATTTCTTTTGCATTAATAAATAATTTGAGACGCTATCCGGGACTTAAGATTTTAAAACCCAAGCACTGCATAAGAGTAACAAGAATTTCTGTTTGGGAAATCTCCAACAAAGGACGTGTACATTCAGCACTGCTAACATGGTTTTTGGTCGAGGTTTTTTGTCGAAGTTGTCATGGGAATGTGCAAGAGTGTATAAAAAGAGATTATTGAATTAAAATTTTTAGTGCTTTAAAGAGTACCATTATGTGAGTCAAGCAAGATTGTTCAAAAAGTTTTAAAATACGACACTAGATTCGCTAGCCATAAGTACTTGCTTTTAAATACAGTACACTTTCAATTAACCGATTTAACGCAGATTTAGGAAAGGAACATACACAAAAATAGAAAGAGAAAGAAGGCAATAAGTTTACACTACGTGATCACAGACTTACAAGTTCAGAAATGTGTGTATGTACTTATCTTTCCAAACCCATGCATTCTAGATATTAATCAGGATGAGATGAGTATAAACTAACGATACTCAGAAATAAAATTATGAATAGAATTTTAGACTAGTAGTGATGAAGTACATTTGAAAGGGTATAATCAAGTACAAACATAACATTAAAATAATTTTATTCAAACTTATCTTCCTTCAAATATTTCAGTTTTCCTCGAAGAGCAAGAGTACAGGAACAGTGATCCATAAACGTTTGAATTTCTCAGCTTTGGAAATAATTCCGAATCGGAAGTTGAGTGCAAACCATAAATTTGATTTGCAACGCGTCGGGTCTTCGGGCTCCGGGCGGCGGGCGAGGGGGGGGAGGAGTGCGGAAGGCGAAGGGGACGAGGGCAGGGGAAAGGCGGTGGCGGGGACGGGTGAGGAGGCGGGCGGAGGAGAAGGTGGGGGGCGGGGTGAGCGTTGGAGACGGAGACGGGCGCAGGGGTAAGTCTGGAACTGGCGCCGGGAAGGGCGGTGGCTGTGAAAAGGGAGGAGGCGGGCGGAGGAGGTGGGGGCGAGGCGAGCCTACAAGGAGACAGAGCCGGGCGCCAGGAAGGGCAGCGGCGGTGGCGAGGGAAGAGGCGGGCGAAGGCGGGCGGAGGCGGAGAGGAGGTGGGCGGAGAATGTAGGGGCGTAGGACGAAACGGAGACGGGCACAGAGGCAGGTCTAGGGCGGGCACCAGGAAGGTGCCAGTCGGCGGCGGTGGCGAGGGAGGAGGCGGGCGGAGACGGTAGGGGCGAGGCCAAAGTAGGAAGAGACGGAGACGGGCACAGAGGTAGGTCTGGGCATAGAGGAAAGAGGCACTTCTTTACTCTATGGTCTGGGGCAGGCGTCAGGAAGGGCAGCGGCAGAGGCGGGGGAGGAGGCGAGCAGATAGGAAGGAGGGAGGCGGCGAGAGGTGGCCCACCCGGAAGCCCCTCACCGGAGCGTGGAGGGAGGGGGGGGGGGCGGAACGGCGTCCGGCGCCGAAGCCCTCGTGACCCACAGCGAAGACACCTCCGAGCGATAAAGGGCTAAGTGGTTCTCTGCGACGACGCCAGACCTCGTCGCCTCCACACGACAACTGCATTAGTCGCCATCACCTAATGATGGGACGAGGTCGATGGGGAGATTTATGCCACCTTGTGAGGCGAATGAGTTGTCATTCTTATCCGCTAGACGGAGACTCGTGGAGCCTCAAGGTAACTCACTTCGATGTGAGCATTATCACCGTTCTATGACCTAAGTTCAGTATTAGTCTCTCGTGACTTTAGCATGTTATCCACATCACACTACCATCTGCCGCTCTGAAGTAAACTCTAAATTTCTTTCAAGTACCAAAATTAAAACTGGAATTAAGCATAAGACTCTACGTTAATAACAGGAAATCCGTCATTTAAATTCAAGTTCCTTTCTGTATTCTGAACCGATTAATAGACATATTTAAATAAACTTTAATGAGCTTTTGTTGCCAGACAACGATCTCTCATCAGACCTAGAGAACGTGCTTCAAATGTATGGAACGCTAAATATGTTTTCTCATGAAAGCAGGATCTCCACCGAGTGGAAGTTGTTCCACCGATTCTGAACTGCAACAAGATTCCTCCGAGTAAATTACCGAAACGAAATACCGCAATTACGATTAATATCGTTAGCATTGCATCGTTAGTATTGTTTTTCACCAGTAAAAATCGAACGCGCGTGTTCGAAACTAATCCGAGACCGACATTCGCTTCGTGATGTTAAGTTGAAAGCGCGCTTTGGTCGGTGCGGGACAAAAGGCGTCTTTGCGCTCCGCTCCGCCTGGAACAATCGCCACGGTTGCGAGCGCGTGCGAGGCCGCCGCAACAGATTCCGGGAATCTGCCCAATAAGCGGTACCGCGCGCTTGGGAGCCCCCGGTGTATAGTACGACGCACGGCACAATGCCACGTGCTGCAGGGAGCCGCCCATCGGCTTCTCATACAGCGCCGAGAATACGTTCACTTTGTCATTTTCAAACAGATATCGTCATAGGAGTAGGATAATGGATCACGGGATCGGTCAATTAATGGATACGTATATGTATTAGTAAGCCCTGATGATGGAATAAAATATTCCGAAACGTTGGCAAACTAGTGTAATCCATTAATTGACCGATCCCGTGATCCGTTATCCTACTACTTATTAACGGTCGTGATTTCTACAAAGGTATCGTCACACAAATTAGCATACCTTAGATCGCGGTTGGGGAGAGGGTAAGGTGATACCGAAAACCAAGCCTAGAATAAGAGATTAGAAACTAAATAGTGAGAGAAAGTGTGTACCATTCTGTAGCATCACTCTAGCATGTCTGTACCATTCTGTAGTAAATATGTGTGCATGGCATAAATACATGGCGTATTGCCTCATTTCCACACAAAAAATCAACTTTACTAAAAAATAATTTCGTTATTAATGAGAAACGTCCTCTTTTCGACTACTGTGTTTCAGAAACTAGTTGAGGGAAAAGAAAATCTATTGAATAAGGTATTTTACATTTCTAAAACTATATATTTGTTAATATGAAATATTACTTGAATAAAATGGTAACAATCGTGTTATATTTATTAATATCCACTGCAATTTTAGTCATTGCAGTAGAGAAGGTTTATTTTAGGTAGCCCGTAACTCTTGTACATATGCATAACAACACTGCAAAGAGCGCTCGTCAACTTTTAGGAACTATTCTCTAGTCTGCCTGTTGCCCAGTCGTTCCACGTCGGAGTTAAAAGTCCGAATAAGAGGCTCGGTGCAGTAAGGCTGAGAGTGCGGCGTGGGCGGTGTGGGAACCCGTTGGCCTGAGGCGAAGGCTTCTGCCGCGCCGCGGCGAATCCAAGGTCGGGCGCTTGCGCTCCGACCCAGAAAAGAAGAGCAGCGCCGGCGCGGATGACGTCACACGCGCAAGCGGACGACCTAAACAGCTGTTAATGAATGAGTCACGGCCTCCCCCCCCCCCGCGCCACCGCCGGCGCAGTCACCCAGCAGCGTCTCGCACGCGCCCCGCCCTGGGAATGCAAGAACCGATAAGGCATTCCAAGGATGGAGACATGTATAGAAGTCGAGATCGCCAACGGTCTTCACAGACTCGGTTCAAAGGGCCGCGGTTTCGAATCCCGCCACGGACATAATGTTCGATTTATCGTGGGATGATAACGCAACGTAAGAACCGATAGGGCATTCGGAGGATGGAGACATGCACACAAGCCGAGATCGCGAATGGTCTTCACAGTCTCTGTTTGAAGGGTCGCGAATTCCAATCCCGATACTGACACATCTGTTTTTTGCGTGTATGGGGCTTTTCCAAACCACTAAGCACCGCCTAACAATATAAGCGTTCCTTTCCTTTCATCCCCCACCCAATCACATGTGTATGAGGGCGAATATTAATGGCTAGAGGCCATGTGGAGGATGCACTATCAATTAGACTTCTGACTGTGAGATGTGCGCCGTTTGTTACTGAACCATCTAAACGTTAAAAAGTTCCCAAACGTAGCCATAGTTCTAAGTGCTACAGCGGCAGGTGGGTGCGGGCCGCGAAAAGCCTAAGGGCCCCTGCGCATTCAAGGTGGAGGGCTGAGGTATACTGCGGTTTTCACAGAGTTGCGTTTGAAAGATATCAGCTGTTTCGCTGTCATCCAATCGGAACGCTGAACGCCACCATTATGACGTCACTGTATTGACGTGTAAGGTCCCGATTGGATAAAGCACAAAACAGTATTTAAATCGCTGAGAGCGAATGCAGAGGGCAGGAAGCATTGCTGTAAGCCGCGTCGGTCTTTTAAAAAGTTTCAAAAGTCGCTATGGGTCTGTGGGCTAGCCCGGCCAATGGCCGCAAAGGGTACGAGAGTCACGCCGCCATTTAGACATGGGAAATAATAGGTGCCCCCAGGGTGTTTAAATGGCTGATATCGAAAACTGAGGGCGGTAAACCGACGTTAAAACAAGCCCAAGGATAACACAATGCAGACTTGTGAAGGCGTCCCCGGTGACCGGTCAGACTTGGTCCCTCCGAGTGGCAACAGGATTATTGATCCAAAGGCACAATGGATGGATGGACGGATTATACTTCAATGGTGCGAGGGGGTTCAGAATTAGAAAGTGGAAGACTGCAGCCTTTGATAGGAAAGAATGAGAACGACAGTTGCGGTACAACACAATTGTCAAAGGTACAAAACAAATGCGGCGATGATAACGAAGATGACTAAATGCATTGGTTTTGTTGCCAAATGGCGCCGATCTCCCATGTCGGCCTCGTGGCCTGGAAAAATCCCGCGACGCGTCTTGCCTTTAATCTATCAGCGGCTGCTAAGAAATAATTCACGCGACGTCGTCACTGAATACCGTTTCCCCATTTCTTAAGAATACTTCTCAAACAAATGGAAATTCTGAAGTTCAAATTAATCGGCGGAACGTCTAATTTCAATCGAGTCAAAATAAATCATTATGTTTATCGGCAAAAGTCCATCACCGTTGTTTACGGATTTGAAACTTGTACAACCTGATACGGTAATTTTACGTAGCAAAACCTTTCTTGTTCTGCCGCAGCACACGTTTTATAAATTATTTGTGAAATTATTCACGCAGTCATATCAGCCTGTCCATGCTTTCAGACCAACTCTCATCAACCTTTGGTGTCCATAGTAATTCGTCCTCCGAACAACTTGTAACTTTACTGTTGACTGATTGATTCTTAGTGATTTCAGGCGCGTGAACTACTGGCCATTATTCATGTAAGTGGTGATCTTCCCCCACTGGATGGCGAGATCCGGCACCGACCTTCCGACGACTAGCGGGATTTACGCAATCGGGTGTCTCCAATCAGCGGAGCACCGCCCAGCCGGAACAAGTTCTAAGTCCCCGACCGGTCACCCGGCGTGTGTGGTTGTGTAATACATGTTAGTGTAAGTGTGTGTGTACGGGGAAGGATAGGACAAGGAAGCGGAAGGAAAGATCGCGGGCGGTCCGTGGCCCGTTTGTTGGGGTACTGCTCCGGCATTCGCCTAGTGTTCATCGGAGGAACCACGGAAAATTACAGAGCATGTGGCCGCTAGAATTCTCCTCCAGACAGCGACTGAATTCGACCTAGCTGAAAATCTAGTGTCGAAAATCCCGTCGCCGTCGGGACTCGAACCTAGGACATCCCGGCCAGAGGAGATGCAGTGACATCAGTAATGCAGTGAGCCACCGCTCCCGGTGCTTTACTCTTCTTGAACTTATTTTCCTTACGTGAAAGGATGACGTAACAGTATTGTTGATTAAAATCTAAATGCGGTAAATATTGACTTAAATATATCCGTGTATCAATTTACCTTTTTTACTAGTAGATATTAATTCACAACGAACTTTACCATCGTGCATTCGTCTTAAGTTGTCTGCATCTAGCTGAAGAAATACTCGTACCATATGACGTTTTATAATACAAAACTATTAATTTAAACTATTTTTCCTTTTTAAATGCAATGAAGATATTCCTCTTTCACCTTGCATTACCTACGGATTTAATAGTTTCATGTTTTACTGCTCACACCATCAGGAAAGTAGCGACAATGTTTCAAACATTGATGAATGAATGGTGTTCTATCACAAGTAATTTGTCATTCGTATAATCGGCATCCTTGAACATCATACATTTAACACAGTACGCTTCACGAAAACATGACGCACAAGAATGATATTCGTACACGACCACTTGTAGATAATATTCATGTTATTATTATTGTAATCTGATACAATTCAGTGCGCAAGGACCGAAGTCGTGGAAACACCACGTCTGTGCCTAGCACAATGAGAAGAGAAAAAGCGACAAAAACACGTTCTCCATTCTGATTAATGAATGCATTCAGTTCTGGACCATTTATTACTCGGGTTCATAGCGTCACGCCATTACATTCAGATGTATTATGTAGATATATCATCAATTCAGATAGTAGATATTACTGAGAGTCCATTAATAACCTAAGGCACTTTTCTGATACGGCACTGTGCGTAATTAAGACTCGAGAAAGAATAAGACAGAATACTGTCTCGCTTAGCCAAGGAAAGTTTCGCGAAATGAGCAGTAAAAACGCCCAAATCATCTCCGAAAATGGAGCGGAAATTTCGAAAGCGAAATGATCGCAAAAGGCGGCGAGCGTCTGACGCGGCAGGTCGTACGGTCGGCTGCCGCCCCGCGCCCCGCCCCGCCCTGTGCCCCGCCCTGCCCTGCTCCGCCCCGCGCCCTCCACGCGGCCCGCCACGCGCCTTGCCCCGCACCCCAACCCCGCCAGGCTCTGCTCTGCCTCGCCCCGCGCCCTCCACGCGCCCCGCCATGCGCCGCGCCCCGCGCTCTGCCCAGCACCACGCCTCGCGCACCGACCCCGCCAGGCTCCGCTCTGCCTCGTCTCGCCACGCAACGCCACGCCACGCCACGCTTCATGTGCCGCCAAGGAGATTCGCCCTCGTAAGCCTGGGAACCACAGGCGAATCCGCTCAACCTGCCACTTACAAGCGCGCCTCTTCTAACAAGCTGGCTTTAAAAAACCGTCCGCCGAGAAAGGAGTCGTTACCCGGAGCGATAATTAAGAATCGCGAGGACACTGCACCGACTGTGAACAGGATGAAAAACTGCAGCAAAACGAGCTCGAGGCCTGTTATGGGTCTTGAAGACATCGGCAACCACACGTCTAGAGAACGAAGATTTTCGAGAACAATAACGCAACATATTTGTAGTTAGGTTCTTAAATTTTATCTCAGGCTGATTTAATACGAATGAAATACAAGGAAATCAAAAAATCTAAGAAAAAATTAACATACTCCAACAGTTTTAAAATGTCTACTATACTTTCATAGATACAAGTTGTACGTAAATGATTTAATGCAGACCATTATTTCCAATATTCAAGTTAGCCAATTAAAGATTTTATCTAGTATATAAAAATAAACCTTTACCCAAACGCATAGTAATCAAAGTTAAAACTTGAAGAAATTGTAACATGCAGGCTGCAGGCTGAGCGGAACCTTGCTTACACGCTTGCAAATTTTTAACACACGATTTGAGTGTGGTGAGCGAGCCACCGAGTTTTGTAATGATTTATAACAGTTCGAAAGCATTGTTTGATGCTTTGGAATGTAGTACATCACTTCATGAAGAGAATACTGGGTACTATTTACTTTATGAATACAAGGAGTTATTTATCCCCACAGCATCAATGAAGATCAGAATGCACAAAAGAAAATTCAGAAAAATGAATCAAAATTTTAATTTGCTAAAATCCAATATTTGCGAATAATAATAATAATAATAATAATAATAATAATAATAACAATAATAATTGCATGTCCTGAACTTTAACAATAAACATAGGGCTCTTTAGAGTAAGCTCTGGTAAGAAATTCCAAAGCTCAAGGCACATTCATGACGAAAAGGAAATAAAAAAATGTATACATATCCATCTTTTACTTTAAATTATCACTCATGTTCTGACAGAAAGAAAAAAACTATAAAACCCAATAAATACGTTGAAAAAGATAATTTTCTTATCATTTTTGCTAACATCATTAGAAAACGTAACATTTCGTTCGATTTATGCCACTTATAGTGTCGTCAAGGATTAACGTACTCTGAGAAAAAACGAACCTCAATTCAAGTGTTTCCTGTAACAAAGCATTCAGACGTGCGGCCATTTCGATCGGGATACTGAATTAGTAAAGCAGTGCCCCATGAACTCGGCAGTTTGCAGAGGGAGCTTGAGAACGTACTGGGGTGAGGGTCCGATTTCATATCTGACCCACACTCGCGTTGGCTTGCGAGGCAGCCGAGGTGGAAATAACGCGGCGTCGTTGGAGGGGGCGGGAGAGGGAGGGGGGGACGTAGGAGCCGAGCCAGCGAGGGGACAAGGGGCGGAGACAGGGAGACAACAGGGGCGTGTGGGAGACGGGAGTGGCGGAGGGAAGGAGAGAGGGGCTTAGAAGAGTGAGGAGGAAGAGCCGAGATGACTGATGAGACCCAGCAGGAGGCGGTGGTGGCGGGAGGGTCGGCAACGCGGGAGGGAGCGGGAGTGGACGGATGAGTGGGTGGTGGATTGAAGAGGCGGGGACGAGACCGCGGCCGGACACGAGGGGAGTGGAGGAGGGAAGGCGAGGGAGGCTCAGAAGAGCGGAAATGACTCGAGGGCAGAGACCGAGGTGCGGGCGCAGAAGGGAGGGATGGGTGAAAGCGTAGGAAAGGAAGATGAAGTCGGCGGTGCGGGAGGAGTGTGGATGGAGGTGAGGGCAGTGGATTGAGGAGGCGGGTGCGGCCGGAGACTCGGGAGGGAGAGACGGAATCGAGAGAAGGTGGGGGAGGCAGCGAGGGAGGCGGCTTGTCGAGGCGGAGGAGTGGATGGAGCGTGGGCGGTGGATTGTGGAGGCGGAGGCGGGGGCGGGTGGAGGCTCTAGAGGGAGACACGGAGGCGAGAGAAAGTGGGGGAGGCAGCGAGGGAGACGGCTTGCAGAGGCGGAGGAGTGGATGGAGGCGTGGG
Source organism: Teleogryllus occipitalis (assembly GCA_011170035.1). Lineage (NCBI taxonomy): Eukaryota > Metazoa > Arthropoda > Insecta > Orthoptera > Gryllidae > Teleogryllus > Teleogryllus occipitalis. The sequence goes on from BLKR01000376.1 coordinate 510,384, forward strand.
CGGTGGATTGAGGCGGGGGCGGACAAGGCCGAGGGGCGACATTTGGCCAAGGCCCCGCCGCGCCTCCTCGCCCACGCCGCCCGCCCGCTTGCATCTGCAGCGGCGGCGCTCGCGAATCGATGACAGCGAGCTCCCCCCACCCCCACCCGCTCCCCGCGCGGGTACGACATCATCATCACTCTCCGCTAGATCCTCAGTCTTCTCCGCCCACATTTTTCGTAGCGCTGGCCTGCATTCGTATTCCTCAGACGCCCGGCCGCTGTCGTAATGTGTTGTATTTGTCTCCAGAGTTATTTCGGATACTGCTGAATGATTGACGAGAACATTTTGTACCAAAGATAATATTAGTGAAGACTTTTTTCAATAACGATTTTGTGCGAGAATGAGAAGTGCAACTTATTCTCTAAAGTATAGATTCTTTAACGCATTGAAAATATTGTTCCAAAAATAACTATAAAAAGAGAAGTAACCACAATTTGTCAATGAACAGATAACGGAAAGATTAGTAAAGAAATAAATACAATCCTATTAAAAACATTTTAGTATTCTTATAGAGAAGCGATGTCTTTCAATACAGAATCTATTATAGCAATAACAAACATTAAGATTCTTTTTAAATTATTAAATAATAAACACAGTACGGAACTCTCAGATAAACGTATTCGGAAGCAGTGGTAGCCGTTGTGGGTCTTGTCCTTAAGAGAAGCGCCAAACGAACGATAGCGAGGCCACTCCCACGGCTGCCAACAATACAGAGCCTAGTTTCCACTCCGACAGATTGCATCTCCCAACGCGACTTATGAAATGACAATCTCCCATGCGACTTAATCAACATGGTATCATTATAATCTGTTCAACAAAAGAAAATCCTTTGGCTTGCTCGAAAAGGCCCACTTTGGCGTGCTCGATAAAGCCCAATACACCTGAACTCACTTAATCTCGTTTTACTGTTTTACTCATCAATATTCCAACACAAAATTGGGAAAAAATCTTCTTGAAAATTTTCCTTTTGTTGGATTCATCTCATTTGTTAAATGCTACGCTTTGTGAATATTGTTTACGTAATATCGGAATGAAATCGCAGAAATGCGGACCTTAATCCTCAATGATGCTTATTAAATGAACTGTGCTAATATGGTTAAAAATAATACTAAATTGTTTATTTCAAGAAAGTTGAACACTTCTTCCGAATGTCCCCAAGGACATTAACAAGCTTCCGGATATCCTCGACATAGCATTTTCCAACTTTAAAATTAAATTTTTGAAACACTATGGTAACTTGACTCAGATCACCACCTCGTAATAATCTCGACACAATCACTTCCCGCATAACACTCACCCTCCCACACCTTAAATACAAATCATTGGAATTATTCAAATTCATACTTAATAACTCCAGACCAATATTTACAATTCTAAATAACACGATTGAAATGAACAATCGTTGGCCACCCTAAACAACTGAATATCAAACACAATTATAAAAATTATCTCCCGGTTACAAACAAAAATCCTTACAGTGAATTACCTAAAGCTACAATGAAAACAAGAAACAAAACTGAATCAAAAACAAAAAAATTCCCTAATAAACAATAACAATTCATTGTTAAATATCACAAAAAAGTTATGAATTATTATCACACCTCATACGATAAAATGATCGCATCGTTAAAAATACGGAATAATACTCTCTGGCAAATTAGAAATCGAAGTAAAAAAAGATCAATAATCCTTTTAATATACCTATAGACCTATGTTATGTCCTTTCAGAACAAGCCGTGATATTGGCAGATCACTTTGCTCAATAATTTTCTCCGCACTCTTCTTTCAGTAACTCTGACCACAAATATATAGAACAAAAAGCTCTCGCCCCAAACTTCAACGTTCCGACCAGGTTTAAATTTTCCTATCCTGAAGATATCAAATCTCTAATCAGGACACAATACAATAAATAATCTCTAACATCGTTCTCAAAAATATCCCATCAAAACAACATAATCAAAATTCATAAACAGCATATACAAATACAACTGAATATTCTGATTACGCTATTACCCTTGAACTGGAAGTTCTCCAATATTATTCCGATACCCAAATCCAACAAAACTATAACAGCCCTGTAAATTACAGAACTTCCAGTCTCTTCCCTACATTAAGCAATTTATTACATAAAATTATTCTTAAAAGATTAAAACAGTTCAGAAATAAAAACTAGGCCATCAATCTGGTTTATCAAAACTATTCCATCGACTTCAATCTACATCTACCGTCCAAGTCCGAGTGTCTGTAGGTGTCATAAGTCTTGAATGAGAAAACACAGGCACAGAAAAGTTCCTACAGCATATAACCTGACGGTCACCTCCACCTCTGACATATTCACACTTATTTAGGACACTTCTTACTCATTTCGTGAAGCAAATCAAAGTACATACCATTTCATTTTAATACACCAGGCACTTATCTGTTCACCGTTCAATAAAATAAATTAATGAGTGATCAGTACATGAATTCATATATGATAGTTTTACACGTAGAATTATCTCTTATCCAATCCCACGTGCAAAGGAATACAAGCTAGTCTTAACTACTGCATTTTTACTTCATGGAATGCTTTAGGCATTAATAATAGAAGAGTAGGATTTCATTGGTTACCTCTGAGGGCCATGAGGCGGGCGGGCCCGGAGGCGGCCGCGTCCCCCGAAGGCCCCTTCACTCTCAGCAGACGCATGGCGCCGCCGCACCCGCTGCGGCCGCTGCGCACACACACCCCTCAGCACACCACGCCCACTCGGCACACCACACTCCCTCAGCATGCTATGCTCCAGCAGCACACGCTCTCTGAACACTCCCTCTCTCCAACTCAGCACACGCTCTCAGAACAGTCTCTCAGCACACCACACTCCCTCCATCACAGCATACTCCTTCAACATGATATGCTCCTGCAGCACACGCTCTCAGAGCACTCCCTCCCTCCCACCACCTCAGCACACGCTCACAGAACAGTCTCTCAGCACACCGCACTTCCTCCATCTCAGCACTCTCTTTCAGCATGCTCCTGCAGCACACGCTCTCAGAACACTTTCTCAGCACGCGCTCTCAGATTGCTCTCTCAGCGCAACACGCCCCCTCAGAACACCACACTCCTTCGGCATCCTCTAGCAGTACACGCTCTCAGAACACTTCTTCCCCCCACCGGAGCATACGCTCTCAGAACATTTTCTCAGCACGCACTCTCAGATTGCTCTCTCAGCACACCAAACAAACCCGTCCATCTCAGCACACTTCTTGGCATACGCTTTCAGAACACCACGCCGTCCCCCAGCATACTCCTTAGTACATAACTTCAGTACATGCCCTCAGAACACCACATCCCCTCAGCACACTCCTGCAACACCGCTCTCGGAACACTGCCTCCACCTCAGCACACGCTCTCAGAACAGTCTCTCAGCACACCACACTCTCTCCATCTCCGCACACTCATTCAGCATTCTCCTTAACACACGCTTTCAGAACACCACGACCCACCCACGCCCAAGCATACTCCTTCGACCGCTATGAAGTGCGGTAGAGTGAAGAGTTTCAAACAGTTCTTATAGAACAATTATTAAGGACGGAATTTCATAGTATTGGGATACCAGTAAATCTCAAAATAAGACAACGGTAGAGATAGCTTCCACAAAATACGGTATACTTATAACTAAGTTCAGGATTCGCCACTGACACACACTGACACACACACACACACACACACACACACACACACACACAGACACGTACGCACGTGCATGTGCATGTACGTGCATTCATACCCGCGCGCCGTTAGTCGCGTAGCGCCCACGCCTTTCGCGGCGGCGGGGACGGCGTGCCCGCTGGCGTGCCCGCCGCCCGCTTCCGGTGCCTCCGCCCCCACCGCCCCGCCGTCACGACCTCCGCCGCCGGTGCTAACCTGGCGGTCGCGCGCCGCGCTAAAAAGAGACGGCCTGGCCCCCGGCGGCGAGCCCGCATTCACCTGGCCGCCAGGTTGCGCGCCGCTCTAACGACTTCCCGGCGAATTTTTTTCCTCGCCTCTTGCGCTTATGGCACCTTCGGGCGCACCGCCGGCAGAGGAAGCACAAAAACGACAGGTTTGACGGGGAATACGGGCAGCTGCGGAAACTCACAAAAGTCTACATTGACATGCATGTCGAGCAAGGAAAGAACAGCACCGATAATGTCACAGTCTATTTTTGAAGTCTTAAGGCATAATCGAGTTAAAACATTACACTTGTAAAGAAAGTTAACTGAGAACAAGTAATATATTAGAGTTAAAAATCGTTCCCTCGGCTATACTCCATCTATCCACAATGTAACTTAATTTTTAAATGACTGTATTTTTTAACACAACCACACAAATCAAGTAGAACGTTGATGGAATTTCATGTTGTTTTTTTTCCCTCGATAAATTTTGCCTTGTAGATGTGGCAAACTTCCTTGTTGTCCTTTAATTCTGAGCTGCACTATGTCAACGAGCTTTTCCACTCTAATGCGAGTGATAATGCATCGTATTCCAGCACAGAAGCGAGGTTTCCCCAAGTCATTAAACTCACAAAACAGCTCGAGGCAGGGTCCGGCGGCCGCGGCGCCTGCGTACATTTTAATGGCCTCGTCCCGTCCCCTCGTCGCCGTCAGCTGGGCTGGCTCACCCTCAAGGCTCCTTCCTGCACACGCCCTCGGGAGCGCTCCAGGGGGAAGGAGGGGGCAATGGCGGCAGTGTCCAGACGCGTGAAGGGGGCAGGATGCGGTCCCCGTCGGGTAGGGGTTCAATTAATCGATTAATTAGTGTTCCTAGGCGCGTCAACAGCTAAGGTTATTAATCCCGTAAGAGAAGTGAATGTTTCATTGCCGGAGGTAGCGGTGATCTTCCCTCGATGGATGGCCTCCGGCGCTGACCTAGTCAGCTTGCGATTTTCCGAACAAGGTATCTCCCACAGCGGGGCACCACCCCGTTCGGGACAAGCTCTGAGCTCCCGACTGGTCTCCCAACACGTGTAGTAGGGTAGTGTATGTGAGTTTGTGTGTGTGTAAGAAAGGGATTAGGAAAGGATAGGGAAGAGGAGGGAAAGATCGTGGTTAGCCGGAAGAGCGGGCCTGATGGCCCGAGTCTAGCCACATAAATAAAGTCATTATTATTATTTATTAAAGATCACCCGCTGTACGTGGCCCGTTTGGTAGGGTACTGCTCCAGCATTCGCCTGGTGTTGATCGGAGAAGCCACGGAACACTACCGATCAGAGCAGCCTGCTGCTAGATTTCTCCTCTAATTAGCGGCTGAATTCGACTTAGTTTTGTAGTTAGTATCAGAAAATATGGCACCGTCGGGACTCGACTCATAGGACATCGCACTACAGTGACATCAATTGATGCCCTTAGCTAGGTAGTTCTATAATTCCTTGAATTTAGCGTCTGGAAATATGTTAGTATTAGAAATGTACGTCCTTTAGCAAGATGTCACCAACGGTTTATTTAAAACAAAGTTTAAAGATTCATCTTTCTATTCCCTTAATATTATTTCTCGTTCCACGATTTGATGCATATAATAATTACCTCACTATCCCTTTGTGGTTAGGGGCCACGTGGAGGTCAAGAACTTTGCGAGTGTGGTTATGTCACCTGAAGAGAATCAAAATTCTCAGATCGAAACGTGCTGAATGTAAACAATTAAATATATTTTAGATTGTATGTGAGCGTGTATGTTTATTACGAATTAAACTTAGTTTCAATTTTCAATTTTATGAAAATTATTTTTTAATTTTGAACTTCGTGTAAAATATTTTATAGTAAGTTTTAAATAAACTATTCGTGACGTCCAGCTGAAGGTCGTAAATGTTTAATATCTACGTTAATATTTAATATTCTCGACTGAATTCAATCATCTGTGTGAAACTAAGTGCCCCACAAAAAGCATAAAAAGTGGAAAATCGACGGTAAACAAATGTTACTTCCCCAAATTACACTATCGTAGAGACTCCAACGCTTCATAAAAAAACAGGTTTCGAATCTCGAATGCAAACGAACACAAAAGAGAAGTCAGCCCTGACTAGAAATCCGGATTTAGAAAGAACAATGCGGGTGATAATTCCTGCTATATTCATTGTACTACAAGAATCCATGACTTTATGATCTTTCTGGTATGTAATAAACGTATCAGTAACTGTCTTGTACTATTTTATAACATATCTAATATCTGCTATCACGAAGTAAATTGGATTCTCATTTAAAAATCAATGTTTCGTTTGAATGAATATAATCATGTTGAGTAAATTCATATTAAATTATATGATAATGTTAACAGCTCATTAGTTTTCATGACACTGAATGAAATGGTAATTACATTATTACAACGATACCAATCTGTCATCAATTTATTGACCGTTATTTAATGTTTGGCGAGTATGAAAGTTAGTTCCTTCAGCAATAATTATATTTTCATATGTTCATCATTTAATTTTATTGTATCCACAAACACCCGGAATTGATACAACTGCGAGGGCTAATGGGTTTTAAATTCAGCCATTATTACTAGATTAATTTCTTGGCTTGTACAAAGTGTCTTTTCAGACCTATTTGGTATTGAATGAAACAGAATCATTTCAATTGTTCCAAAGTACGTTTTTAATACACTATATCACAATTTGTTAATACAACAATTTCAAACAACTCAGTTGCATTTGCAAGCTTTCGTTGTAATGTGTTGAACCCTGCTCCTAGCTTTCCTTCTCTAAAACAGAGGTTCAAATCCCAGATTTTAAAGATGGAATGTCGGACATAGCGATTTTAGTTTTGCTGCTTCTCATTTCGTGACTCTCAGTATGATCCATTTAAGAACAACGTGGGAAGTGCGACCTGCGCAGTTGCGAGGCGGAGCACCGGGGCAGAGCCCTCATGCGTGCGTGAGTGCAGTCGTCCGCAGGAAGCTGTGCCTCGCGGCCTTCGCGCAGGATTAGCCCGCAATTGCCCCCTGCCTTTGGCAGCTGCTCCGGCGCAGCCCGCCCCTCGCCTGCAAGTCTCCTGTTGCGCCCACCCGCGCGCCCGCCACCGCCCACTCGCCCAACGAGCACAACCCCTCTTTCGTCAGCTCACGCGCGAGCTTCACCTCCTCAATCCCGTTTCCCACGCATTGCGATTGATTGATTGATTGATTGGTGATTCCGGGCGCGTGAACTGTTATAGTCATTAGACCCATATGAGTAGTGCGTTTTATCGCAGGAGGTGGTTGTGATCTTCACTCTCCGGACAGCGAGATCTGGGATCCACCTACACGTCGGCTTGCGGTTTTTTTCCCAACCAGATATCTCCCACCAGCGCGGCACCGCCTCAGCCGGGGCAAGCTCTAAGCTCTCGACTGAACTCCCGAAGTGTGAGTGTGAAGTGTGTGTGTGTGTATGTAAGTATGTATATATGTATGTATGTATGTATGTATATATATATATATATATATATATATATATGTGTGTGTGTGTGTGTGTGTGTATGTGTGTGTGTGTGTGTGTGTGTGTGTGCGTGCGCGCGCGCACGTGTAAGTAAGAGGTGATGATAGGGAAAGAAAGAGGAAAGAAAAATAGCGCGCAGTTCGTGGCCCGTTTGCAACGGTATCGCTCCTGCATTCGTTGGGTGTTGATTGGGAAAAAACACAGAAAACTACCGATCGGAGCAGCCGGCCGCTAGAATTCTCACCCAGACAGCGGCTGCATTCGACCTAGCTATGTAGCTTGTGCCGAAAATCCTGCTACCGTCGGGATTCGAACCCTACGATATCCCCGGTCAGAGGCACTGCAGTGACCTGACCTGAGCCACCTAAGGCGGTGCCAAGCATTACCAAAAGAAATCAAGAATTTATTGAAATTTAAAAAAAAGAACATGACAAAGAGGCGACGAAAATGATATTGAAAGATGTGTAGCAGCGCGTCCGCCATCCACCAGTGTTCCTTGACTTTGTTGTCACCCACGCTCAAAGCATGGGTCTTGTCTCACGCCCTCTCACAGTTCTAACAACCTTCTAAAATGACTTAACATCGCAAGACATAGAAACCGTATGGAACATTCATGGTCTATCCACAACAGCACAATTATCCAACTAAACAAGTAAAGGCATTCATATTTTACCTGAACACGAAATACAAGGATGTAACAATGCAATTTATGATTGGCAAATAAACGTATAAAATTATGGAATTTTCATTAATTCTAAATCTAGGGATCGAAGTCACATAACGCGTATCATCGTCATCAAATAACACGTATCTCTCGCTTATGATGCAAAAATACATCATGAAAAGAAATTGAAATTACACTCATTTATTAGCAGTATAACTAATCTAAGAGATGCCAATGTAGTATGTGTAATGTATTTCTATCAGTGAACACGATTGGTATTGAACGGCAAACAACTTACGGCGGCGAAACATTACATCAAATGGGCAATTTCCTTGGAAATGTCTCGCTGTCTTATACTCGTACATGCCAATTCTGTAATTATTACAATAAAAAAATATTGCGAATTTCCATAGCGTCCTTTCTAGTCCACACATTTTTGGCTTATTATCATTATCATTTTAAGAATCACAAACAAAATAACATGAACCTTAAAGCAATGAATATTTCTTTTCAATAATTTCTGCAAATGCAACTGTGCGATGACAATCACGTATTACATAGCACAGAACTTTTTGGATCACGAGGAAAATTTTAATGGCGGCCATAAAAGTCTAGTAGAATGAATAAATTTGCAATTCAAAGCGGTTTAGAATTATGAGTTCCCATTTAATGCATAATGGGTCGCTGAAATGCAGTCCTGCATCATTTTGCGTCATACCACTGCGAGGCAGATCAGTGGCGGGCAAGCGAAAAAACTGCCCCTCGACTCGGATATATTTCTCATCCAATCAGCTGTTCGTATGTAACGACAGCAGTGAAAGGGGAATGCGTCTCCATCTTGGATCAACCAACGGCCATCTATCTCATCCTAGAACGCTCGTGCATTTCCTTATAGCAAACAACTTCATGAATCTCCCAAGTACTTGCTATGCGCGTTGCTTCTAATAAGACAGGCATAACCATTCTCAATCATTATAAATGATTTTATAATGAACGTTCGCAACGTTTTAAAGTCCGATATGTGTACACCGCAAAAATATGAAAGACATTACGTTTTACAATTTAGCATCGACACATTTTTTCGTTTAAACTTGAAAACAGTTAAAAGACACATCAAAATTTTCTGGGTGGGACCCAAGAAAAGTTTCCAAGCTCGGTGCGTGAATATGTGCACTGACTCACACTGCATAATAATAGAGCAGTCATGCCTAGTTTATCCCTGGCACTCATTTTGCAAGACTGCTAGAAGTTTTAATGCAGGTAAAAAAGTTTGGGAGTGCGGAATAAAAAACTGAAACTGCGCCCTTCGCACGTATTCGCCCTTGCGGACGCCCTTCAAAGCGAAGCAACATTCGCTGTTTAATTTTATCGCCTCTGTCACCAAAGGAGAGGAACTAATGTAATTTTGCAGCAATTGTTTTGGAGAAAGGGTTTTACATTTGTTGTTGTTGATAATGGTACCTTCAAAACCATATTACAACAGCTTATAATATACAAATTGAATTGGAGTTAACAAACTAAACGAAAATGGCATGTGATATCTCCCGATTGCTCGTAAATTTTAAAACATTTAATCCATTATACACAATATTTTACATTTAACGCATTAAATCACTGCCGTTTAATCGTTGTCACTAATATGATTTTTAGTGACACGTGATTTGGAATTAGAGGTCAGAATTTTGTAACTTTGTTCTGTTATAAAAACTTTAAACAAGGAGAAAATTTGCAGATAAAAATGGGGAAATAATTCATAGAAAAGATTTGCCTAGTTAACTGTTAACGTGCCATGATTATTTAGATACAATACAACAAACCAAAATACAATAAGACAGGGTGCGTTGAAATCTCTGGGAAAAAAGCATCATAAAAAGAGAAATAGTGTTTTTGGGAAACTCCGTTTCCGGCATTATGTGTGTACCGATTGAAGTGCACATCACTCCAAACCAAAACAAAACCGTTTCGTAGTCTTCTCGGCGCCTACCATCATCAAAGACGGTCGCCACCCATTTCACAGACCCTCTCCCTGCAGACACCTGTCACTCGCCCGCCTTCCTTCGTCCGCCAACTATCCCCTCACTCACCCTCCCTTTTCATCCGGTCGCTCAATATCCATCCCGCACTCGCTCGCCCACTCACTCACACTTACAACCGATCCCTCGCCCAAACACTCACCCATCCTTTCTCCCTCCGCCCCCCGTTTCGTCCGCCCACCCGCACATCCACCCTCTTATCGCCCGCCTCTCCCTGCCGCCCCCTCGCCCCCGCTGTGCTGGCTCGGCCGCCGGCGCGCGGGCGTCGCTGCGCGGCGATCAATAGGGAGGCGGCGAAGGGCCAGGCCGGCCGCCCCGCTCCGAAGGGCCCCGCCCCCGCCCGGCGACACAAGGGGCAGCCGTGCGGGCGGATGGGCGGCGAAAGACGGCAGGCGCGTCCGGCCCTTCTTTGGGAAACTGGGCCTCCATTGTGAAACGTTCTTTATGTGTTACAAATTGAGAAGTATATTTAAATACAAATTTAGCTTGAATGATATATACAATGAATATTTGAAAAGATTGAGGTTGGCATGCTCCTGATAGTGTTTATTATCTCAAAAACTAATTCGCAACATTACGTAATAAATATCCAATTTGACGAATATTTTGTTCGAAAATTTGAAGACCTTATTATCAATAAATCGTACATAATAGTAGAAAATAACATAATCTAACTCTGTAGACGAGACGGTATTGGATCTTTCGGTGTAATTTTAAAAGACAACCGATTAGTTTGCTGAATTAAATTTATATTAGACATTTTCCAAAGACTCAGCGGTAATTTAAAACTAACGAGCATCAGTGCACTCGTAAATCGTGGTTACGACAGCGCCGGCCACGTCTCCCCGTCCGTTGGCCCTCGGCCGACTCTGCGCTCTCGAAAGGGCGGCGATGCACGTGCGCGTGACATCCAATGCCAGGGCGGTGTTAGCATCGGCCGCCCGGAGCCGCCCCAGCGCCCGACCCCGGGCGTGGACCCTCGCCCGCGCGGGCAACTCCTCCTTTTTCGTAACACTATCCTCCATGCCGAGCCCGGCCTTCTCGGGAGGAATTAGTCTCGGATGGCCTGTCGTCGGAACAGGGTTTCATCTCGAATGGTTGATTTATGTCCTCCTATTTTCGATCGTTTGCGAAGAACGCTTTCGATTCTGAGTTTTCATTCTAAAGTTCGGGTTCTAAATAAATGTATGGCTTCTCTAACACTTGATTCTGTTCCAGTCTGTTATTCCTTCTGATATATATTTAATATACTACTTTCTCTAAGAAATATTTCGCTGAAAGCTTGCACTGAAAGCCCTTTACGAAAGGCCCGTCATTCAAATTGGTGTGACATTTTAGATCAATCCACAGAGATATCTAACATCATTTACTACATTTTATTTCGATATATACTAAATATTATAAATTTAGCAGCAGTATAGTATATAAATAATTCGAAATTACATCTTTTATCGTCACATTCATATTTTTATAACTTGCGAAACTAAACCAACAACAACGCAGTTAATGTGCTGTTATTTCATTGCGCAAGACGATGTTCCAATTTGACGATATCCCCGCAATTTTTTGTCTCTCTCGAGAATGAGACAGAAGACCGACAATGAAGACAAATGTCCGTCGATACGGCACCGCACTTTCTGCGATCTCCAGCTAACGAGCTAATGATCCGGGTTGAGGGCGTGCGCTGAGGACGCGATCGCAGAGGGCAGCGCCCGGTGACCGCCAGCTGGCGACGGCGATCGATCACGCACCGCGCGGGCGGCGCCTCCCCCTCGCTGGACAAACACCCTCCCACACACTCACACTCTCTCACACACACCCATCAACACTCCCAGCACGCTCCCCACCTCAAGACCCCAAACCATCCACTCCGTAAAGATTCGACCCCAAACGCACGTCCTTGTGGTACTCCAACAAACACTCCGTCACTGTCACCTTTCCAATAACGTCTACGCACTCATTCTTCCACGGTCAGGGGTGGTGTGTACCACCCACCCCCACCGCAGGCCAAGCGGACACCACACACCCAGACGAACACCATAGTTAGCACACCCACACACACGCGCGCAGTGGCAGCCGGTGTGTACGCACGCGGGGCGGCGCGCCGGAGCGCGCGGGCTGGCTGGGTGCTCCGCAGGCGCGGGAGGCGGCGAGCGGTGAGCGGCGCGGAGCGGAGCGAAGCACGGAGCTGCTCGCGGGGGCCCCGTCGGCGAGCGACTGGCCCGCGCGCGCCGCCGCCGCAGCGCCGCCGCCCCCGCCCCGCCCCCGCCGCGCAGCATCCGCTCTCGGGAGCTACCCCTCCCCTTGCCCCTCGCTCGCTCGCTTCGACCGCGCGCCGGCGTAGGGGGCGGGGCCGGCGGGAGGGAGGGAGGGAGGGAGGGACGCCGGCAAAAGATGGGTGTGTGTGCTGGTGGCACGCGCAGGGAGAGGTAAACACGGGAGACGTGCTACGGGGTGGTACGCTGTGAAATGTGTGAGGGAGGGAGGGCACTAGAGAAGTTATGGGCCAGGTGGTAGCGACGATAGTGGAGATGATAGAAAAAAAAAACGAGAGAACAAGTGGTGGTGACGATTAGCTGCTGTAATTGCGGGAACTGCTAAAGTAGAGGAGAAAGAGACGAAATTGCTACGATAACAGAGAAGAGAAACGGATTTTGAGATTTTGCTCGAGGTGAAGCGAGAATGGCATATAACGTCTAGGAGACACGCCAACGAGAAGGGAAACTGTCGGCCAAACTGTGGGAGAGCAGAGAGGAAGGGAAGGTAGACAGTGGCAGAAAGAGGTGGCTGATGAGATAGAGATCATCCTCGGTGGCATACGCAAGGCGAGGAGCGACCCTGCACCAGCGGTGGGGTGGAACTGTGCCAACTTGGTATAATGCGAGGGAAGCGCCGTCAAAATTGATGATCTGGTCTAGTCTAGACTAGACTCTAGGTTGTGTGGATGACTGCGGAAATGAGACGAAAGAGATCGTGGGCGGCGGCAATGGCGGGGAAGATTCAAGTAGCTGTAATAGCTATCACAGCACCCACACAAAGAAGGAGAAAGAAGAAGCGTATAAATAAGGAGTAAGAAGAGAGGGAAATACAGACAATCTATTGACATTTATGAAAACTCGCTGTGGGTGAAGTGGCGGTTGTCCGTTGGTGGACGTAAGGCCAAGGAAGAGTGGACGGGGTCGGATAAACGACAACGGAATGTATAACAGGAGAGTATGTCAATGGGAAGGTAAAATAATGACGGAAACAACGGCAAAACAAATCGAGACTGAAGAGGAAGGAGAGGTTAGTGGTTAGCAAAAAAATGTGAAAGCTGTGGAGTATTGAGGGTATCCAGTGGATATTGCTACAATTCAGGGAATACTGGGTACTATAGTGGAAACAGAAGTGAAGCTATAGTGATTCAGGCAATAGCACGGAAAGAATAAAGAGCGAAGAACATGTGAAGAAGGATTGAAGATGCAGGAACGCGTGCAGATATCGGTGGCTGCAAAGTTTATATGGAGCTAACTTTGAAAGAAGTCGATTGAAAGTGGTAGCGACAGTGCGACCGCGTTGAGCCGATAAACAAGTCATGAGAGCTGCCATGTGAAAGCCGGTATGCGTCAGGGACAAAAGTTTGGTGCGGAAGGAGGTCGTGATAGAAGGAAGAGTGGATCTTACGGTAACAGCGCACGGGAACAGAGCAAGAGCAGAGGCTGGGTACATACACTTGTGAAGTTTGCATCATGAATGTGAGAAATGGAAGCAAATAATTGGCAAGGCAGGCGCAGTGACAGATGTATGGAGATACATGATGTTGCTAGTGGAAATGTAAAAGCAGTGCAGAAGCAAACCAGCGGAGAGATTCCCATGGCTGTGATTAGAGAAGGGAAAGGTAAGGACCATCATGAACATGAGAAGCAGGAGGAGAGTGCGAGGCTGAACAATAAGATAAAGTTTAATTGTAATGACAATAGTGCATGGAATACTGTAAACAGCCACCAGAAACTAAGCGATGGGAAGCATCCTGTCCATGAGCTGCAATACTGGCCCAAGTCGAAAACTGAAGTTTTAAGATTAAAATATTTAAAGGTTTCAAGAGGTTCAGAAGGTGCTGGAGGTTGAAATGCAAATATTACAACCCTAATTACTGATGAATTAAGCATTACTAAGCTACTTCATAGGAGTTCTGTTAATAATCCTGATAATAAAATATTATAAAATAATGGTCACAACTCAAAATTCGTATTTTTCGAGCTGTGCCTGTGTTGCAACCCATGAACGATGTATTCGAGATCTTTTCCAGGAGTGAAAACGACTCAAGAGATTTTTGAACGAATTTTAAAAGAAAATACAATTATCCTTCACGTGTAAGTTTCTACAATACCGTAGCAACAGCGGCAGACGCTGAGAACCAATGAGGAGGATGAGAGGACGGAGTGAGGACGGAATGGAACAGGGCTCCCAGAGGTGCCACGGAGGACGGGGGAGGCGTGGGAGGGGTTGGGTGCTGCACGTGGAGGAGTCCTCAAGAGACGAGGGCGGGGGAGTGAGGGCGGCGGGGAGTGCAGGAGGAGGCAGCTAATCGATAAGTAACGAGAGCGCGCAAGACGCCGGCGCCGAGGCGCGAACTCTGCTCGCGCGGTCGCCATCTTTGCATTCCGCGTTTTTATACGCGGAATTTAATGCCGAATTGTGTATAACCATCTTTACTGAACTTTTACTTCTAAGGAACACTTATTTGTTTTAGAGAATATCCACAAAATACTCAGTCATAAATACAATAAATAAATACATTTTTGTGAAAGCTAAAAAAATAGTGTTAAAATTTCAGTAATTTTTTTGTCGTTTCTTTAATATTTTTTAATCGTCTTTTACAAAAGTGATAAACATTATGAAATGACTCGCAGTTTATATAAGTACTACAAGGTATGAAATGTCTGATTCATGAGTTTCCAATACATAAATGTATTGAAAAGAGGATTAAAATACATAAATGTTGCTTTGCAATAAGTTGATCATTCTTGGTATTATGCCAAGTGAGAAAAATTGACCACAACAAGCTGTATGATACAACAAATAGTGTCACAAAAGGAAAATCGATGTTGGAGCGGTATTGTTGTTATTGAAGGTTTCAATATGATTTATGATAAAATATAAATGAATAACAACAATATTCCTTTCTTTCGGGCATATTAAGAGGTTGTATTTTGTTTGTGTATAGATTCTGTAATAACGCATTTGTATGTGAGTGACGTGAGTTTGTGAAATGGTTCAATAAAGTGATCTTTTGACTATCACCTGCCCCTGAACATCCGAGCAGTGGAATTTTGATTGCAACTAAAGCATTCGTTAGTTGCAAGATAATGAAACCAAATTCCAAGAAAGTTATATTAATTAAAATTCTTCTCGGCATACCAAAGCTTAGTTCAGCGTAGTCAACCTGCGTTTCCATTCAATATTCAGACGGGATAAAGCGAATTCCTCGATGTCTTTCTCTATATTTTTCGTTTTTATTAATCGACCTGGATTCTATAAAAAGAATTACGTTTTGATAACATCGAAGGCATGCTTTACTAAAAACCTACTAAAGCAAACTAAAACCGCAGTAATTTTATTTTATTCTCTAGGGGAAAGGCAAAAAAGGTAAAACCGTTTTTTATGTCATCCCCTTTCATCCGCTCTAACGAAATAAGAGAGAGGCGAGAAGAGATCTACGCATTGTGGTCGGGAACGACAAAAAGGGATAAAAAAATTCCTTCAATAAAATGAAATTCGCAACAGTAGTTTGGTAAACTGAGTGATTCTGACGATGGGTTTCGGGTCAAAGTCGAGTTAAAGCCGTGTTTCCTGTAATCTGATAACTAAATTTATGGTTAAGGTTTAAAAACATCGATGTTTAAATCCTGGATGGTTTTGGGGCGATTTATTATTAACATCAATATTTTAATTTTGAATATCTGTGTTTAGAAACATCGATGCACAAAATTAAAACATCGATGTTAATAAAATAGCGATCCAAATTCATCAATGTTATTAAACATCGATGTTTTTAAAACTGTATTAGTAAACATTAACTTTCGCGTGAGAGGAATTCAATTTGCAAGTGGTATGGTTTATTTACTTTTAGTTGAGATTTAGCTATCAAAACACAACCAAAAAATCATCAGGACAATAACCGAAATTTGGATTATCTGATTCGATAATTTTAAATAGTAATGTAGGCTTCTTTATTAACGAAAACCCACTTTTATTTATTTTTCACCCTTTCCCACTTTCATCTGAAGAACATCCATTTTGTGAATATCTAAAAATTATTATACGATTTTCTTATGATTGACTTTTTTCACTTAAAAACTATCGGGCATGTTAAAACATGGAACACAAATCATCGATGTTAACAAACATCGTCTTCAAAAAATCAATGTTAAATACATCCCTGATTACGATGATGTGAACGCATCGACCTCGATGCCGCATCCCTACCTGCGAGTGGGGAGAACGCATGAACGGGGCTGCACCACCGATGACTCCCCGTTGAGCGACTCATCAAATATTTCCGGTGGCGGAGCCTGCGCTCCCGCTGGGGTGGAGCAGGGAGGGGAAGTGCGAGGCGCGCCCCTCGCGGCGCGAAAGGGAAGTTCGCAAAGTGGGGGAGGGGGCGCGGTGGCTGCTGGAAAAACGCTCTTCCGCTCAAGTTCCTTCATTACGAAGACGGACGTCCGCACTTCCGTCTGACGCGCGCACCCCCTACCCTCGGCGGTCGAAGGTCGCATGCGGCGATGCTCAACTTTTCGCAACAACCAACATTACCTCGCAGGTGTTGCACGTGTAGGATATTAAATTTTCGGTTAGGCCACGGTTCCTGGGATATATGTATTTTGTTTAGGGATGTGTGGCAAACCAAATATTCAGGAACGTATGGGATGTTCGAGTTTTACCTCTTTGTAAAACTAAAAAAAGTATCCTAATAGGATTCCGTTCACCAACAAGCTAGAGAATCAGAAGCATGGAAAGGATTCAGTTTGAAAATATTCTTGTCTGTTGAGAAAACGTATAGCTCATTCACTATTTCACCCTTTCAGAGAGAGATAATGTATATTGCTGATACGAGTAATTCTATCTTTCACAGAGCACACCACACATTTTGACATTTAACTGGAAAATGTGACAGATAGGAACCCTATGAGTTAATTATATAACATGTTTTAGATAAATAATGATACTCATTTAATAGATAATTCATGAACATCATTATACATGCAAGAAGGTAACAAATATGTATCTTCCAGTGTGTCCACTTATCTCGGGATACAAATTTCCCTGACGTTTTCTGATTTTCCAGAGCACTTTTTATAATTCCCTCACACGATTTGTCGAGTATGTCACATTATTTAAAAAAGATATCAAATGAAAACAAGTCTTCAGATACTTACACTAATTCGTCAACACTTGGATTTCGTGGTACAAATAACGTTACTAATGTTTAAGAAACAAAAATTCTTCCGAAAAAGAAAGATACATTAATATATATTTTTTATCAATAATATTTAGTTTCAGAGTCGCCTCCAATATTTTTCTCACTTCTTATTCTATAAATTCCTTGATTTTTCCTAAATTTCTAGAGGAATTAAAAATCCTCTTGATTTTTCCCGGTTTTCCAAAAAGTAACTTCGCCGATTCTGGAAGAAAAGTCACTCCATTGTTGATACGCATCCTTCAGTTGGCTATATCAAATAAAGTCACATCCCAACCGTCAATCTTATAAATGGAAGGTTAGTGACAGTCTGTTTTCACAACAGCTTCAAATTCAAACGTATATGAAGTCGTCACCTGTAAACTCCCCCGTAAAGACAGAATTGAAGACTTGAAATAAAACAGGATGTCAGTGACATTTCTATTAAATTAACGTTTTACCACAATAATGATGAATGAATCAAGCCCTTTAACATCAATAAGAACCAAAGTCCAGACGCATTTCTTGATAGTATTACTTGGTGAATATAAATGGCAGGGGTATGTATGTGTCAATAGGTTTGATGAATATATACACTTATTTTTCTCGAAAGTATGAAAATGGCACTTACATCCGTTTTTATTTTAAGCCTTCGTTATCAGCTAGGTTGAATTTCGTCGATGTCTGGAGAAGAATTCTAGCGACCGGCCGCTCTGAACGGTAGTTTTTCGTGGTTTCTCCGATCAACACCAGGCGAATGCCGGAGCAGTACCCTAACAAACGGGTCACGGACCGCGCGCGATCTTTCCTACCTCTTCCTTGTCCTATTATCTCCCCTTATATATACACACACACACACTAATATGCACTACACTACCACACATGCCGGGAGACCGTTTGGGAGCTTAGAGCTTGTGCAGGTTGGGGTGGTGCTCCGCTGGTGGGAGATTCCACGTTGAGGGAAAATCCCGCTAGCCGACGGTAGGTCGGCGCCGGATCTTACCATTCAGCGGGGGAAGATCACCGCCACCTCCCAATGAAAAATATGCACTACACTTATGAGACAAATGACCTACACTGCTGACGCTCCCGGAATCACTAACAACCAACCAATGAAGCCTTCAACTCACCTTCCTCTGCAGGTAGCGCGGCGTTGTTGAGGCTGTTCGCTGGCAGTTTCTCAGCCTGGGAGGACGAGCGGCCGCCCGAACGCCCGGGGCTCGCGGCGGCGGAGGCCGCGCCCAATCGGTCCAGCTGGCGCCTCGCCGCCGCGCACACGGCGGGCGGCACGCCAGGCTCAAAGGGCGCCCCGCCCACCTGCCTCCGCCGGCCCCTGGGGGTCGAATCCCCAGCGATTCGCGTGCACAAGGCCAGTAGGCCCGTTTCCCATGCCTCTCATTCACATGATCGATTGATTACTTATGATTCCGGGCGCGTAAGTTTAGTGTATGTTTTTGCTCGGGAGGTGGTGGCTGGATAGAGAAATTCGGCGCCGACCTGCCATCGGCTAGCGGCGTTTTCCATAACCTCCTCAATCAGGTATCTTCCACCAGCAGGGCACCGCCCCAGCGGGAACCAGCTTTTAGCTCCTGACCGGTCTCCCGACATGTGTGGTATTGTGGTGCATGTGTGTGTGTAAGGGGTATGGATAGGGCAAGGTATGGGAAGGAAAGATCGCGCGCGTTCCGTGGCTCGTTTGCTAGGTTAGTGCTCCGGCAGTCACCTGATATTGATCGGAGAAAACGCGGAAAAATACCGATCAGAGCAGCCGGCCGCTAGAATTCTCCTCCAGACCCTCTCATTCACAGTCATCGTTCAAATCATATCAACTTTATCATTATCACTCATACATTAAATTTTGCACCTAAACTATAAACGGATGGTTATACAGTTTAATGCCCAGACACTACAATTATATTCATTCGTTTTACGATCATAATAAAGATGATAATCGTTAAATAGATTTTTAGGATCAATTAAAATACTACAATTCTTGCATATTTTCTTCAGATCTGTAATTCCTATTCGCTGTATTTTACCATTCATAATTGAATTTTGAATAAATGGTAGCATCGAAAGTTGTTGACTACATTTAGTAACAAGAAATGTTCGTTCTCATGTAACAAAAACTATTTTCAACAGATAACGAGATTTGTGATGCGATTTGATTGAACTGATGACGAAATAACCAACCTCTCCAAACCTCTGGCGTTCTACAAAATGACAGCTAAGAAAATGTGTGCGGACGGTATTGAATTCAGGATCTAATTTCTCCGCCATTAAATTCAGTCTCTCTTCACTGACACGTGTTGCAATCTCCTTTGAAAATGTTCTGGAACTTTTCTGGACTATTTTGAAACGAGGCTTAGAGAAAGCTAGTGTGTCATGATCCCTGACAATAGAACATCAAAAGTCAATGCACATGTTGCTGTATACATAGCAATGCAAGTTACCATGTGTGTTACGTAAGATCAACTATTAAACACATGTATTTCAAATATATTTTACTCCATTTATTGGTAATTATATTACAAGTTATACCATAACTTTTACGAGTTTTTTTTATTGAATTAGAACATTTTACTTTCTTTCACAATTTTGCGCTAGCTAACTTTTTTGTTAGTATATTACCTTTATGTCTAAGAGAGTTTCCAGCAAATCATTACGTTCCTTTAACGAAGTTTGCTGCCACATTATTCTACGGGAAAACTTTCGATACTTTCAGTTGAGGCTACTCTAATTAATTAACTCTTCAAGAAACTGAGAATGGTGTTCAAAACCAACCCAAGAGGCGTGAATAGAAAGAAGTAACGAGTTAGTATCACTCGGCACTAGGTACAAGGTCCTCAACAAAATAATTTATTTAGACATTTTACAAAATGCATGAGAGGTAACTTTTCCTTTCCCGACGAAAATTTTATCTCAACATCGAAAAAGCGTAAAAGTTTACAGAATCTTGAGAATATTAAAGAAAGATGTCTTGGAAACTCCGTGACCTTTCCCTCTGTAGTGCCTTCGTCGCTTTCTTATTTTCTTCTTGGACCAACTAATGTCGCTGTCACGTGCATGTGATTACGTAACACGTGTCTTAATGCGCGAGTAACGACCACATAGCTAGTTTTTATTCTTGGAACATGTCGAATGTAGATCAAGAACAGATCCAAAGACATTAAGAATTCCATAAGCAACACTCTGAAAACGTCCCGATAAGAAGTCGATCTCGCATTCTACTTGTCTTGCGACAGGCTTTCGCAGCATGCTAATATGTGTCACCTACGGCAGTGAAGTTCAGGGTTGTGAGCATTGCCAAAGCTTTCCCTGACCGCTCATGCTGAGCTGTTTGCGACTGGAATGCAAAAAGGTTGCAGTCGTGAGAAAGAGAATATAGTTACCACGAATGTTTCGATGAGAACTAGAAAAACACGATTGTAAAAATACGAAGAAAAGTATTATAGGCAGAATGATCAAACATTTTGCTTCAGTGGTGGAAAGAAGAGTTGAAAACTGTGACGCCTTATTGCGTGAAAACGCAGAGCCCGGAACAAAGTTCATTTATCTTTCACGGAACGATGATTTCGGATTTTTTGGTTTTGTTTTTAACACCGACAGAAAAAGTTTTATTCGTAAAACTAATACACACATAAAATAGACCAACCACTACATGAAGCGAAATATAATGTAGTGATACATCAAATTCAGTCTATACTTATTTATCTTTTTATATTTTCTACAAGGGTTAATTACCAGCGAATTACTGCAGTCCTGTATTCTTGTAGCAGTCCTGTAATCTACAGGACTGCATAAACTGCCTTCTAGCAGAAGTTTGTATTCAATATATCTTGCGAAACTGAGAATAGATGGTGTATCGTAAAAAAAATATAAGTTAGTGATAATATCTGTGAGAAAATGCTGAGCTCATCAAATTATACTAGCGGGTAACAATACTGTATAACAGTAAACGTGAATTATTGTATGAAATCCAATGAGGAATCAATAAATCTCAGTGTATACTTCAAATAATACATTTCCGTTCAAAATGTCACTGTCATCCGTTGTATTTAAACAAAATCACTGGCATAAAGGATGTAACACCTTTAACTTAATGAATTACATTTAAAATCTGTATAAATTAATAACTAAATAATAAAGCATTTACTTATTACAAGGTGCATAGTCTCCTACTGCGCGAGATCTTTTCAAAAAATGTCTTTAACTTAAAGTGTGTATTAAATTTTAAAAGTAAAATAAAAGAAATCATGTCACTAAAAAGGAAAACCTTGCGTCACCTTTTAAAATTGTATTTTCTACTTCTTAGTGAGGTTGCTACTCATTTTCTGGTAAAACTTTACGCAAATTTTCTTGCCTATTTTTTTACGCCTGTTTCTCCAGGGCATATTTTTTCCTGATAAGACTTGTTGAGTAATTCTGATTTTTTTAAACGAAAATATTACATAGAAACAAATCGGAGGTACCTGTTATTAACAAAAAAATTAACATTGGCTTAAGGAGAAAAAAAATGTGTCCAAAATAACACTAATAATTAAAAATTTCTCTCACTTCCAAATATTGTTACACAAATTCTGTTTCCAGATCAATGCATTTTTTATTCCTTCTGTTTTCCAGGTTTGAAGAAAGCGGGCACTCTGATACATTTAAAAAAGTAAGAAACCGGGATGTGATTTTAATATTAAACACTGTTAGTTCAGAAGTGCAGAATTGCGATGTTCTCTGGCGGCGTTCTTCGGCGTATTCCTGCGAGTGCGATGAGCGTTGGGTGGGTTGAGTTGGGGTGGGGTGGGGGGAGAGCGGGCGCGGCGCCAGCAACGGCAAGTGCAAGGGGGCGGGGCGGGGAGGGCGGGGGCGGGGCGGTGCACTGCGGCAGCGCTGCGGCCGAGCGTTCCGGAAGCGCTGCAGCGACGGGAGCAGGAGGGAAGGGAAGGCGGAGCTGCAGGCGCCAGAAAAAGGAAATCGCTGCAAGGAGTGCGGGTAGAGAGAACACAAGAGGAGAGGTGTGGGCGAGAGCGAGAGTGCGGGCGGGTGCGAAGGCAAAGGCAAGGTTGATGACGCGGGCGAGGATCGAGAATGGACGTGACTGATGGGACTGGAAACCGAAGGAGACAACGTTTGAAGGTCTGAAGAAGAGAAAACTCAATGGTTAAAAAAAAGTAAAGAATTTATTAATACCTTTGAAAGGTTATGTTTGGGGCGATTTTTGCTACGTATTCTAATTTGTCGATTTTTCTTTCATTTTACATTGATTTTTTCGAAAAGAATAAAAAGAAATTAATTACATCCTTGATCGAAATTTGCTTCCCAGAGGCGAGGTGCGTGCGGCAAGTTGTCTCGTGTAAGTGGCAGGGATGACCAGCGAGTTACATAGGTCAGGCGGGAAGTGGAAGGAGCTGGGGCGTGCAAGCGAACCTCGAGTTGGAATTGCTGGTTGTTTTTGTAAATGGCTCCAGGGCGGCAGGCAGAATGGGCTCGACTGCGACTGGAGCATTATCTTTTAAAGAAAATATGTGCGAGACTTAGTAAGAGTTGGCCCTTACATATAGAGAAAGGTACATATTGAAGAGGTTTATTACTTCGAGAAAATTTTGAAAATACAAAAAAGTAGTACTGTCTATACAACGTTCATATAAGCATTGAATAGGCGTCTCATGTTTCCGTTCTTGAAGTAAAAGCAGTATTAAGAAGCTCTTAAAATGTTTATATGTCAATCAGTTAGTAAACGAGGAACGGGAATGATATGGTTAAAAACGGCGAAGAATATTAATGATACAGGGAAATACGAACGACCTGATAAAATGCACTAATCTAAAATAGTTACTACATCCGCACAATAACAGTATTGAGACGCCCATTAAAATGAATCGGATAAGGCAAAAATATGTTATATTATGTTACGTTAAGTTAAATTTCGAATAAAACAACGCAGATTTCTCAGCCCCACCCGAACTGTCTCGCCACTGGCACTTCTTCTTCTACCCACTTACCTACCACTCGTTCGTCCCTCTTCCGCCTCTGCCTAGCCACTCACCTGCCCTACTCGCTTATTTCTCACCCACTTACCCAGCAGACTACAGATCTCCCACAACCGCCCACTCTTGCCTTTTCGTTATCTCACCCAACTTCAGCCCAGTGATTCCCGTCTCGTCACACACCAACCGCCGACACTTCTGCGCCCAGTCGCCCGCGCTCCTTCTTCCTATCGCCCACTCGAGCTCAACCGCCCTTCCTTCGCCCTCGGCGCCTCGCTGGCTCGCGTCCAGCGCCCGCCGCCCACCGCCCGCGCCGTTACGACGGGCGTCGCTGAGGAGGTCGCCCTCCCCCCGCCCACGGTGACCTACTCGAGGGCCCTTCGCCCTAGCCGCGACACACCCCTCCCGCCCGGCGATTAATCTGCGCTCCCCATTCCAGCGCCCAACGACTTCGCGCGGGCGAAAAAGCGCCACCCGCAGATTAGAAATGGGTCAATGATGGGTGCGGGCGGCTCTATGCCAATAATTCTCTGGGAAAGTTGTTTGTACCACTCGACGAATATCATTTGTCAAATTTACGACCACTGTGAAGACACACAAGGTGCACAGTATGTTCTACCAACTGAAAAACAAATACAAGGAAGAGGTGAATAATAAAATACTGCTTTTAATTTCAGTATAACCTTTTTTTTCATTTTAAGCGTTTATGTGTCTGTTCGTCTATATTATTATATAATGCTTTGGTCCCTTTATTTTTGAACAGAGCTTGAACAGCTAATGGAGATGAATTATTTCACACTTTTCATTATTATTATTATTATTATTATTATTATTATTATTATTATTATTATTATTATTATTATTATCATCATCATCATTATCATCATCTGCGACAGTTTCGAGAATTATTTTATCTTCATCTTCAAGCTAGAACATTATGTAAATAAGAAAACCTTATACCAGCATATGAGACGTGCACATCACGTTGACGTTCTACATGAAGTTTTAAGGTACCGTAACGAACCACGTTCTCCCCTCAACACCACCACCACCCCGCCCTCGGGCGGGGTGGCACTTTATGAAGAACGTGAACGTGAAGTATCTGTGCACGTCTTATATGCTGCTCTAAGGTTTTCTTATTTACATAATGTTCTAGCCTGAAGATGAGGAAAAAAATAATTCTCGAAACTGTTGCAAGATAATAATAATGAAAAGTGTGAAATAATTCATCTCCATTAGCTGTTCAAGGTCTGTTCAAAAATAAAGGGACCAAAGCATAATATAAGAACATTTTTTCGTCCAAAGCGGAAGTCAGTAGTTGTCGCACCGAGTCAGCGCCCAACAAGCGAAAGAGAAACTCAAGCAGAAGCACACGCACTCTTCCTCTCCTCCCAGGCACATTCTATTCCCAGAAAATCTCGAGAATGGCGTCGATTTTCTCGCTTTGGGGCGTTTCAGTATGCTCTGATTCGATACTCCGTTACTCTTGAAAATTTTAAAAATGTTTTGAGAATTTCAACGGATACTTGCCTTTGGGACTCAAATGAATAACAACGAAATAACTATATTTAGAGAACAACGCGAATTACTACTCAGTGCTGTTATCTACCCTTTTCATGCTACGCCTACCCTTTTCATTTTGTCTTGCTACGCCAATGTTTACGACATATCGAAAGCACGTAACTCCGTTCGGTTTGTTTCGGTGGAGAAACATCTAATAAATAATCGCTGCCTGCTATAGAATGATTTTCCTAAGGATGAGCTTAAGCGACAGTTCGCGAAAACAACTGAACATCACATGTATTTCAGAGAAGTATTCCTCCGCCGCGACAGTTGTTCAGTCACGTCCCTTCGTAAAGTGCTAGTGGCTCTAGTGAAAACATCCCTATGAAGTCCAAAAGTTTCGCTGAGGTATATGTACATACGTGAGTCCGGGAAATATTTAACTTCAATTACGTATGTGGAGAATCTCTTAACATGCTCTTACAATCAGTAAAAGAAAACTGCCACGCATGAAAATAGAAAGAAAAATGATTTTAAGCCGGAAACACGTGCACCTGTACGCATCTCCCATTCAAGTCTCGGTTTTAAAATAAACATAATATTTATCACATAAAAAGTAAATTCAATGAAATGTATGAAGAAAAAAAGAATTTTTATAGAAGAGTACATAACACTGCACTTCCTAATGTCAATTATTTGTCGCAGCGCACTACATTTTTGTCGGACAAGGACACCACAAAAGGAAGTGTCGAAGCCATTTACAAGTTAGCCAACTGCAAATGAACGAATGCGGGAAGGGAGTCTAATGAGCTCAAGGGCACAACGACCACAGAACCTTCAGTTATGTTGCCAGCACTAGCTGTCACTTTGGCTCATCCTTAGGAAAATCGCTCTATACTCAGCGGCAGAAATACATAACATGTCGATCACCAAGCAACGGCAAAGTGTCACATACCTCATGCTTTAATTATAATTATATATGTATTTCCTGCGAGGAGGCTCAGCGCATTTCTCATGCTTTGAACGAACATTTTCCTTCTACGCCATCGTCGTCTGTCTGATCAACTGGAAAAGGAACGGCGTAAGGTCTCCACTGTGACCGCAGGGGCAGGAAGATACAACTGCGCCGCGCTGCTAAATTCCGAGAACCTCTGGCCGCACCGCGCCTGCCGTGCGGCCGTGCCATGTGCAAACCGAAGCTTCTAGATAAAGAAGGTTTCGAAACTGTTAATCTAATTGGTCAAGGCACTCCCCACCTTTCTGTTTCCCTAACGCGTTCGCACCGCAGAAAAGGTAAGTTAAATCAGATGAAAAAATTATCAGGGGCGATCGGAAGCGTTTAGCGTCACGTACATCATTTTGATATGCCTTTGTGCAATTCAATGTCTTTTCTTGGAGAGTTCAACATTAGCACTAATGTTCACGTTACATAAAGTATATTTCAATTGTGCAGTAATCGCCACAAACTGCGGTTAGTACCATAGCTTCTACAAATAATTATGAACTGTGCCTGTTCACCGAGGCATAAACTGAAAACAGTGCTAGTCGGAGTGTTCGTGTGCAAAATTATGCCACGCAGCATGGGTTAACCTCTTCTAGCACACGTTTAAGTGCGCGCAGAACTCTAGGCTCCGTAAGTACGGGCGGACTCTTCAAGTCAACTATCCTCTAGAGTTCCTACGCTCCAATTTTTAATTAATGTAGTGTGTTTTTCTATTTCACAGATACTAAAGCATTACAGTCAATAAATATTACTTGTTCTACGTTTATGCGTGTACAAAGAATTCTGATACCCTCAACCCATTTGAATAACCCAAATACGCTATCTTAAGGTTCTGGCTGTCTACAATTCCACATCATTATACAGAGTCCACTTTCAATGCATACATGCCTTAAACTAGACAGGCACTAAAACTTTCTGTTTCACGTGAAGAAAGTAATCCCACTCTCCGTGAAATGAGCGTGTGTAAGATGACAACAGGAAGTTGAACCAATTACGTCGGCTGTCATCACAGCGAGTTACGTCTCAATTCATGGTGCAATGTAGAAGAAACGATTTTTTGTAAATTATTAGCTTTTCAGCGATTAATGTTTCCAGGCTTGCCAACTGATATAGTTATTATTCCCGTTAGTGTAGTGAACGTCCTATCTCGCGGTGTTCCTACTCGTTGGATGGTGAGATTCGGCGCCGACCTACATGCTTTTCTTGTATTTAGCCTGAAGTTTAGCTGTAAATCAGCGTTTTCAAAAAGTGACCGGTGCTGAACTCTCGGTAGTTATCATTAATCGGTATAATTGGATATCGAGTAGGAGAATTGGTTTTCATTACCAGACCATTTCAATCATTATCGTTGTAATCGACTCGAAAACATGCCAAAGTTTTAAAACTGCCTACAAAAACGAGAAGCAACTCATACAAAGACACTTTTCCATCACGTATTTATACTATAGACGAAAACATGTGTTTTCTTTCGAAGCAGTTACTATTTATTAAGTACTGCGTACTAGCTTGTATTAATAAAATAAAGTATTTTGTATAAAGCTGCACATAATTTTACTCCACTTACTGTGGAGAACAGTGATTACTTTAAAAGACTCCCATAATACACATGGCAGCCTAAGAGTAAATCATTTGACAGATTTGAACTGCGCGCTTTCTATAAGAGGTATGCAGCGAATCAATAATAATAATATAAAATAAATTTAGTTGAGAACTTTGAATCGCTTTGGCACTGTTTGACGCAACCCGCCCGACGTAAGACGCACAGTGATGTAGCGATCCCTGCAATCGTGAAATCACATTAACATTTACTGAGAGCGAGGAAGAGAAGGGGATGAAAAAGGAGGAAAATAAGAGAGAGAAAACAGAAGATGAACGATGGAGAAGAATAAAAAAGAACAAAAAGGAAAAGAAGACTGAGAAAGATAGAACTGTCGACTTAGTCCCATCCCTCTATGTACGATATATGAATTCTCATTTAAGAAGCCCTGGTGGAACGGGTTTCCGCAGCTGTTGATAATGACGATGGTATTAATAATAACAAAACAACATCCAACGAGATTTGTACTGGATTCCCCCTCCAGAGAATTTTCGGCGGACCCCAACTCGCTTCGAAACCCGAGAGCCCCATTCAGCGGCCCGAGTCCGCGGCCTCGGCGCCGCGAAAGTGGGTTGGCTCCGTTTCGTTTCGGCGCAGCGCAGCGCAGCGGACAGCGCCGGCGCCGCCGCCACGCCAGCGCACGCCCAGCGGCGCGTTTCCGCACAGAGAACATGCTCGCTGCTCTGCGGCGCGGCGCGGCATGGCGCGGCGTTTGTTTTGCGACCGCCGCGCCGCAGTGCGCCCTCCGCCTCCGCCGCCGTCGCCGCCGCCGCCGCCGCCGCCGCCGCCGCCTGGCCCCGAGCCACGGCTTCGACTCCCGCCCATCGACCCGCGCCCCGCCCCCGGCCTGCGCAACACACAAAACACGCGCCCGCTCCTTGAAACACGGACGAGCCAGAAGGGGAGGCGTAGGAAAAGAAAGAAACGTATTCAGAACGAGCCATACCGACGATAAAATATCACGTCGGAAATCGAAATGAATGCGTAGAGAATTTGTTTGGAGATTCTGGGAGGAACTTCGTGAAGGAGAGGGAGGCAGGTACTACTGTAAGAAGGGACCGCTTTCACAGGTACTGCTTGGTCACAGTATTGCTTGCCAGTTACGTTGCCTCCACTGGCAACGTAAGTGTAGGTCATGTTCATGCACTTATTTTGTCAGTACGTTCGTGTACAGTTAGCTCATTTGTAAATGGTTTCATCACTATCGCTTGCAATACCATCTCCCTGCATGACATGCATTTTTTATTTCCGGACCTGCCAGAGGAACTCCTCTATAACACGTCACCGAACTGTAACGTTAGTTTCCTCGAGTTTTTTTCATCCTATGGGATGCGATTTCGTAGCTATTTACACAGCAGCTACTGAGATAACAGGCTGGTTATCTCGGACAGGTTTTTAACACACTCGAGTATTAGAAATTTTGTTAAAAAAGTAATCTCCTACATACATATACATAATATTACAATATATAAAACATAATAAATCATTTTCATGGTGAGCTAAAAATAGTTTGCTCCCTTAGAGTATTTTTTTTCTACTTGATCGCCAAACATAGTTTTAAAGCTCTTTTTTTTCTGGATGTTTAATAAACACCTTTAAATTATACATTTACTAAATGTGTGAGTCATCTAAATTTACGAATACGAAATAAGGATTTTAAAATTGTGAGTATAACATTTAATTCTCACAGTGGTGTAACAAATCTTGAAATTAAGTTTATACTTAATATCGTATTAAAGAGTGCAAAAGTGCTCATTGTGCACATTGACTCGAAAAACTGATACACAACGATAGCAAATGTAATGTAGAGCAAAAAGGACTGTATTTAAAGAAGCTAAATACCAGTCTCCTTAAGAACAATGGAAGAATGTTTTAAGGTGTCAGGTTTAATTGCTGAAAGCCCTTTATCGGCTCATTCGTTCCTCGTGCAACCGTTCTTCACGTTCAATTACCGCGTCGATGGGAACTCCCAGTTTCATTAAATCCTCCAAATACTTCCGACGCGACTAATGAAAAGTGCGAGAGAGTGGGGAAGTAAAGTCGAAAGGAAGGTGTCGGCCACTCCATTGCAACCCAATCTTTCTGTGCCGGCGCCGCTCAGAACAGGCTCTGATTCCCGCACTTCCCAAGTTGTAGAATTTTCAGAGAGAAACAAAATTTGCTAGGGGGCGCTAAATGTATTCCGTCTGCCAAGTACACGAAGATCAGAAATCAATACAAATTTCTGTTTCTAAATACTTTATTACTGATTAGGTTTACATCTTCTTATGCAGCACATTTTATAAAATTCTACAATTTTCCAAATTGTTTCTTAAAACTTCTTTCGTATAGAAGATCAGGAAACTGGCAAAAAAATAAATAAAATAAAATGAAATAAAGACCAATTATGAAATGATACTGCGAAGAGTTCCAAATCGAATATTTGCTGACAGGACAGTATTATACGAGGAAGGGGTTCGTCGCATGCTTTATTAATGGAATACATTCTGCGAGAGGCCTACTTCAGCCACTTGTAAGGTTTAGTTGAGTACCCCCCAG
Organism: Teleogryllus occipitalis; assembly: GCA_011170035.1. NCBI lineage: Eukaryota > Metazoa > Arthropoda > Insecta > Orthoptera > Gryllidae > Teleogryllus > Teleogryllus occipitalis. Next base: position 540,610 of record BLKR01000376.1, read on the forward strand.
GCCCTTCTCGGATACGTATAGCCGATTCTTGGGAAGAGTATCGTCATTTATTTTTATTATTTTCATTATAATTATTATTATTGTTATTATTGTTGTTGTTATTTTCATTATTATTATTATTACTATTATTTTCATTATTATTATTATTATTATTATTATTATTATTATTATTATTTATAAGAAGCGTACCTACGTAACCAATCATTGACATTTCTTCACAGTTTTCGTGTCCCACGGGCGATGCCTTTTCCAGAAGCCGGGCCGCCTGACGCGCTGCAAGAACGCTCTCTTCTACTGCCCCGCAACATCGTCGGCGCTGACACGCTCATCGCGCCGCCTATCCCGCGCTGCCACGCGGCAATAACAGGAAATCTTCCGTGAGAACCGCCGCGTAATGCCCATGCCCTGCGTAAAGCTCAATTACGCAACCGAATTTTCACACGACGTTTCACTTTATGTAACTTGAAATGTGCACTGAGCGGTGTGAACACGGGAAGTGCGATTACACTGGAATCATAGTGATTCTACTGCGGCAAAAAGTATACGCTTACAACTATGAATACACAGTACGGGCCCTTTCTATACATATTAAAAGTGTTAGTCCTATCACAACAACTGAAGAGTTAATGACTTGTTGAAAATGCATGATAATAAAATATACTCTTCCGTTAGCTATCTATAAGCGAGTCCGAGAAATGCTGAGATACTCGAAAGGATATATCAGTAACGATATCAAGACACTTAAATGTTGATTGTATCTACTTTTGAATACAGAAACTTCCAAAATTAGGGACTTTTTGCATGGCATAGCGTACAGCGATACACTTCAATCTCGAACTTCTGTTTACGCAAAGATGCGCGAAAGCGTTGCGAAACTCGAACTGCGCATGCGCACGAGATCGATAGTGTTTTCGATTGTTGTAATGCTTCGCCGTACAAAAACTCCCTATTGTCCAGTAACGACATATGAAGTCAAATTACACAGTGTTATGTATTTACTTATTTACGTACTTCTAGATGAATCGATATCTGTGCACTAAGTTTGAAACGATACCATGATAATACTGATTCAACGGTATCGTTACCGACACTGGAAATATTGTAAACGAAAGTGCAGTTACTAAAAAACATCGCCACGTCACTAGGGGAGAGAGAATTGTTCGAACCCGTAAGTCACACGACACAGTTTGGAAAGCAAAGATAATGCGGTGTGCGCGACACATGTCCAGATGAAACACAGACGCCTGACAACCTCTTCGAAGTACGTCACCTTCAGACGAGGCAATAAGACGGCCACGCGCCGACCGCCAGCCTCCGTCCGCCCGCCCGTCCGGCTGCCTCTTTACGGTGCCGTAAACAGCTTACGAGCAGTACGCGGCAGGTGGCGGCGTGACCAGCCCCGCCCCGCCCCCTCCACTCTACGCCACTCCGCCCCGCCTCATCCAGCTCCGCTCTGGCTACAGCAGAGGCCAACGCCTTTCCCAGTGCCCTGGGTCACCTTAGGACATTGCCTGCAGTACTTCTTAAATCTACTTCAAGATAGACTCCAGCATCGCACAACCGAAGGTCCGTCGATATATTTATCGTGGCCTGTGGAAAACAAGCAGCAATCTGATTCGGCCATATTTCAGGCATAGCCGAAAGATTGAAGGAGGAGGCTGGTGTTATGAGCGAGTTTAGCAACGCTTGTGGTGTTGTAATAAGTTGGTAGTTATTTGGGGATCGTGACAGTGTATTCGTAGAACATTATATGTGACAAAAAATGGAATAATCCTGGGAAACCCGGCTTGGAGAAATGAACGGAACTCTGTTTTCTTGCGAAAAACTCTCTTTAATCTTTTCCAAATTTCGCACCAAAATGTTTAAAATGAGAAACCACGACTCTCATAACATTTGATTTATACAATGTTATACACACTTCCATTTAGATTCTGGCAAACTGAAATATATATTGTTGCTGTGACAAGTTGTGTATTGTTGCTGCGGCTCTGCACGAAATGTTTCTACAATGCTTGGCCCTCAGATTTCTTTAGGGTGTGCTCTTCTGTTGCATGGAATACGTCGATCATCTCTAAATTAATATTGGGCTTTTTATTTTTTATTTTCTGTTTATTCTTCCGTGACTGAGGGAAGAGAGAAACTGTGCAAGAACTGGATTCGAGGTAATTGAGATATGGCAAGGGATTAGATCAAGAAAAAGAAAAATGCAATTTCCCTAACAAATTTTCATGATCACGTTCACATTTCCGAGCTCAATTTAATTAGAACATTCTCCCTTGGGAGGAAGAATGAAGAAAGAATGTTTCCATAAATCATACGACCGATACCTTAGATCCCTTAAATATGAACAGAGGAAAAACGCACCAGAAAACGAGACCGGTACCAAGAATTTATGAATTACAATTATTACAATGTGTAGTTAAGAGGCAGTTCAACATAAAAATGGAATGTAGAGGAAGTCCTGAATGCTGAAAATGCATTGCAAAACGACAGGGAATCGATGCGTGAATTCAATATTGCTTTCTACAAGAGTAGCTGAAGTGAACTAGCATTACCCGAGTATTTATCACAACCTCCATAAGTCAGGAAAAGAAAATTCTATCAATAGTGAAAAATGGAGGTACTATTTTATTTGCTCCCGCGCCCTTCCTGCCCAGCTCTGGCTTTGACAGCCTGGCTCCGCCTCGCTCCGACCACACCCCGCCTGCACCATAATAATGGCTAGATATATTGCGGTTTCGAATAAAGTGAAAACTTCCTTCGTGCATCGAAACGCGAATCAATTTTCCCAACTCCGCGCTTCTAGCTTCAGTAGTTTTGCCTCTGCCTTGATATGTTACTTTCAGTTTCTCCTGTTAAAGGCTAATTAGAGAATATAGATGCACACTCTATATGTAAGCTTTCCTAAACTTTCCTTAAATTATTCTACTGCATCACTGAATATTTCATTATATCTGTCTTTGCCTCAAAAATGTTACAGTGTTTTACAAAAAACACACCTCACTATGCGTAGTGTACCCGATACTAATACTAGACATATCCGTCCAGCTAAAAGTAGGAATGCAACATCGCCAACAAAACATCGATGCTTAAAATTAAAACATTCATGTTAGTACAACATCGACAAAAAAACTGTATTGTTAAAGCTGGATTAATAACAACTGACATGTACGCAGGGGAATTTAATTTCAGAAGTGTCGGTTATAAATTTTATTGAACTGACAAAAGAAAGACAGAAAATTATCAGGACAAGTAAAAAAACGTGGATTATTTGATTCGATAATTAAAAAATTACACAAACTTCTTTATTTACGAAAACTCGATTTCATTTATTTTTCACCCTAGGTCTCTTTGGCCAGAAAAATATTGAAAATCATGTATCTCTGAAACTTATTATAGAATTTTGATACGAACTTTTTCATTAAAAAAATATCATCAAGGTAAAAACATGGAACACAAATCGACGTTTAAAAATCCAACATCGATTACATCGGTGTCAACACATCGACGGTTTTATAAAAAACATCGACATGGATGCCGCATCCCTAGCTGGAAGACGCGCCTCCCCAGAGAGTGTTTACAGCTGCACGTAAGGCTTGGGAAATGCGAGGCCTTGGCGCCCACTCGGCGCGTCTCCCGATGCGTTCAATCGGCGCCGCGGCCTTGCCTGGAATGCGCACTTCCCGGAACCGGCAACGGGCACGCGGCCTCGCCCCGCCCCCTCCCCGCCACAGGGGGATGGACGACGGGGAAATGTCAAGGGCGGAAGAGAAATGCTAGTGAAAATGGCGGTGCACTTCTGAAGTAAGCACAAAGTACTGGAAAGTTCTGTAAATAAAGCTGTATGCCATGTATCTTATTATTGAGTCATTTGCTATCTGCAGCTGCATTTTAAGTTCACAGGTTTGTACCAGCCCGATAAGCTGTTATACCTCCAAAGACACAGTTTAGATGGTTATAACCCTTCATGAACTTAAGAAAGGTTATTTTTCAAATCGAGTTTACTCTCACATAAAAAGTGTCAAGAACAGGTCTTATTCCCGTGAAACAGAATGTCGACGCGAATAGATTTTTGTTTCTCTCGTAAAATTTTCGCAAACGGAGTGGGCTGATTCTGATAAGCTCAATTGAACAATTCATTTGCTTTCTGATGGCGTCTCACCCCAGTTCAGAGATTGGCCTCCCAGTGCTTCCGCCAGTTTTACGAGATCATGAGAGAAGAGCCATATGGAGAAACCGGATTAGCTTATTGCCTGTCGCTCAGGATAAATCTGGCCGTAAGGTGGGGAAGGAAGGTTAGCGCGCGGACTGTATCCCGTGGTTTGAAGTATTGATCGGAGGAATCCACGAGGACGTCGGATGCGAGAAGCCGCCTCAGGCTAATCGTCCTCCACTGGCTCAGCTGTCTCGACAACCCGCCTCGGAACGCAGTCGAACAGAGGACCTCCTGGTCTGCGGACCTTCGGTTGCGGAATCGCAACAACATACGCATCCGGTTGTTCCCTCAAAGGTTAAAACTATATCCCGGAAATGTATGTATGTCTCCTGTGCGAATTCCACCTTTTCTAGAAGACAACAGACAAAAAGCGACACTAAACGTGCGACACGTAAAATAAACTGTAAATTTATCTTTCTGGCCCAGATAATGACCCAGCAGATTGATGGCAACCGGTACAGAGCCAGTAACGCACTTGACCTCATGAATGTTAATGATCTGAACTGCCATTCACGATCCTCGATCAAGTATTGATTTTAAAACTTAAGAATGAATGTTACTCGTCAAATATACCAGAATTTTGCAAATACAGTCCGGTGTTCCGTAACGTTTGTAAGACAATCTGAGATGCGTGATCAACATGAAGGTATAATTTATTTTACTGGGTACATTTCTATTAAAATTAAAACATTCTTAAATGCAAGTGAATTCGAAAAAAATAGAATCGCATTTTTTGTTCACGATTGTTATACTGAATGTGATTTTGTGAGTTTGATACGTGAAAAATAGAAATGTATTACTTTGAAAGTTCAGTTACCGAAGAGTAAATACGAGAGTTTCGTACACATTGTACGATCATGAACACTGTTTCTCGGGTCCTTTTCAAAGAACCCATAGGCAAGGGAATGTTATGTAACATTCTCACTGTACATTCAGAGATGAACCACGCGCACCCCGTCCCTCTGCTGTCTCCGCGCCTCTACTCCGCTTCCGCTCCGCTCGCTGCCGGTGCCCCTGTTCCCGCGCCTGCTCCTCAATAAACGAGTTAGGTAAGACCTCCGCTCCACAGCCCTGCGCGGGGTCCGCCACGCTGCCCCGCCCAGCCCCGCCAACGCTCCCCTCCGTCAGCCGCACCCCGCCCTCGCTCCGCTCCGACCCTCCAGCCCTGCCACGCCACCGCCCCCACGCCCACTCTCACGCCGCTTCTACTCGACTCGGCAGAGGCGGTGTCGCACTTCGGTCCGCCCCCTCCCCGGCCTATCCCACCCCCGAGACTTTTGCTCCCGCCCAGCCCTGCGATCGTTCTCGCGCCGCCCATGTCTCCGTCTATACCCGCCCCGCCCCTCCACTCTCCTGCCACCCTCGCTCCTGCTCTCACGTCGTCTCTTCCCAACATCGTCTCTACTCTGTAGAGACTAGTCGCATTCGAGTCCGCTCTCTTCCTCCGGCGTACCCCGTCCTCGCCCTCTAGGTTTCTGCTCCCGTCGACCGCGTGCTCCTTCCTGCCACGCGTCACCTCCCTCTCCGTGTACCCTCCCCCTCCTTCAGATCCGCTCCGCCCCTCCAGTCCTGCTGCCGCCCTCGCACTAGCTGTCACGCCGTCTCTCTCCAACATCGCCTCTACTCTAATCTGTAGATGCGGAGTCGCACGTGAGTCTGCTCCCTTCCTCCGGCGCACCCCGCCTCCGCCCTCTAGGCTTCTGACCCCGCTCGCCCGTGCTCGTCCCGGCCACGCGCCACCTTTCTCTCCATGTACCCGCCCCTCCTCCAGATCCGCCCCACCCCTCCATCCTCCTGCCGCCCTCGCTCCCGCTCTCACGCCGTCTCTCCCCAACATCGCCTCTACTCTACTCTGTAGAGGCAGAGTCGCACTTCAGTCTGCTCCCTTCCTCCGGCGTACCCCGCCCTCTAGGTTTCTGCTCCCGTCCACCGCGTGCTCATTCCCGCCACGCGTCACCTCCCTCTCCATGTGCCCGCCCTTCAGATTCGCTCGGTCCCTCCAGTCCTGCTGCTGCCGCCGTCGCGCCCGTTCTCATGTGCCTCTACCCGCCACTGTCTCTACTCTACTCTTCAAACGCGTTGTTGCTCTACCCCTACTACCTTGGGCCCGTCTCCGCCGGTCACCCCTCACCAGCCCTCGCGGCTGCTCCACCCCCGCGCTCGTCCCCGCCACGCGCCGCCTCCGCCTCCCCGCCCCGCCCCTGCTGCCAGCCCTCGGGCCTGTCTCGACTTTCTTCAGAAAACTTCCTTTCTAGCGCAGCTCCCGTCGCGCGGGCTTGAGAAGGGAACCCTTCGCCGTGGAAGCCCCACGTCTTTCTGGCACGACGTAACGCAATTACTCGCGCGCACCTGCCTTTGATTTCCGCGACGTGATACTTAACTTCCTTCACAAAACGTCAACAGCAGACATGTGCTGCTTTCTAAAATTTGAAATTTAAGAGAGAAACACATTTCGCAGCAACCATTTTTCTATGTCGTAACGTACAACGCTTCAACCACTGTATATCAAATTATGTGCATACATTAATATTATAAGAATATATCTCATTAAATTATCCTTATAAGTTAATGTTATTATAAAATACCTACGTTTCTCGTAAACATTAATAGATTATGTGTTGTAAACTTTTTAGTATATACAAAACATTATATTAAATATATAAAGCATAGTCCTAGGTCAAACGAATTTTCTCTAATTCCAGGGCCTTACAATTAAAACTTAACATAAACATTTTCTACATATAAATTATGCACAAGAGACATTTAATATTTTTCATGCTTTATTTTCACGTTGGTTTGTAGTTATGAATAAGGTTCTTAACAAAGATTATTTACTTACGAAATGCAAGATGTTCTCTCACTCCATAAGACACTTACCTGAAACAAATAGAAAATTTCATTAATGAAACTGCAAGCGAGTGATTAATAATTTCTCTAACTAGTGTTCTCTCAAATGTACTTAGACTTTTATGAATAAAATTATGAAACTTGTAGTGCTACAGAATTGCACTTTGTTTCTTGTACCAGTTAAGTTTTCTCATCTCCTTAGTCAGGGCTAGCTTTTCGGATTTGCCTCACCATCTCCCAGTTGCCAACTATTGCAACCGGTCATTTTTTTCACATTATCTCAATTTTTCGTTTTTCTACTACCATGACTGAAATATGACTATTTTTTACTGACTTTGAGCGCTATTTTGAACTCTTTTTACAGAAAACTTCTGAAATTTCGAGAAACTTCATTGGAAATCATTTGAAACACTTCTTACAAATGTAATAGTATATTTAAAAAAGACGGTAATATAAATATTAAAGACGTGAGAAATATTTAAAAAATACATTTTGTAATTTTGAGAAAAACAAAAGAGTAAATCGAAATAGCGTTAATGTATTTTTTTCAGCGTATTTAACACTGTCCGTAAAAAAGTTTAAAGAAAAAAGTTTGAGCTCTTTCCTGAGAAAATGTCTTTCTGAAAATGCGGAATTGTGATAATTTAAAACGCAAGTACTCGTATATGCATTCTCTGTACCACATATGTTGTATGCGAGAAAGTAAAAATGACACACTAGTATAATAAGAAACTACCGGGAATAAGACAAAGCGTTTATGTCTGCATGAGGACATGTGAAAAAGTCCTTGAGCGTTGTCCGTGTTTTTTACCAGAAACATCCGAACAATTGCTTTGTTTAGCTCAGGGATTCCCAACGTGACCCCTTGGGGGTCAATGGTGATAACGGGTTCGATTGGGAGTCAATAGCCGAATATGAACCGGCGTCGTATCGGTATAATCAAGATCCTTACGATTACAAAAAAATATAGTTATTACTTTTTTAATAATATATAAACTTTCAAGACTTCTATTTTTGTAAATTTTTGGAAAAAATATTATTTATTTATGTATTTTCTGTATCTTCTAATTTGAGACAATCAGTGGCATAGATTGAAACGGACACACATCAATTAAAACACATAAATTTGGATTTTTAAATGCTGATGTTACGTGTTACGTTTCGGGAAATTGTTTTTCGCATCCTCTGGTACATCTCTGTAAATAGTCAAATTTATCTAAATTATTGAAGATATTTCAGAAACAGCACCCAAATACAAAGTAAAATGATTGATTGATGAGTGTCCGTTTTAATCCATACCAATGATAGTCTCATATTAGAAGATACAGAAAGCAAATGACTGAAAGACAATCAATAAAGATTAAAAAAAATTTTTTTTTTCAAAATTTGTATTAATATTCTTTTTATAATTGGTATCAAGTCATTTATGTGCAATGATTTATGTTACGATACAAAGCATTCTTTTCAGAAGGGTCGACGAAAGAAAAGGTTTGATCCCCTGGTACCACGGCCACCACGTACGCAGCACAGAAATATTTCTCCCGTTGGCTTCTGGCGCAGCTCAGTGCCGCAGAGTCCCGCCGCTGCGACACGTCGCGGCGCCGCAGTTCCTCTCCGCGCCGCCAATTGCGCCAATGACGCCCGCCGCCTCCACCGTAACCGCCATCGCCGCCGCCATCGCCGCCGCCATCGCCGCCGCCGCCGCCGCCGCCACCACCAACGCCATCGCCGCGCCGCCGCCGCCGCCGCAACCGCCATCGTCACCGTCACCGTCACCACCATCGCCGCCGCCGCTGCTGTCGCCGCCATCGCCGCCATCGCCGCCAGTGGCGCAAGCGCGCGCCGCGACGGAGGCGGAATTCCACGCGATGAGACAATGCGCGCTCCCGTTGACGCAAACAATCTCCTTGCCGGCGATGCCCTCACTTCTCTCTCGCAAGCGGAACTGGAGTCTCTACATAAAGACAGCCTTTTAACATCCTTTCACTCGATTGTCCCGTCAGGCAGCATTCAAAATGCGATGAGAAATGAAGATTTTAACATCATTAGTATTTGTCACTGCAATACCTCTGCCCGGGAGGTCCTAGAGTTAGAGTTCAAGACGTTGGCAGAATTTTTGACATCAGTTACACAGCTACACAGCGAATTCAGCCGCTGTCTGGAGGACAAATTCATCGGTCGGCCGCTTTGATCGGTAGTTTTAGGGGGTTTACCAGGCGAAAGCCGGAGCAGTACCCGAACAAACGGGGCACGGACCGCGCGCGATCTTTTCTTCCTCTTTCTTGTCCTATCCTCACCCTCTTACATACACTTACTCTCATATGCCTTGCACTATCACACTTGTCGGGAGCTTGGAGTTTGTCCCGACTGGGGTGATGCCGCGCCCAGCAGTTTAGCAGTTGACGCGCCCGGAAACATAAATCAATTAAGTCACTAATAGTAATATTGGTTTTGGATGGATTGTTGGTTCCTAACACACATAATACGATATAGTTCGAACTCTCCTTAGATTGACTAATTGATTGTTCGTAATTCCGGGCGCGTCAACTACTATGGTCAGTAGTCCCGTAAGTGCAGTGCGAGAAGGTGACGGTGGTCTTCCCCCGCCGGATGCCACCTACCGTCGGCTGACGGGATTATCATCAACCAGGTATCTCCCACCAGCAGGCCACCACCACAGTCGGGGCAAGTTCCAAGTTCCGACCGGTCTCCCGGCATGTGGGGTGGTGTAGTGTATGTTAGTGTACGTGTGTGTGTCAGGGGGTGAGGATAGGACAAGGAAGAGGAAGGAAAAATCGCGCGCGGTCCGTTTGTTAGGGTACTACTCCGGCATTTGCCGGGTGTTGATCGGAGAAACCACGGAAAACTACCGATCAGAGAAGCCGGCCACTACAGACCGACTGAATTCGACCTAGCTGAAAAGCAAGTATCGAAAATCTTGCCGCCGTCAGGACTCGAACCTATGACCTCCCGGTCAGAGGCGCTGCAGTGACATCAGTTGATGCACTGAGCTACCGCTCCCGGTCTCTCCTTAGAACTGGATATAAAATGTCGGAATTGGCGGCTCAAAAAATGGGCTACCGTCTGTATCTAAGGGGCTGTAGGTGGAACTTGATGTGAGCCACCTTGATGTATTCCAAGAAGAGATGTGCAGCTGTTCTTGGAAGGTCTCGCAAGATACGGCTACCTGCCGCTGCGTACGCATTGTGATTCATTGCGATGGAAAGTTGGGAAGAATCTTTTCTTTCTGTTGGAGAGCTACCTTCTGCATATTCAATACCTGCGTCTCTTATAAGGCGACATGACACGAACTGCGCACAGTGAAAGTATAATGTAGAAAATATGCCGATGGCGTCGATAAATCCATCATCTTGAGATACTAATGATCGAATTCACTAATTTTTCATCACTACCACAAAAAATACAAAGTACACTGCTAAATTTCGTCTTCCAATGAATTGTCAAACACGGTCAATGATTAATAATGATGTCGCAAAGGTGCTAAATAGATTGAAGGGTTCGAATTTGGGGCAAATGGATAGGTGGGAAGTGGAAAACACTGAAGTAGGAATGTACGAAACTGATGTTACAGAAAGAACATTAGCTATTAATATTCTCGTCAATTACTGATATTTTTTTTCTAGTTTCATACCTACAGAAAGAATAAAAGCATGTTTACTCAATACCACTTATTTGCAATCAAGGAAAACTTGAAAGGAATTATAAGGTATTTACAAACACAATGTATTTTGCTTTGAGATATAATCAATTATTCTACAAATATGTGCAGCATGTAAAGCTTAAGTCAGTTAACCTCGCTTAATGAAACACATTTTTACGCTTTGTTTCAAAACAGCCGTAAAGCACTGTTCCAGGAAACAATCAGACATTAGCATTTCACCGCCGACTGTGATAATGAGATCTGCTCCTTGGAAACGGGCACAGTACGCACGCCGTCTTCAAACAACGAATGGGGTCTTTGAGTTAGCAGGAAAAGGTCCCGTATCAATTACTCACGTGAACAGTTAGTGCACCGTGGGCACAGTGCATTATCCATTCGGGACAGGTAGCATGCATTACAACTCTGAGCCCACTTAAGTATTTCGACCCTCAAGGCCAGGAAAAGGAAGTGGCGGAAGATACAATCACTTGTTTTATAGTAGTGCGTAAAGTTGTGAAGCGCTTATACGACTCATTGTTCTTCGATTCGTGATCTGGCTACGAATGTAGGTCGGACGGATGAATTCAGTAGCAGTTATTTTGGAAATGCAGCATGACTCAAATGAAATCGTCCGACCCTAATTTTTAGAGTATACCGAATTTACGATAATAATGAGTAAAGAGATAAAAATAACTTAAAATATTTGGGACTAATATGCCTCAATTTAAACCTAGATTTTCTTACACTTTTTCTGTTGCTTTATCCTTCACATGATTAAAAATGTGAATCACATTAATCACCACACATCATTTGAAGTAGCATTCCTAGCGTTTATTGCTTTTTAAACACTGCAATCAATCCATAGACATTTCAGTAAATGCCAGAGCTAATTTATAATTAGAAGACATTTTTGAGCGGCCATGGAAATAGCTGCATTTTCAAGGCCGCTCGAAAATTTCTTGAAATTACATACATTTTCTTTCTTTATTCAGAATTACAGTAACACTGAAATCCATGCTTGAGTATGAACGGTGGATTTTTGTATTTAGGAGCATAGAAATTAAACTTACGTTCCTATTTCACTTGATACAATTATATAATTGAAATTATTTTCGAGATGTCACGAGAAATCTTGAAAGAACTAATCAACCCTACAAGAACTGGAATTAGGGAATCGCTAGGTGTCAACTGGCCACCTAAATCTATTTTTCGTGTATTTTACCTGGGATTCCCATGTGAAATTTCTGTTTTTCGGTATTAAATTTGCCGATACAATGCCATTCGATAATAACCAGTAAAAATAACTTTATGAATATATCAGTAAAAATAATCAATAAAAATATTTTTATGAAAATAAAACTACACCGTAATTTATTTTTCGTTGATCCTACTCCCAAACTGTTGCGACAAAGTTCGTATATGTCTAAATATTTATAAACCGCCTTCTACGTACGACACTTAATTATAATTTAGGTACACTTAACAGGAGAGTCAATGGTAGACATTTATTTATTATCTGAAACAAAATTTTGTTTCAAAAATAATAATTCAAGATAATTATTTCCTTCTTGTCTAGTACAATCTCTCGTGAAAAGCACAAATTTTGCCAGTTTCCATGTTTTTCCCATCTAGAGAGCACTGCGAACCTAAGCTCCGTATGCTGGAGAGCAGCGACAGCAAATCTCCGAGCGATTGCGTCGCGCTGCCGGTCAAAGAGGATGGACCCTGTTGTGTTGGGCAGTGCATTCGTGGAGCAGCCAATCGCGCGGTGGCCGGAGCCTCGATTTCCCTCGAGTGCATCCTCCCCTCCATCCTTCCCGTCCGTCCGAAACATCTGATTCCCCTCTGGCGACAGGGCTAGGAGGCGACCTCTCTCAACCAGCCAGCACCCCACCCTCCCCACACACAACGCTCCGAAAGGGCTTTCAAAACGCGTTTGTCATTGTTCCTAGCGCTTCCAAAAAAGCATTCCATCCATGCAAATGCAAACGAGTAACGTGTGTAAATACGAATCAACATAAAATGAATATATATCCGGCTTTTCATCCTTTTTAAGGGTTTATGTTTATTTTCATGGTGAGTGATATCCCAATGTCACTTCAAACAATATTTGTCATTTTCACGCAAAATGACATTGCAAACGGTTACATCCCCTTTTGTAGGATTCCCTTTAATGTCGTTTCATTTCCAAATGCAATTTTCAGTTTACGAATTTATCGTGTATGAATCAGTCCCCGCCTCTACACGAATAGCAAATGACTGCAGAAAAAATGTACTTCATTTAATTTTGTGACGACTCTTATTTCGCCCATTCTAGTAGAGCGTTCCTTATAGTATTAATATAGAACTATCTAAATAAACAGAGAAAAACATATATTTGGCGTCAGATAATCCGAAGTCTCAGTTTATAGAAACGATATTCGAGAGTCTACTATAGAGGGAATTGTAGGTTGTTGATTAACTGAACTATAACATTTATTACAATAAATCTTATAATGTCTAAATAAACAGATAAGAAGCATATATTTGATGTATAGAAAATAAATTCCTTTAATAATAAACAACTCTTTTAAGAAAGCATTATTTATCTTTTCCACACTGTCAAGTTCCAATTCTCAATCGCATAACACGTTTTATGAAATGGAAGAGAACGTTTCCTCGGAAATCAAACAATATCACATCATAGAGTTTATTACTTTCTAACTCTTCCGAAGTAATTCGTAGCAAGAGAAAGTTATGTAATCGTGCGCAGGAAAACGGCGAATTTTTGGCAGAAAAAAGCTTTTTTCCGGGCCCTGGTAACGAAAAATTGGATAAATCCTGTAGCTAAAAATAGAATAAAAATCCTCTAACGTGGTGTACCGAGAATCTTTGTTTTTATAGAACACGTGAAACAATGCAAAAATGTATAACAAAACTGGGTTCTCAGTTAACGACCTCGGTCACTTCTCGCCCCGGACAGAACCTCGTCACTCGTGATGGGGTAACTGTGAGTACTCGAGTGTGGATACACCGTCTTATATATACACGCTTACGTCGTGCATGAAGGGGTGGGTTGAGGGTGAAACTCTCCTGTAAAATCGCTCGCGGTCGCCTCGGTTATTAGAAGGCGATGGGCAACTCATGTTGCTTATAGGCAACGTAAAGCAGGGGTGGGCAACTCATGTTGCATATAGCTACATAACGCAGAAGTGGGCAACTCGTGCTGCACATAGGCTACGTAAAGCAGGGGTGGACAATTTATGTTGCATATATAGGCTACGTAAAGCAGGGGTGGGCAACTCATGTTGCATATACGCTACGTAAAGCAGGGGTGGACAATTTATGTTGCATATATAGGCTACGTAAAGCAGGGGTGGGCAACTCATGTTGCATATATGCTACGCAAAGCAGGGGTGGGCAACTCATGTTGCATATGGGCTACATAAAGCAGGGGTGGACAATTCATGTTGCATATAGGCTACGTAAAGCAGGGGTGGACAATTCATGTAGCATATAGGCTACGTAAAGCAGGGGTGGACAATTCATGTTGCATATAGGCTACGTAAAGCAGGGGTGGACAATTCATGTTGCATATAGGCTACGTAAAGCAGGGGTGGACAATTCATGTTGAATATAGGCTACGTAAAGCAGGGGTGGACAATTCATGTTGCTTATAGGCTACGTAAGGCAGGGTTGGGTAAACCAAGTAAGAACGCGCGCTCATTGTGTTCGAGCGCAGGACTGCTTGGCGCCGCCCCGCGTGGAGGGGTCGCTCCGCCTGGGTCTGCGTCATCCTACGCCCTCCGGGGTGCGTCATCCGCCGCCCCCGCCGACGTCAGCGGGGGAGATTTCGAGGGTGGAGTCACTGGGCTAGAGGGGACGCACTCTGCGAAGGAGTCTCATTTCTTCACCTGTTTTAGGATTCATCGAGTTATATAATCAGACTAGACTTTGAGGCAGTGACACGGATAATGTAGAGAGAAATGAAGCAGGTTCTTGTGTTGAGAAGAGTTTTCCCTCCTCGTTTAATTGCCATGAATGATGAGATGGGGTCAGAAAATTTGGGCAGATTGACGCCAGGGCGAAGTGCTGGTGAAAAGAGATTCAGGTGGAGCGGAGATTGATGTTGTCGAGGTGAAGGTGAGGCAGTAAGTGAATGTGAAGGGCGCTAGAGGGGAGTGATTGCATGGAGAGGGTGTGGTTGAGCGAGAGCGCAGATCAGGAGTTTGAGGAGCGGGCTAATGGCGATGTGTTTGATTATTTATCAGACTGACAATAAGTTAGTCTTTCATGAGTTTTCGTCCAGACATTTTTTAGTCAGACAGTTATTTTTACAATAATTAAGAAAATGTTGAGACAGATGGAAAGACTTTTGAAAGTAATAGATTTTAATAAATATGGTTTGAACTAAAGTAAGTGAAAAAATGTTTTTAATAAATAATCTTTAAAACAAGTCTGTGTAGTGTGTGTTTAATTATTGAAATAATAACTGTCTCCAAAACGTCTGGATGAAAGTCTATGAAATGATGATATAGGCGGTGGGCGAGGCAGGAATGAAATGAAACGGGGAGAGTATACACCTTGGACGCACAATATATCATATGTACTTGGCAACACTGCATGTATTTCGGTTGGACGTTCCAATGATGAAACTCGGTATTTTATATGAACTTACCTTAAAAATCCAATATTCCCTAATAACCCCCCTCCCCCAATAAAAATGCTGGGTCGTTTTTATTATTTTTCCAATCCTGATAGCCACGCACGAAAATGACGTAGGTCGGCACAGGCGAAAGTAAAAGCGAGAGGAGGGGAGGCAAAGCGGAGGCCCGTCCACGGCGTGGGCGTGGCACGGGGAGGGGAGGGGAGGCTGACGTCAGCCGTCATCGACCGCTGCAGCTGGGGCGGCCGCCCCGCGCCGTCCCCGTCGGCGCCCGGGAGATGCTCCCATCGAAGGGGGCGTTCCCGCATCGTGCACGTAATGCGCGCTGACGCACAACTAATGACGCTCGGCCCACCGTCATTAAAGAAGTCATTAAAGAATCATTGCGTTAATTGTGCATTTATTGACACTGCACTTCTCACAAATTCCTCCCTCATGAGAAAGTTCGGAACAAAAAGCAATTTGTTTCCAGATGCAATGTCACATGAATAATGATACCACGTGGTTTTTGAAAGAGTCGCAAACGCATCTCATTGAAAAGTAATAAGTATTAGTTTATAAAATTACAATCCATTAGCACTCTTCAAAGTTATATTCGTATTTCGAAGATATTTGGGATTTCGAGATCACTAAAGGAATGTTTTCTTATTGGCCAGCGGCCCGTGCACTTCACTCGCGAAACTGAATTTTTTGAAAATTATCATAGGTAATACCACGATTGCTTTGGAAATAGTCGGTGAATTCTCAACTCGCGGAGCGAGGAGGATTTGAGACATTCGATAGCCTTTTAGGATTCAGATTCAAATTCATAAAAAAAAATACGATTCTACTACCTCTCGTATTAAGCATTAAATTGTTCATGCATTTAAATGGACGCAAATAGTGCTTTCTAGAGAAGTCAGCCGCAGTTCCACTGGCGGATCCACGGGGCTAAGAGTTTTCGTTTACCTTCCTTTATTTGGCCAAATTGATTTAAATATTTGTTTTAATTATGTAATTGTTTAAACAATAATATTGTGTAGTATCATACCTACAGTGCATAAATAATATACAAAATAATAACATATGTTTGTTATTTAACAAAAATCTACGATGCCTCCTCCCCCAAATGATCGGTCGGATCCGCCCCTGCGCAGTGTCAAGTCCTACATGCGCAAGTTTTCTTGATTTTCCACAGCGGGGGGGGGGGGAGGAGGGCTCTGGCTACGTCACAGCTTAAATGGGCGTACCAACTATGGGCATGAACTTAACACGTCAAAGCGTGCTCCGAGGAATGCTACAATTGAATTGAAAGTACGAGACGGCTGTTGGCAGCATTGTAAATTAGTACGTGCCGTTCCGCGTCGAACCTAAGTATCTGACCGGGCCGTGCTATTCAGCGCTGGGCGATGACTAGGGAGCTCGTGTATCAAGAAAATTTGCGCGAGCCGAGCGCGAATAGACGCCTTTTTCTTCTTCCGGTGCGTCGCACGCAATAGGAATTGGCGGCTAGTGCCACCGAAGGGGAAAATGGCTGCGCTGCTTCTGTCCCGCCCGTTCCAGTTGGGCGCTGCGTTTTACTGCCCGAGTGAGTAACCGCCGCTGGGTGTTGGACTTTTTATTAGGCGGTGAAAAATGCACGAACGCGGAGAAAGAAAATGCGAAGGCCAGTAAAGAGCGGGAAAGAAGTGGCTTTAAAACGGAAAAAGAACTTGGATGTTCGGAAATACTATAAGATTTCGTTCCACCATTAAAAGTCAGCACAAGATTCTGTTTGAGTTATGTAAGCAACTGTAATTTCAAATCGTCCTCAAAACATGCAGCACTGTTGTCTTGTCACGGTAGGGTA